>NW_011626988.1:2101557-2159316 GCF_000204515.1 Acromyrmex echinatior
ACGACGTAAACACCCCTCTCGAAAACGTCTCGTGCCAAACTAGCATTATCGCGTATCCACCGCGATCGTTATGAATTATCACCGATCACATCGTGCCGAAGGAATTGGGACGCGGAACGGGATCGCGTTGTGTTTTTTACTGCGTCATGTCTACCCATGAAATTTATGACTACCGGTTTAGCGCCTGCGATGTAACACCTGATATTTTTATTCAGCCACTTATAAGATTGTCTATTAAAATGTTTAATATTAGAATATTAAGAATCAGAGTAATATATCAGGAATAATTATTGTAGATTAAAGTTTTAATAATGTAGACCTTAAGTAGTACAATGTAATTTTGTAAGATTTTTTTCTACTTAGATTTATAATTTTTTTAACAATTAAAATATATTTTAAAATTTTTCTAATTTATTACAATAATTATACAGTTACATTATTGTTTAATTATTTATTGTTACTTAAATGATAAACTTTTCATCTTCCTAAAATTGAAGCTAAAAAGGAAAAATGAATTATAAGATTGTCTATTAAAATGTTTAATATTAGAATATTAAGAATCAGGGTAATATATCAGGAATAATTATTGTAGATTAAAGTTTTAATAATATAGGCCTTAAGTACTTAAATGATAAACTTTTCATCTTCCTAAAATTGAATTGAGAAAATTTTTCCTAAAAAGAAAAAACGAATTATTTAAATTACAATCACAGCTTTTAATTACAATTACAACTGTTAGTTATATTTACTTTAACAACAAAAAATCACTGTTGCTTTTTTCTGTACGACGTGTAAAACGACAACGTGAAGTTTTCGTCTGTGAGAGAAATAGAAAACAATCTTCCTGCATAAGTTCTCGAAAAGCTAATTATCGCAGTCAGGTCGATCGTTCTTATCCAGCAAGTTTCGGTAGTCCATTAGTCTCGCAAGAAGCAAAAAGCGGCGCCTAATCTCCAGCGTCCGGCAATTTTGCGCCATGTCGCTAATTAACTCGTGAATGCGACGACAAACTGCTCTCCGAGTGGATTCTCACGGCGACGATAAGAATTCATAAATTATCTCGGCGGCCCATTACCTCTCCAGCCGGCGCGTCCCGAACGGCCGATTAATAATCGAATTTATTGGAAGCTGCCAATTGATATATCGGATTAGCCTCTCATTTGTCCACGTTTACGAGCGAATTCGCTCGTATAATAGTGGGTTTTATGAATGGCCGGCCAGCAGGTGGTATCCCGAGGGACGGCCGCACCCACACGAAATCACCGGCGCGTTTTTCTCATTTCCTCTTTTTCCTTTCTTTTTCCTTCTCTTCGACACGAGGTGCGAATCGATGCTGTGTTAATTGCATTACAACGTATGTCATGCGACGCCACGCTTTGGAATGTCTCGCCTTAAATCTTGTTGTCGTTAGAATTACGAGCCGAGCATCTGGATATCGTCATACATCCTCCTCCTCTAGTCACACAAAACACAAGCGAGACGTATGCGAGAGTTCGCTCGTAAACATTCCCGAGCAGAATATATCGAGCGATTTTTAAACGTGAGAGGCGCCGCGTCTGACGTTTCCGCTTATGCTAGAAATTTTTGATTTATTTACACGGAGTTTTGCGATTTAAACTGTTCCTGCGATGCAATTCAATGACGTATGCAGTACTTTCGGAGATAAAACTAGTATGAATTCTAATGCTGTAAGTGATGCGTCTTGACTGTAAAAATTATCTTTCCTTTTTTTCAAATTAATTATTTTTACATAATTACTTTGTAACTTTATCAATCCTTTTAACATTAAAATATATAAAGATGTATATATATGTATTTTTTATATATTAAATATGTTATTTGAGTTTGAAACAAAACATATTCCAAACAATTATCTTGTACATTATTTACTTTTTGCGTAAATTATAATTATCATAAAATCAAATTTCTATTAAAAGATGCAACAATAATATCCGTTATTGCTTCACGAAAAATTAAAATTTTTTTCTTATAAGTGTGAGTGAAATTTGAGTTGTTTCATTTTGTACATAGAAAATAAATGAGTGAATTTTGCTGTTATAATCACATACATGTAAAACTTGTTAACATTCTCGGTAAACTCAATTTATTGCTTAAATGTTACAACAGTTTTAATTTATATTTCGCTGAAATAATATTCTAGGAATTATGTAATAACTGTTATGATAACAATTCCAACATCGCATTAAAAATGATCGGCTTGCTCCATCAACTTGCGGGAATAATAAAAATTAAAAAGAATAGGTAGACATATAAATGTTGCATGCAATCCGTATTCGCTGAAACGGGAGCATAAAACTCATTTTTCATTTTTATTTTATTACTACGTTAACTATATTAGTGGCAATAAAATAATTTACAATTCAGCAAAATATCATCAATTAATTCTGTACGAAGAAAAATATGATATACCTGTACATACATCTAAATTTTTAATTCTAACAAAATTCTAATTTATATTATGAAATTTTGTTTTTTTTTTAACTCGAAAATCAGTATCTTACGTTAAACTTACTTTTTTTGTATTAGATGTACGGAATTTAAAATTCATTTAATAAGATTGTTGAGCAAAGAGAGAATTTCAAGTATGCTTTTATACATCACAGAAAATGAGGACGATTAATTATATACATATCTTGCGTTATTTTGCGTAAAAGCAATGACTAAAAAATTATGTGTGTTTACGCAAGCTCCAGGGTAACAGGAGAATATCATCGGGGTCTTGCTCCATTTTCCTCGAACGGCGTCTCGTGCCGCGAATTTACAGCGAATGAAAGATGAAGATCCGGGGTATAAGCACACATATAAGCACACATGCATCGTGTATTCGCGCGCGGGAACGTGTCGACATTAAATCAGCGTCGAATCTAAACATCGCAACATGCCGCGGCGATCTGCATGCGTCGTTTAAAGTTTAAATCTCCTTGACGCATCCCACGTTACGGCGCCTGCAGAGTGCAGAGACACATCAGACTGACCGCAGTCTGGCGCAAATGCATGTGAAAAAGTACACGCGCGGCATTATACAAACAAATAGGAACGGAAATATTTATCGTTCGCTCGTGTCCAGTCTCGCCCGTGTCCTTTGGTATCCCCGAGGGAATCCGGCCGTCGCGACGCACGGAAGGGTCTCTTCATCGATCATATTTAATTGAAACCCAACACCTCGTCTCCGAGTGTCTCTATAAATCTAGATTCCGACTGTTTTAACGGGGAGCCGTTTTTCGGTGAGACGCGATACCGCATGAAAAGGGGAAAAGAAAGGGAGATAAGGATGATAGCTCGAGAAAGACGTGGGCTGGAAATTAATTGCTATCTAAGAATTTCTGAAACAATCTCGTTAACAGAAACAATTTTCTCGAATACACTATAAAATAATGAATATTGAATAACTGCATTCGATTCATGTAAATAGGATTGTTAAAAAAAATATTTGCAAAAAAATGTTTCTCTTCAAGTATATCATGGAAGAGATAATATTTGCTCAATCAGAGAGTCAATCGTGAGTGTAGTCAATGGGCAGGTAATAATTATGAATGATCACACACTCACGATTTCACTATGTTCGACAACACAATTTGATCCCCTTTACACCATAAATCTTATTGCGTCCTAAATGGCGGTAGATGGATATTCATCGGGGTTGAACAAATTAAGTCTTTCGGAGCCTTGGTTACGCGCCAAATACGTCGTTCATGCTGTTGCCAACCTACCAATTACATCAAGAGCTGGTTGATTTCTTTCGTTGCATAAAGAAAGGGAGAGAGAGAGAGAGAGAGAGAGAGAGAGAGAGAGAGAGAGAGAAAGAGAAAGCCGAAGCCCGATCGGTGCCAATTATTTGTAATCGCTCGATCTTCCCGCTATCGATCCGAGCTTTCTCGAATGATGGATACCGCACCAACCAAAGTACTTTGGCTAAGCCGGCTGTGTCATTAACTCTCGAGACGGTGCTGCTCGTCTTCGACACCCGAGAATCGACCGACTGAAGAAACTCCTCTCTATGGTCCTTAATTCGTCAGCGTGCTTCAAACAAGTAAATGCATGAGATTACAACGCTAGAAGCGGATATCGCTTGTATCGAGAAGCGTAAATTTGCATCGAGAAACCGTCAGCCAAGACAGTTAAGCAACATTCTAATCCTTATCAAGTCTGACGTTATTCAAATTAGAGATCTTTTCTCTTCTCGAGATATACCATTAAATATTGAAGAATAGAATTTTTGACAAACAATAACATCCCTGTTATTCTGATCTTAGTATTCTATTAATACATTCTATTGATATAAAAAAAAATAATGACAATTCCAGTAGCATTTTTTTCCCATAGTTTTACAATTTTCTAGTTCTACAAAAATAAAAAATGTTACATATTCTTTATACTAAAAAATAAAGAATCAAACTATGTCGTGTTAACTCCTTTATACATTTACAATTAATTCTTTATAGAGTAAAGGATAGATTTGTTAAATTTCATATAGAGGAGGTAAGATTCAATTGCATGGAATAAACAGTACACGTGCAGAAATCGCTAATCTATTCAACAACTTGATACTTGACCGAGTAATCTTCGACTTTCCGGACATCATAACGTTTTGCCACGCGACACCACAGACATCGCGGCGGGCTTGGCTATCAGATTTCACCCCATTACACCTCCCATGTATTTATTACGGGTTCTCCCTTCTGTCGTCCCGCAGCAGCCAGGCCCCCATCCCGTACCTTCTCGACTCGTCCAGGTCCCTTTTCACTCGTCAACGTCTCGTGTTCCAGCATGGCCAATCAGAACTACGAGCGACGTCTTCATTCATAGAGATCGAGACCTCGTTTCATATCGCTTTTTCTCAAATTCCTTCTTTTTTCACCTCACCCACTTGTGCTCCGCGCTAATTGATCTTAAGTGAGTTTTTTGGAGGGAAACCGTAACCTCCTTCTTTTTCACTCGTGGCCCTTTCGAGGCTGCAAGTTCAGACTAGGCGTGCTCGAGTTAAAGAGAAGAATAAGAAAAAGGACGATAAACTATACGGGAGTATAGTACATATATCTATTTCAACGCGCGTTGGAAAAACTTTTACGAGCTTTAAGACAAAACATTACAGATAAATTTAAAGATATAGCGTGTGATAACGAATTCAGTGTCTGTGAGAGTTTTATACAGTTTCCGGTAACGGACGCATTTGCAGTGATGTCCTTTGTCAGAAAGTCTGAAATGACTTTCAGTTAAGTCTCGCATTAAATATCTCAGTGTTGAGCGACGTAGTATTTACGTAACGCTTAACAAAAGGCGGTGCATTCCAGATTCCACGAACGAACTGGCTCTTGAAGCGAGACGCGTTCGCACTGGAAGTATCGGACGTTTAAACGCTCGTAAATTGGAAAGTAGCGCGAGAACCCATTAAGAGGTTAACGCAACGGGTGCGCTTGCATCACCTTAATTGTTTCTAAATTAAAACAACGCCGCGCTCGTTTGGCTTTTTGGTGCTGCTTGCATCGCCGATGTTGCACTCGGTCGGTTGCACGAATTATCACGCGACTTGCTCCCGTCGCGATAACTCAACTGTGCTGGCTCGACGACAAACGCTGGGAACAAACTTTTTTATCTCCTTTCTTTCCGGAAATGATTTAAAACTCTCGCGCACGCGTGAAAAAAAAGTGCATACGGGAAAAGAGAGAAAGATATGGTTTTTGTAGCCAACGGCGTCGAGAAACGAGCTGGGTCTCGACCGTTCGCGTGGTGGCGAGCTATCAATTTAATCATTCACTGATGAATGGACAGATCGGGTTTTCTTAAAGTGCCTATCTCTTTTTTTCTTTCTTTTTTCCCCCTTTCATGATGCAGCCACCGTTGGTCCTCCTTTCTCCATACTTCTCGCACCTTCGTCCCTTCCTATATCTCGCGATATATGCGTTTCCCCTGTTAACTCCTTCGTTATCCTCCGTTCTCTCCGCTGTTCTCTTCGTCACCTCCGTGTTCTCATTCCTTTTTCTTCGTCTCCTACTACATTACTGATTCGTTCCCTGCATCTTTCATACGTTCTTGTGTGTAGCTCTTTGTGTTTCTCTGCATCTTTACGCGTATCTTGCCTTCGTTACTTCTTCTATGCATTTGTGTTCCTTTGTGTCCCTCTTTTCTTTCCTCCGAGGGTGAGGCTGTGTATCTTTCGGTCGCTGCAATGCTTCACGGCATTCATACATCCGTGTGCCGCGCCCTTAAATTATGCGCGCAATTATGTGCGCCCTCGAAACGCACATCGGAAATATAGACGGTGCACCTGGATAAGTGCATCAGCTGGTGGAGGCGCAAAAGCAGAGACCAAGATTGCCGGATGCGACCGGACGTTCGTCTTCCCTTTTTCTTTTTTCCTTTCTCTCATCGTAGGTGCTAATGACGAAGCGAAGTGGCTGGTATCAGTAATCGAAGTGCTCTCAACTTGGGCGTTGAATTGAGCCGCGCGCGAAGCGTATCGCGTGGTAAGATTGGCTCGTGTCACGTAACGCGTTTCGAAACGCGTTGCGGCTGTCATGTTGATGCTACACAACCACGCAGACATCAGGTACAAAGTGCCTTCTTACAAGAGACGTGTAGAAAATCCGTGAGAAAAGTGAATTTAACGTTTTTTAACTTGAGATTCTGAATAGAGATGTTGGATCGTTAATAATAAAAAATAAATGCTCGTTTAGCAATAATATATATGATCGAATTGAAAATATTCGTTATTTTTATTGGGAAGACGCACGCATGGAATTTAAAAGATCTGGAGTTGAATATCGGCTGAGATAATATTTTTGTAAACTAAATTATTTATAGTTTCTAAGATTTGCATAAATAATACTAAATTGCTTGTCAATTTAATTCGTAAAATTACTACTCCTACATGATTTAGAAGATCGTGTTTCAAGATCGATTAATAATCAGCGCATAGTCTATTTAAGTTGGAAATTGTATAAATTCGTAAGAAATTATTATTAGGTACGAAAAATCGTTTTGACGAATGTGGCATTTTTCATTCATGTGTGAAAATATTTGACCTTTTAAGTTAACATTTGGTCCAGATATAGTCTGACGTTTTATAAAATATTGAAAACAGAGAAAGAGAAAGAAAGAATGAGTGAGTGAGTATGAGAGAGAGAGAGAGAGAGAGAGAGAGAGAGAGAGAGGAAAAAGACTAATTAATGACTTATAATATATATGTATAGTGAAAAATATATCAGTGCGCAAATGGGGGCGTTATAAAAAAATGAATTCTACATTATTAATCTTATTGCCACAATTTGCATGACTGTATCTGATGGCATGACTCAACAATCATCGCTGTCTGATTCAGAGAGATTAAATTTGAATTCGTCAACCAATTGCAAAAGTAATAAACGCTGCAGAATAATAAACACAAGCGACAAATAAAATTGGAATTACGATCGCGCGTTTGAACCGCGAAATATATATATATATATATATATAAATAATGTGAATTTATAAACTTTATGAATATAATACTTTGAAATTTTTGAATAGAAACCATTTCGTTGGGACAAGTTATTACGTAACACACGGAATTTAATGATGACGTGCAACAAATATTTTCGTGTGCGCCGGAATTCCCCAACTTTTACTTTTCTCTTTCTCTCTGTCCCTTTGACGTCACAATCTGACACGAATATGTCGAGACTCTAGGAATAATCGGTCATAGTATTTATCCGTTGTCTTTTTCTCTTCTCTCAAGCAGTAATTACTCACTATTCGGATTAGGGAAGAGCACGGACTATTACTGTGAAATTTCTTTATCCTCTCATGTGTGGGATTAATATCCCACTGTAACTCATCCTCTTAGCCGAACAACAACGTGGATAAACCTTATTGCACCATCGCGTGCTGGCGAGATAGCTACTTCGTCGCATTGTAATCAAGGAGTTCAGAAACCCTTTTAAAATAAAGTTTTTTTAATGAAAGTGACTAACGTAGTTATGGTTCGATTTTTTATATCAAGAATTATTATCACTTTAATGTTCATTAGGTAATTTTATCTCTTATTTAACCTTTAGTAACACGATATTCCCATTTACTATATACATTTGGGGTCGTTCGTGTCCCAGGTTAATTTGCATGACTTTTACAAAAATTATTAAGTGATTCTTATATATACTTTACCATTTTTAGAAAGTATTTATAAAATTGTGTATAAAAAAAAAGAGAAGATAGAGATTATTATATTTAGCCAAATGCTCCTCTAGTAGTTCAAAGAAAAGAAACGCGCAGGAATGATCGACTCATGCGTGTAATAAATTAAGAAAGCGTTTGTAACTCCTTGATTAAAATATCAAAATTTTTGTGTACAATTATTGTACAATTAACTTTTGCGCGAATTGCATCTAGAATTTAAAATATCAACAAATGACATGATCTATAAATTTAGACATATAATTTTATAAGTCAAGGTCTCACGTAATGGATATGTTTCTTGTCTATTTCCATACTAATAAGAGCTATAAGGAACAAAGCTTTTGTATCGTGCCTTACCAAATTGAGAAATTGCGTGAAACTGTTCACGAATTGAATCCAAGAGAATCAGCAAAACACAAATTGTGAATTCCATCAGGCAAGAAAGAAAGAGAGAAAGAGAGAGCAAACGAGTACCTGCCGATACTCATCTGTAGCTTGCGAGGCGCTTCTCGGATATAAAAGTATCTCCCTTACAACTCAGAGATGTATGCGTTCCATGCTTATAAATTTCACCGAGTGCACCAACGTCGTCGCACGCACACGCATAAATCGCACGCGTAACCCTCGGGGTGCGTGTACCGCGCATAAACACACGCTCGCACATATCCGTCTCGGAGCATGCTTGTATCCGCGGAGGAGGACTTAGAGAGCGCGAGAGTGAGTGAGAGAGAGAGAGAGAGAGAGAGAGAGGGAGAGACGGAAAATGAGGGAACGAACGAAGAAGAGAGAGAAGAGAGGAAGGAGGTTGACTGCGTGTTCAAACAAAGGTGAGTCTGCAACCTGCACCTCGACTGCACATAATGCGCCTCTTAGCTCCTCGCGCTTCGAGCGCGCTTCGCTACCTTTCTCTCATTCTCTCCTTCCTCGTTCTCCTCGTAACCGCCTTCTATTGCCGCTCTCCTACTCTCTCCTCGACACTGATTCTCTTCGTTTTGCCGATGTTATACACCGCGGAGGTTACATCTGAGCGGAATGTCTTGTTGCCAGGTGTACCGCGGGAGATCTACCACCTTTTCTTCCCGGTGCTCTATGTCTTTCCCTTGGTTGTACAACTCGTTTGCTTTCGGAGACGCGCCTTTTACGCGTAATTATCTTGCGTCTTTTTTTCACTCGATTCAGGACAGTGCAAATGATAATGCAAACGACACACCGTATGTGACAGTACAAGGTGGAATACATTTTTTTATTAAGTTAACTAGGTCAGGTTAAAAACGTTATCCACGGTAAAAAAGGGATTAAAAGTACTTTTAAGCAAAATTACATCTGTCAAGAGAGGTAATATGTTAAGAGAGCTAATGTAATTATTTTACAATTAAAATACCATCAGATGTAAGGATGAAACTGATGCTCGTATAATTTAATTACCGTACACATTTTCAACGAAAACGGACTCGTAGTTATCATTAAAATTTTCAGTTGTTGATTCAAAAAAGTATATTTTATAAAGTTGTCCACGTAAAACAGGTAATAATGTACGAATAATTAATTTATTTCGATAGATATTGCGCGAGAATAAATTACTTACTTCTAATATAATAATTAAATAGATTACCGTAAAAAGTTTGAAGTCTTAAGTAGCTGCTATTTGTTTAGCGATTAGAAATTCAATAATGTTTATATTCTTGAAGTATGTCTTTTTAATAGATATCTTTACACGATGTGGCTAAAAGTGGCTATGAAGATGAAAGCTCATCACCAAACCCTGAAGCCCTCGCGGTTATCCGCTAATCGAACAGTAAACTTGAATTTTATTCATTTGACACATTGGTGAGTGCATTCGCATGCAAATGCGCACGATAATAAATGGAAGAGTTGCGGGTGGGCGCTTCGATTGTATGTCATAAAGCTCGTCGGTGGTATTCGCGATAATTGCTAAAATTCTAAGGATGAGTAATAAAACAGAAAAATGGAGAGAACAAGAGAGAGAGAAAAAAAGGAAAGGAGAACAGAACAATCGCATTGTTTTAAAGGGATTACACACGTTGTGACAATACATGAAATTTATGCGTGCAATTAGTCAATTTATTAGTATTTGTTCTGCTAGATTTAGCAGCAATTGGAATGATATAGTATATATTCTATATCATTCACTACGTTAGTTGTCAGAAAGAATATTGGTGTTAAAATTGGAAAACATAACTTGTAAAAATTCTCGTGAACAAAGTTTAGTAAATAATACAAACGCACTAGCATGCTGTTAATTATATAATATTTTCTTATAATTTAAAAAAGTTTTTGTATTTATATTTTTATTATAATTAATTTATTATAATTATAAAATTAAAAATACTTTAGTTTTTAACGAATAAAAATCTAAAAAGTAAAATTAAAAATATGTATCATCTCATTTTCTTCTAATAATATGCAATATCTAGAAAAGTAATCCATATGAAAGCTTCAGATGATAACGTGTGTAAATATTCGTTTCTTGTTTGCTATGTGATATATCTTTTAAAATTCTTTCACTTGGATAAACGCGATTTGACAAATGATGTCTCAATGTCATAAAGTAATATGATATTTCGCGCAATGTGTAATTTATAATTTACGATATTAACAACGCAAATGTCCCTTATTTCTCATTATTCGTTCTCTTTCCCCCTTTTTCATTCGTTCAGCAAATAATGCGCAAAATCAATTAGTTTCTGTCTCGTTTATGCTCTGCTCGCTCTTTCGCAACCTCCATTTTTCACGGATGTTTATCGAATATCCTCTGGGAACAGTTTACTCAAACGTAGTCGAAGTTTCAGCACAGTAAGCTCTCCCGCTGATCTTTTCTGAAAATCCAAGACGAGCGGCTCCCGTGAGGAAAGTTTACTCTAAGCATCTTATCCGAGTTCTAATTGGACGCACGTTTCTCGTAAGCCTTAAGCGATTATGTCAGGTTGTGCCTTTAATATGAGACCTTCGAGATTGCTGACTCCATTTTCGAGCCAGTTAATTGCTCTAATCTGATTAATTAAATCTTATAGCGGCAATCTTTTTTCTTGGTAAAATCGAGATAAGTACCTAATAAGATATATCGATATTCATGTTCGTTAAAATTCGTCGGAAGATTGAAAAGTCAAGATAGGCTGAATGAAAATAAAGTTCAATAATACTAATTATTATTGATAACTTTTCTAACAATCGTATTATTCATTGTTTAAAAATTATTTATTTATTGCGAATAACTTAAGTTACAATCCATATTATTTGTTATTTTATTATCTATCATTTTTATCAGTCTATAAAATGATTAAAAAAGTTTAAATCCAAAAAAATGCCACAATTTAATTATTTTATCTTTTTTTTTAATTAATTAAAATTAAAACTAGTAATCAGCTTTTAGTGAGCTTTTCCTTCTACCTGTAATAAGAGGGGAAAACTATATACTTAAAAAGCCGCATTTGAGAGATAATAAATTTCTTCGGGAAAGTCCATAATTGCCGAATTGTCTTCCTCGATGACGGAGGAGCAGCCACGTTAACGCTGTTTCGCCCCGACTGTTAAGTCCGCGCGTAGTGGGACTTAATTTCAATAGGATTTTATACCGGGGCTTCGTTAAAATCCTGCTAGATCCGATGTTATAACGAGACACTGGTGCGGCGTGCAAGTCTTAAGTGTGGTACAAATACACGGCACCAAAGGTGACGGAAAAGAAAGATTACGGGCACACTACGAAGACCTTGTTACACAATGTCGCCCCGTATGAAAGAACACGCGAATAAATTAAAAGGTAGACAAGTATGTGTTTATGTGTGTCAAGTAGTCTCGCAGTAACTAAATGTCTTTTGCCTTTATCATAATCATTTTTTTTTATAATTTTATTTTTTCAAATCGATTTGTTTGAGAAAAGGAAAGAGAGAGAGAGAGAGAGAGAGAGAGAGAGAGAGAGAGAGAATTTAGGAGAAAGTAATATGCATTATAAAAAGTTATCATTTAAACAATATTAAGAATCTTTATTTTTTAGTTATCTTACTTAATTAGATACAGATCTGAGAAAATAATTTTATTTAAACCAAAATAATTATGTACGACACTCAAACTTGTTAGAGTATTGAAACTTTTTGCATCATTATCATCAACGCTTAAGTATAAGTTCTACAATAATTATTTTAATGATCTAATAAATATATTCTACACATAATTACTTCAGTAAAACAATTCTTTTCACGTAAAAGAGATATGGAAGATTTTTGGCAGCTTTTTAGAACTAAAATTGAACATTGTGCAACATTATGTGTAATTATGCAATATAAAATTTTATTACGATAAATCTTTTATGAAATTTTAACTCAGATCGTTAAAGTTTGGCAAAATAAAATAAAACTTTTTAATTCCTTCGTGTGAAAATGAAATTGTCCGTGTGAAGCAACTGAGAAGTCTTACGTTCATATGGTAGATAAACGCTGCTAGCCATCAACCGCATTATAATTTGCTAACAAACTTATGACTTAGTCCGAAACTAGATTATAATTAAATTGCATCGCTCTACATTCTTCCGCTACAGCAACTGCTGTTGCGTGTTTAACTTCGAGAAATTAGTTACCCCGTCCTACGTGAGGATAAGAGAATCATATGAACTTTTTAATTAAAAAAAAATATACTGTTTAATTCAATATTCATTTTTAATTTAGCCAATAATTTTCGGCGATTAAAAGAAGAGAAATCAAAATGAGACAAAATAATATATCTTTCAATCATATCGTTTTTGTTTAAATCGATTATTCCTATTTAAAATAACGATTATTTCTCTCTAAAGTGAACATTTTTCAAACGTAAGAAATATAGCTGAATATAGGAAAACAATAGAGAAGGTTGAAAAGATGAAACTTACGAAGCACGTTTCTGTAAGTTCATCAGCAAATCCGCCGACTTCCGCCTTCTCGCGAAGACTGGCTTACAAGTCCACTCGTGATTAGACAAAGCAAACACCACAAAGACCGTAAGAGGGACGTATTCCGAAGCGACGAAAGAGTCGATGGTGCAAGGAAGACCAAGCAAGACACAAAGAAAAGGGTAAGGAGAAGGAAGAGACACTAATAGTGCTGATCCCACTGCAAGCTCTGGAAGGTTTAAGTCTCGGTTAAGTGGCGAGTAATGAATATGCTAACGCGTGCCGAGTACGCGAGGAAAGCTTTGCTCTTCGGTATCGGGTTCAAGTACCTTTTGCGGTTCGGGCGAGCGCCCATTTCACAAGTTCTCAGAACGATCACATGGATGTAGTAGTGTTAAACTTAGTAAATAATGAAGACAAATAAAGTCTTTTAAAAATTAAGACATTTATATATTTCTATACTTAAATAATATATAATATTTATAAAATTACACCAAGAGATCTTTTTATTTTAAGCAACATATAAACACAATATTTAATATTTGAATGTTCTTATTCTGATATAACACTTCCATAGTATGAAATTTTGTATTGAAAAAAATCGACTTTAAATATTTACGGAGAAATTATTTTCAATTTTCTAATAGAAATTTTATACGTTAAGAATAAGTGGCAAGGTATGTCGAAGAATTTCACTTGCGACGCTGATGCATTTAAAGCCTTCATATCGCTGTCAGTGTATATTAAAGGAAGTACTTATGAAACGATACGGAGGTATCTCGAGAAATTCAATTCCATGACACTCGATTAATACGATATAATGAACTGGCGAAGCCCGAGCGCAACACTTCCCTTCTGCGATCGACGACACGATATCTCGAGTGCGAAGTCGACGACGACGACGACGACAACGACTCGTCAATGTCTGCTTTAGCTTAGGTTAATGCTGCTTTTGAGTACGACAAGCGGAGCGCGAGACTGGTTTATCGCGGTGGAATAATATTGATTAAGTTTTAAGATAGATATCGCTGATAGCTCGGCGTTTCATGGCCGGATTAACACGCCGCAAATATCTCATCGCTAGGATTGTAAATCGATCTCGTTATGCCGCAGTTACGCTGGATAAATCGCTTGCGACTAGTAATTATTTCTCAATGTCGCGCTGCGACTTCGAATTCATTAAATTGAGATAAAAATCGTAGTCCAGCAGGTTACTTAATAAATATAGCGAATAAGGCCAGTTTTAGAAATATTTGCGCTGTAATAAAATGCAACGAATTCATCTATATATATATATATATATATATAATATGTCTGTGTGTGTGTGTGTGTTTGTAAATGTTTTCAGATTATATTTGATAGTTTTTATCAATGAAAATATTATAAATCATCAAAAAGTTTATGCTGTATCTGTTGACTGTTACCAATTTTCATAACTTTATTAATATTGTTGACATAAATTTTTATTACTCATCTGATTTTGTTGTTTGATTCCTTATATGCGGATGATATATTGTAGCAAATAGTTAATATTGTCGAATTTTTAACACAGTTATCGGAGTAATTTAATAGGTATTTATTCTTTTAATTGAAAATTTAAATAATCGTTCAATTGCTCCATTTAAGAATTAATGAATGCAATAACATTAAATCTAAGTTAAAAAAAAAAACAAGTTTTATTTGTGTTTTGTGATTGAAATATGGAAATTAATTTGTTATCACTTTTTTCCAATTTTTATTACATTATTCTTTTTACGGCGATTTAATTTTATTCTCTCGATCTAGTGTGTAAAATCAATTTATGGAATCCACACAATTTTAATCTACTCACAACGTAATATTTTTAAAAAAGTTAATAATGAAATAAAAATAATAGCAAATAATAGATTAGTTCTTTTTCTGTAGATACCATTTTCCATTCAAACAAAGGTAAAAATTTTATTCTCCGAACAAATGTCAGATTTAATATGCGGTAATAATAAATTCTACAATAGGTGTTCAAATTACATTGAAATACGAAAAATATTTGGAAAATATGTATATTTTGTGAGAATCCGAGCAAATGATAATAACAAGTGAATTAGTGATAAATTAAAATAAAATTAATAAGAATATTGTTTTATTGCATTTAAAAGGAACAATTACTTCTTTAAAAATATTTGGACAATTATATCTTACATATTATACATACATATATACATATATATATATAAAAAAAATTAATAAAAGAAAATGTAAGTATGAAACGAATTGACTTCTTAGAGATATTTTTATTGTAACTTAACGAGATGCACATGTATGATTAATATCACAAGAGTTGTACAAAATGTCATGCAATTATTATACTTAAACAACATCAACGCGCGCGATCATAATTAACCATGTATGTATTTGCAGGTATTATGTAAATGTGAGAAATTTAAAAGGAAGTGGAGGCTTAGGGAGCATCGGGTTACGTCGGAGCAAGCATAGGATAATTTATTATTTGTTTATTATTTATTATTTATTACTTGTTTATTATTTATTGCTTGTAAAATTAAGAATTTCGTATACGCAATAATTATTTTTTGAAATATGAATTTTTTTAAATTATATATCAATTTGAATATATTTTTATTTTGCAGATCGCATATACATCATCTCCGTTATTGCTGAGATCGTATCGGTGAGTGACAAATTAGACTTCATTTTTGGAAGTAATGGATCTATAAGAGACAGTAGTAGATTATGAGCATAAAATATGCAAGTTAATAGAATAACAATGTGATAAACATAGATAAATATATCAAGTTAAATATCTTATAGATCTAATGCCTTTAGATAGATGGGATAGAACAAATTAGATCAATATTTAATTCTAGATTATGTATAATTATTTGATTTATTGTGCAAGGATATGCTTTTTGTACACATACAGAATATAATAGAGCTTATTAAAAAAATTATTATACCAAAATTTTAGTGCCTTTTATACTGATTACAAAATGCTTTTGTTATCTGAAATTTATAAAACAAATTCTGTAAATACTAAGTATATTTTGTAGATATAGATAAGATTTTTAGAAATCCAATTTCGAACACCACAGAGATACAATATATTAATAAGTTATCCTTATGAATGATTTTTGTGGTATCAAAAAAGTATAACTGATTAAATTTTCGAGTTTTTTTTTATATACATGTAATATATATATAAAGGAAAAGAAATAAAATTAATTTCTTTATGGTGTTTGTATTTTTTGAAAAATAGAAATTAAACAAGATGTTTATTTAACGTAATCAACAATAGATATTGGCAATATGTATTTATTTGGAACAAAAATTAATTAACGTTCATAAAAACGAAAAAATTGTTGATGTTTAACTTACTCTTTTTATTTTCCTCTTTTTAAATATTATATTTGGTATCTGTTCTATTTGTACATTTGGTCTCGCTATATTCTCCCGAGTTAAATATTATTTAAATTGGATGTAAGAAAATAATTTTCAATATTCTTTTCAATACAGTATATATCACAAGTATAAAAGTAAATGATAGAGAAAAATATTTTATTTGCATAGCAAATATTTTCGATCATCATTTTATTTAATGATTGAAATACACGATAATAATAATTATTAATTATATTTATTTTTATAACATACCAATTTTATTCTAATCTTTTCTATCCCACATCTATCCTATATTTATGTTGATTATCAATTTGCTTGTTCAGAATTTGTCGTTTTCCAAATTCCCCGACATCAAGTAAATGCGCTCATGCGAAATAAACGCACGAATTACTTTCGACGGTCCAAGTTTACCCCTCGATCGCAAACGATCTGCCTACATGAATCGTGCCGAGCATATCGAAACTCAGTCACGTTAGGAATTCGTAGTAGCGTCGCGCGTTAATTTAATACTGCGTGAAATTTCGCTTTGCACGCCATACAGATCGAAGTCTTGACAGAGTGGAAGAACCAGAAGGGTGCATGGGAGCGCGGTGAGCGTCTCGGTGACCGATTCTGTTTGAGAAGCAACCCTTGCCCGAGGGTGCCATCGGGGTTAGAATAAACATGGGGTAAGCCTTTGGGTGCCGGGGATGGATACAGTTGAAACGCGTATCGTTCCAGCATGGTCACGCGTATTGTACAAACAGGGGGAGTTTCTAATATATACCGACCACTGCGTATGCAATTGGCCGGCCATGTGTGTAGGGCTATAAAAATTATTGCCGTGAGATATATTATGCAGGGACTGTTCTCATTAAGACGGTTTCTCACATGGAATAAATTGGCAGTTATTGAGTTTAATAGAACAGAGGATTGATCATTTCTGTCAGAATGTGTCGTTACAGTTTCAAATAACAGATGTATTTTATTATTAATTATTATATTTATAATTATAAATAATTAGCTTTTAAAAATATTCACAATGTTAAAACAATGTTAAAACAATTACAAAAATAAGAGTGCCATATATATATGTACTAGGTCATTTAAAAAGTATCCGCGGTTTTTTTCAATTTTTGAATGAAAAAACCGCGGATACTTTTTAAATGACTCAATATACATATATATACACACAATATAATACGGTATTGATGAAATGAAAGTAATGAATATAGAACGAAAGGTCATGGTTGCTCGATCGGATATCGTCATTGAGAGTGCTTATTTTTATGAGACCTAAGATATAGACAGTTATTCTGCGTCATATAAAACGATGTGTCTGCGCCAAAGGTCGCGTATATAAAAATGACGTTTCACGATATGTATCCTCTGCGAGGAATAATTGTCCGTGATTATTCCCGGCGCGCGTTCGCATGATTAGATGAACATTGAGTCGTTGTAATAGTATGATCGTTAGTGAGCCATGAAATTACGACGCATCGGACATTTCTGCTGTCAATGCAATGTGTTGCTTTCCATACGTATATCTCGCAAGAGTTTCATTTTACCATAATATATATTTCCTCCTTAGTAGGCAATTGACATAATTATTAAGGCACAACAATATTAATGTCTATAATAATTGTAGACTTAATATCTGATGATAATTATATGATTCAATTGGATTTTTTATGACACATGAAAAAACAATTTCTTTACTTTTTTTTATCACGCACTGATTATCAGTATTCTTTCTTATTAAGCAATAAAGTTACTACGTAAAACCGAGACCAAAATAATCATTGACTCTTAAGTACCAAGTTTATATTACGTTACTAGCAGTCACATGAGACTTTTTACAGCAACATTAAGTTGACTTTATGGTGCTCCAATGTTTCTTTTTATCTTCTCTTTTCGAAGAAACAAGTCCTTATGATGATTCTCGACGGGATTAGAAAAGGAAGAATTATATTAGAGTAAATGAAACATAGAAATAAAATATAGAGCTGCGTGTCATTGAAATAGAACAGAAATTGAGAATTGTATTCGACCGACGTATGTAATATTTATTATTTAATGCGTCGGAAAGAATATTAAAAATTGCATAATTGAAATCTTTTGAAATTATTTATCATAAAGTAAATAAATGTTGAAATAATATAATCTTTAAAAAAGCACACTTTAATATTCAATTAGTAGACAATAATGATAAAAAAAATATTAATATGGATCATTATTGCAATGTCAATATTCTTTAAGCCATGACAATATAAAATTATATAACTTAATAATTTTTAGTAATTTTTTTAGGAATATGTTTTACGTATTTGATCCTTTGATTTACATCAATTCATATATGGTAAATATATCAATGAGGAATTAAATAAACTAATAAAAATTGAATTAAATATTAAAGTCTGTAAATACAGTCTGAAAAATCCAAATAGATTTATTAAAATAAATTAAAACTTAATTATTAAAATATGTGAGTTATTAAATTTATAAAGTCGTATTATCCGCTAACACAAAAGATATACAGAATTTCTGAACAAACGATAGTCTCGCCACGTCACGTGTAAAACAGCTTTTAGCAAAATGCTGACTTTATCCCTCGGGAGCAGTCAAAGCAAAAGAACTTTATACGGTCGAAGTAAGTAGTAGTCACTGCAGACAAATAACGAAAAAGGAATGAAAACGAGATACGGAGAGGGTCGAGGGAACTCTCATTCGTCACCGTGGAAATTTCGAACCGAGCAACGCTATTCTGACCTGACGGTACGTCACAGTCGACACTGGGGGTTGTATTTTCCCGCGGAAATGTCGAGCACGAGATTGAGGGGGTGGTTTGTCGTGGGTAAGCACGATGGGAAGATGAGAGGGATCGTATACGGCAGGACCAATCTAGAGTTCACTAACCGTGAAAATGCTAGTGCATGTCATGGAGGAGGCGTGCGTTCGGTGCAACGACAGGACGTTGCAAGACGCGACGACGCGGAGAAAGATGAGAAATTGCAGAAATCTGCATTTTCGTCGCGCGTTCGGGCTTGTAATAATGGAAGATAGCGGCCGAGAGAGACGCGCACAAACGGATATCTTATAAGGCATATCTTACAAAATGAGCAGCGTCATCGTCGTTATCGTGGTCGTCGTTATCGTTGATGCTTTCAGCTGAGTGCAGCGCGCTCAACGGAGATTATTGCTCTCTATTTTCGACGTGAATAGAATTTCGAATTGCATGGAATTCTGTGAACATCTGTGGCAGTAGAGTTTCTCGAGGTTATTCAATTGTATATATAGTACTGATAAGCTTACGTTCATTATCCTGCAAATAATGTGTACTTTGGAATATATTACCTCGTTCGTGCATGCGAGTTCTCTTCCTGCAAAGCGATCTTAATTAGCATGCGTTAACTAGACTTAATTACTTAATGTTGCAAGGATACTTTTCCTCGAGAACGATAATATTGAGCTATTGCTATCTAAATAAGTCGGTAGGTGGTATGACGTGCAAATATGACCACTGCGCTATTTAACACGACGTTAAATTGAAATTAATCCAGTGGGCGTGGCTAATTATTCAATCAGAGTCGCTTTACCCTTAGAAAGATCTTATCTTCACCGCGCCATATTAATCACCATGTAATAACGTCGTTATTTCATTCTATCCCTACCTTGAAAACTAAGAATTAGATACAGCTAGTTTTCTGAAAAAGCCATTGATATATCAGGGATCTTAAATTATACACTAGTCAAAGATAAAATCTCAAAATTATAAGATCATAACTTTACTATCACGAAACTCGACTTATAGTATATTTCCTTTTTAATTTGCTTGTTCTGAAAAAATAGAATCCTAGATTAAACAGACACTAGAATTTTATTTTCTGACGATTAAAATTTATTATGTACAACATTGTTGTTATGATTTTTATAAAACGTGATTATATATGTAGGTGAACTGTTTTAAAATGAAGTTTCCTACAACTTCATTATACACTTACTCGTTATACCCAACGGAGCGAAATCGGACCATCCTGTCACCCAACTAATTCCTAAATTTATCATCGTTATGGAGAGAGAGAAGGAGGGGCAATCATTTCTGAAGTTTCGAGCGCGGTTAAAGCTCAAACTTAAATTATGTATTAAAATGAAATTATACTCTCCCGTCTCTCGCGATCCAACACCGATGGAATCCCCTCGTTCTGGGGATTAATTTATGAAACTTATGCCGTTCTAAGACGAGCTTAAATCTTCTTTTCACGCTCGGTGTGCGCTCGCGTTGAATGTCGTGTCTCGTTGTTATCTCTAACGGCTGCCATGATTGCTAATGAAAATACAGAATACTTTCGTTATCTCGACGGCAAGAGCACACGCAGGCTCTCTTGGAGCGACACTTAGGTTTTATATATTGGAACCAGAAGCCCTGTGAGAGAACACGAGGTAGACCGTGTGTGCGCTGTATCGTTGTCTCTATGAATCGCTAACTCAGCGATTAATATTTTGGTTGCTAAGCCCGTTAACCATTATGCTTGCTTATAAATTTGATACGGCGCTTATAAATTTGATACGCGTAAAAATGGTTTAACTGTTAATAATTTATTTCATGAGTTAATAATTTATGAAACCGAATTTTAAGCACTTTTGCGGTAAGCGCCTCATATATTGCTGTGTCATATGAATTTATCAAATAAATTTTTCACATTTTTGTTTTCACATTACTCTTATTTCTTGATAGATCGATTGTTTTATATAATGATATCTCAAAGATATTCAATTCTTGACAGTAAAACGTGTTTCAAAGTTAATTACACGCATCACATTAACATGCGACTTTTTTTTAAATGATTTTTCTGTTCATTTCTTGTTCATAATTCGGAGACGTTACAAAATATTTATGAAACATAATGTTTACTGATAAATGGGATTATATCTGACACCTTTGAATGACATGCCTCGAGTAAAATTTTTATTACACGTTTATGCGTGGATGTCTCTTTTATAACTGGTCTTCGCAACGAGCATGAATGTCATGTAACATAAAAAATATTCTAGACCGTAAAAAGTTAATTAACCTTACAATTCAACATGACATGTAGTCCTTGTTAGAAGATACGTGCGTGTTGTGACATACATAGTTAATCGCGCGAAACCCGTCTGTCAAGTGCGAGTACTTACGGCAGAATCTCGTGAAAATCCTCGCGATTGTAAAAAAAAAAACGCACTGCTAAATACTTATGTATTCAAGCGATACGATGGATGGTTCATGAAGGCCGATACTTGTAGTGCATCCGCGTATCGTGTCATCATTGTGTATTAATCCAATGACATGACACGACGTCTTTGCATATCATTATAACAATTTTGATACCCAACGGTGCAATACTTTCCGCCTACATTGATACACAATGATGATATTCAATAAGTCTGTATCCGCTCTTTTTCTATAACTGAACTAGTATACACTTTTGGCGCTTAAAAAGTGAAATAGATACAATATTTATTTGACATTTGGCAAACGCAAAGAAAAACGTTCTAACAGTCTAGTACAGAAATAAAAAGACTTAATGTCTACTGCTGCGTGGAAGTTGTATCAAAAGAAAACGTTAAAAAAATCATAACAAATGCATTTGAAAATTGAATAGGAAAAAAGAGAGGAGTATTTCGCGAAGCTTTCAGATTTGTTGCCTCTTTCGTTGCAAGATCCGACATTTGTGTTCATATTTCGCATGAATTTCTGATTTATCACGGTACAATGAGCCTAATATTCTTACACGGTAAATCGACATCGGACAACGGCTCCGCCGTACAGTTACGAACGATATGGGATGCACTGTGCAGATACTCGCTCACGTAGATGCATTTACGATGCATCGACGCGCGCTTTCTCACACCGGGAGATCGTTATCCCCGCGGCGGTCTATGAGCCTAGACAAACGTACATAAATTGAATGCACCGAGATTAGGGGGTTGCTCAGCTGGTAACCACTTTGTAACAGTACCACGGAGGGACTGAGACGAATGGTAATAGCGTCCAAGTCTCTCTCGACAGCGTAGCGCGGCTGGGAAGATGCGCTGACTCGATTGGAGAAGTCGTCGTGTCGTTTCTTAGTTCGGCTCCCTTCACCGCTTTCGATCAGTCGGTTATTCACAATAAGTGTTCCGATCAGATTCACATAATCGTGAAGCGTCTTTGAATACGGCGGTGAACGTTGAAAATACAGGAACTGTACGTAGTCACGCGGAAAGAATGATTGTGGTGAAATATCTAAAAATTTAAGTAGATACGGATCTAGAAAATAATTTTGTTTGGACTATCAAAATAATTGTATTATAATAAAATGTAGGAAATCCAAGCATAATGAACGATGCTGTAAAAAATGTTTACATTTTATAATAGCGACCAATTTTTGTCCCGCATATTTTATTTTGTAGTCCAACAAAGTTATTTTCGGATTTATATCTGGCTAAATTTTTTAATATTTCAAGTAAAATTGTTTTTTTCCGCGCACTGTTTGGGAAAAATTCTCGGTTAAAAAATGCAACAGTAAAAAAAAAAAAATACGCACGTAGAAAAATACTTATGTACATCCGAGTGTTGAAATACCCTCATTGAAATACGTCAGTCTTGTAGAATTGTTATCTGCATTTTTCTTCTCGCGGAAAATACTTGAGAATTCTCGATTCGTAGAATCTCTCTCGCGGAATCGTGATTTCGAAAGCGAATCGTTACGCGCGATAGAGAAAGCTTGTATATATGACCCGCAGGATCGTCTAATTAGCCCGGCTTCACATTATTAGCGCGCGCGTACATTGAGACGCGTGAAGAATTAGAAATCCTACACGCCATTATCGTCGCTTACTAATCTCGCGCGCGAGACGATAGCAAGTTCACCGTGGCACTTCCGTAATTAACCGTGCCACGAGTAATCGCGTGGACGTTACTCGACGCGAGCGTAATTGCCGCGCGCGCGCGTCGCTGAGGTGTCTTTGTTGGATTTACATGTAATTGCGCCGGGCCGCGGGGGCACTTACGTTTGCAGGCCTTGCGATGCGTGATCGGTCTCGCCGGATCTCTGTAGTAACCTTCGCGGCAGTAATGACAGTGCCTTCCTGCCGTAAAATGCCGGCACTGCAGACAAACGCCTCCGCTGACACGGCCCGACAGCTTGTACAGCTCCATGTTGAATCTGCACTTTCTCGCGTGGAGGTTGCAGTTGCACACTGAAACAGGTAACACGGCAATTTTAGTCAGTGAGCGACAACCGAGGTGCGCTATTATTTTACGACTACCATTTCCTTTAATTTCTCTTTATCTCGCTCGCACACGAGCAACATTTCTTTTCTTTTCACCCTTTTTTAGTCGCGCCGTTAACGCCGATATTATTGTCATTAAAACGCCATGATTGCGATTGAAGTTCAATGCGGCCGCAATTATTTTGCTGAAAGAGAAAAATGAAGGGTCTCCTTCATTATCATTTAATTTGCGTTGCGTGTGGAAATAACAACGTTAAAATATATATTTTCACCTTCTCTTTAAAGAAGGAGGTCAGTAGTTTACGTTATTCGTGCGTCATATTTTCGGGCATATCGAGAAAATATTTACAAAGATAATACAGTCTACGATCTTAAATTTAGGTGTACATGGCTCTCTATGCGAAATGTAGAGAATGTATTTGAGATAATTTGATTTAAAATACGTGTAACTTATGTAGAAATTCACTTTTAGTAAAAGTATACACATATTCTTTTTTTTATTCACGAGGTGAGATATCAGCAAAAAAAACTTTAATAAACTGAATAAAAAAAATCGACATTTCTAAAAATTTTCCTGTAAATTTCTAAAAAAGAGATATCGTTTATTTATTCCTTAAAGTGATTGCTTTGAATTAATCTTTTCTCGTGCAAATAGAAACTCAATTTCACATATTGGTACACAGGTTTGCTTATGCAATTATTAATGACTGCTTAGAGAAGTGTCTATGATAAGTAAACATGTTCATACAAATTGATTAACGTGCAAAGCTTGCTCGGGTAAATCGCAGCGTTTCTTATATTCATCTCGCCAGAATCCGCATTGCTTAAATGCCATCTATTCTACTTTAATTTCGCATTGCTGCGAAATAATAAACGTTACGTCCCGCTCAACGTACCGACGTACAAGTGCGACATGAATATATATTATTTCACCGGTAACTGCGAGTAGATATTTCAGACATTCCTCCGATTGAAGCATTGAGCGTGGCGCGCAGCCACCACTCGTTAATATTACGGAGCTTCATCGTGGAACGCACAACGGAGCGTGCCGGGGTTCCTTCTGTACTTATCGCGATAATTAGTCTCGAGTTTATTCATCCGGCTGGAGGAAGGAAGGCAGCTCGAGGGGATCGTCTTCGTTATCGGACGACGGTCCTCGACTTCTCTCGTCGTTCTCGATCTGCTTCGCATAGCGTTACTAACTCAACCCGACAATAAGAGATAAATTCGGTAGTCCATAATTCGGAAAATTTGAAATTTCAACTTTTACATAGAATTTTTGTGACAATATCATTGAATCATGTTCGTAAGGAAAGTTCAATCTGGAAATAAAGAAATAAAATGTATACAACTTTGCACATAAGTGAAATAATTTAATTGAAATCTATAATAATTTTTTGTTACAGTTAAAAACCAATTAAAGTAAAGTAATTAAAGTTATTTATCTATTTTTTAGTATGAGACATACATTATTTAGGCTAAGTTTCTCTATTTAAATTCTATTATTTAAACTTTAAGTTCTATTTTTATGCATTTAAATATTTTTATGGCTTGTTGAATTTTCTTTGTAAATAGGATTTGATAAATCTGTCATAAAATTTCGATTAAAAAAAAAATTGAATTTGTGTATTATTTTGGTACAAAAAAAATCGTGATGGGAGTGCAACTGACCAATCCGTTAATCTATCAATGTATCAAAATAACAAGCGATAAAATTTAATAAACATTATAAAGTTCACACACTACTGTACGAAAATTCATGAAATAGGACAAAAGTTAATCTTTATAAGAACTAGAATTTTATATTGCAAATAAAAATAATATCCCAAATTTTTTTTTAAAGTTTTAAGACAAGAATATAAATGCTATTCTATTATGCAGATTAAATGTTTCCAGCTTGAATATATAATTTCTTTCCAACTTCTTTCTAAAGTCAATTTATAAACAAAAAAAAATGCAAAGAAATCTCTTATTGTGAGAGTAATAAATTATATAAAAATATTCTCTTGAAAAGTATAATTACGTTTAAGGATAGCAATAACGTGATTATAAGAATATTTCAAGAATTCTTGATCTTCAGCATCAGCTGGTACTAAAATCTTTTCTTATAATATTCACTTAACGTCTCAATCAGGCATTATATCTCCAACTTATTTCTAAAAAGTTCACTAAAAAGTTGGAATTCTAATTTTTTCCGCTTATCTCATCCGTTTATATATACGTATGCTAAACTGTCTTCTTAAAAGTCAGCCATATTTTGATAACTGTAATTGAAAAGAATTTATCTACGTTGATATTATTGTCCCGACAGTTTCACCCCATGCATCGATCGTTTGTCTATTGAATTCTTGAGAAGCTCAAGGGAGCTTTAAATTCGTGCCGTAACTTTCCTTTATTCGAGCACGCCACCCATGTTCTTTGTGACAGCTTGAAAACATAACAGAATAATTGAAAGCGTAAGGAAGAACGGCTGAATACCAAGGGTGGAATCAATGGGGGAGGCTCGCGATTAATCCATCTCTGTGCATTCGTTCTCTTGTGGATTCTCTCGACCTAATAATTCCGTGTGTCGAACCAGGAGGAACGTGCCTTATTTTTCTCTCGCGATGACACTCATTACGTGACTTTTTTCTCCCTGCTACCTCGGCACGTGCTTTGTCCTCCTTTTTCTTTTTCTTTCTTGAATGCTGACGTCGCCGTGTACAGCTTAACTCTGCTGTCATAATTTATATCCTCTTACAAATTAGCGCTACGCTTTAATCGATTGACCGGCGGCGGTGTGAAAAATAGGATCTGCTTCAATTTAAAACAGCAAGCGTATAATTAACACGGATGTATCTTAACGATTAAAAAAATGAACATAAAAACATTCAAATTAAAAAGACAATTACACACTGTTAAATTCATAATGCCAAATAATAATAATTTGAGTTATTTTGAATTTCTATAGTCATTGCTTTTACTCAATTTGTCGTTAATTTAACTAAAACAATAGAGTTAAAATTTAATTTAAAAAATATATTAAATTTCATTCAAATTTATTATTAAATATATACATTAATATAGATATTGTTTACTTTAATTGAAATTAACCACAGAAATGGATTTATTTACACGTGCAATTGAAAAATAGCAAAATGTTATTTAACTCAACGGATTGGGTTACCATTGCTCTTTTGATATCTAACAGTTAATAATAATTGTGAATGAAATAATAAATATGAAATAATTAAATACATAGAATAAACACGAGATTGAGAAATAAGTACTATTTAATGTTTATTATCGATATTAAGATATTACGACATAATAATGTTATTACAATAGCAAAAATTATAAAAGGAATTGATAAACTAGAGAAAAGTTAGTTAAAGAAATCCACTCGAAATAAGTTCTTGTTGATGCAATTTCGCGTTAAACAAACTGACGTTGATTGAAACGCAAGATACGAGCGAGATATTGCTTCCGGACAAATCATCAAGAGAATGCTTGTTTCTTTCTATTATGATACAGTTTTTAGTCCTGTGTATTCTTCAGTATGTTTGTTATCGGAATCTTCGTCTCTTTACCGGAAATGAAGTAGTGAGTGATTTAATAAAAAAAAACTTAACATACATTTTTAAATTTTGAACTCATTTCTTTTTTTTTTAGGATATTTCTTATTAATTCTGTTTCTTTCTAATTATTAGAACATAAAATTTTTCATGCATATCGCTATTTTTATATGAAATATCGCTCCCACTTTCTAATGCTTCACAGAATAATCGCTTTTTGACAAATTATATTAAGTTAATCACCGACAGACATTGTTATAATACTTTTCAAATATATAAAAATTGTACGCAAATTTATTAATTTCAAGATCGATAACGTTTTCTTAATGCTCTCATTGCAAATCCCAGTGAAAATCTTAGCCGGTGATTTATGGGAACTTGGTTTGCGCGAAGCGCAGAATTTGATCGATGGATAAGAATGTTGTTGAATCCAAGTTAGCCGCTATATATCGAGTCGATCGGATAACCTTTCGATAGTTAATAACCACCGTCAGCCACCGTCTGAAATTCTACGATCGGTTCCTGTTATTAAGTTGTAGCCATGTCAGAATCTCGATTCGTTTTCATGAAGATGATCGCCGTAATTAGCGATTAATCGAAGTAGTATCGATGAGTCCTGTAGCGTTTACTGCTGGCATATTAAGAGCGAATTAGTGTTTTCGGATCTACGTCGATATTAATTAACTCCGAATCCCACGATTTATAATAGTCGAGTTGTAGCTCCTTTTTATGGCGCCTCTCATAAATCAATATATCCCTGGAGAAAAATAAAGTGTTACTAAAGCAAACAGTGAAACTCTACCTTAGTAAATTTATTTCCAGTAAATTAGTTCTTTGCGGAATACCTGTGATTAAATAAAATTTAGTAGCATTTTATTCTTCACTCAAATTAAGTGATAATACTTTCTTGGAAAATATCAAAATCTTTCTTTGCATGAATATAGTAATTTTACTGATATTTGTAGTAAGAATATTTATTATTAATCTTTGTTAAAATTAATAGTATTATTTTTATTGAAAATGATAAAACTCTTATCAAAGTGAAAAATTGATATTAAATATTTAAATTAATAAGAAAATTGAATAAAAAATTAAAATGTTATTTTGTTTTAAATAAGTAACAATTTTTGTAAAAGTTTCTGTTTTAAAATATATATCATTTTTATAGAATTGTTTTCCAAAAGGAAATAAATATTTTGTTTTAGAAAAAAAAACAACTTGTCATGAATTCTTCTTGAAATGGTATTGGAATATCAACTTCCACGTTATTTTTCTCTATTCTGCTACCAGATATGTACATTCAAACTCTTAGAACCTTTTGACCTTTTTCCTATCGCGCATGTATCATCTGTTTCTCAACTCCGGAATGTATAAAACTTGTTCTCGGAAACTTTATTTTAAAGAATAGAGATGCACCTTTTCCGAATTTTATTCGAAGAGGAAACAGCAAGCTTGTTCTCAAGTGATAATCTCTTGTCTTCCGACAAGAAAAAATATTAAGAATATTGAAATACGAATAAAATACCTGGTCTGGTTTTTATCAAGACAAGTTAATACGTTATATTCTCATTTATTTTAAACACACATCAAAATCTTTAATATGCTATTTGACATTTGCTGTATAGCCAAGTTTCTTGTAGGAAACATTTTTTTATATTTTAAGTCATTGCATCTTAATTTGTAAGCAGATGTTTGACAAAAACTCAATACAAGAATATTATATAGAATAGATAAATATAAAAAAGCTAATCTCATAAAACTAATTAAAATAAATCTTTTTTTGTAGAAATTTTTATTAAAAACATACTCTTTTCCTATTAGAATTACTTCGCGGAAAATCCTTCGTATATTTTAACTTTTAATTAAATTTAATATAATAGATGTACATCAAACATTTTTTTGTGTGTTTATTTTCCTATGTTGTGCGAAATGATATTAGGAGAAAAACTCTATTATTTTAATTTAAAAAAAAAATGCATTTTCATTTGTAATACATATATAAAAATAGTCCAATGCATATAAAAATAGTGTCATACAACTTTGTTACAAAGCGTGTTTACTGCTCACCATCTCACGAGTTTAATCTTTATTTTGTCTTTAATAGGATTATGTTATAATCAGAGAGTTTTTGCGTTTCCAATTATTCTTGCAATATCTACTAATTGAAAGGATATGATATAATCGTTTGCTTACGAAGTTAAATCGCTTTGTTAAAATAACTCGTCCAATCTTTGGGGTAAAAACTTTCCGTGTCGAACATTTCTCTCGAGACCCAGCAGACTGAATGATTTCTTCGAAAAATGTTTCAAACCTGTATTTGCGGTTAGCCAAATCTGTAAGTCTATAAAAGAAAGGAAATTACTGCTCCATTTTTTCATCATATCAGAATTGATCTAGAAGAAAAAGCAAAAATCTCGAAGATGCATTCAGATCTTATTTCTTCTAATAAAAAAATATAATCTAAATATATTATCGAATATGTGTATTAAAAAATATTGTAAATAGAAGAAATATTTTTAAATAATTCTCTTAGAAAGGTATTAGAAGAATATGACTTTTATTTTAGTTGCAATTCATTTGGCCTTAAAATTATTGTTACGAATCACGTTTATATATACACATATACGCATATGTTATCGTTATAATGAAAAGTCGATTTAAACCGTTATTTAAAATTGAAGTTGTCTTGCTGGCTGAACCGAGTAACTTCATGCTGAAACTTCTTCGCGTTTCGTTTAGCTTCTTTTTCTCATCCCGCGGCGGGAAGAATTCCACTGCCGCAAGCGAGCGGTCGATTCATACACTTCGAGCGTTTCGCTAACACGTTCAGGTATGCTAGGCCCTTTTATTGGTACAGTACGTGCTCGGAATTTCTCTCTGAAATCTTAAAACGTAACGAAAGGTACTCGTTTAGATCATTGAGAATAATCGATATGATTATTCTCTTTGATATCTTCATGGAACGGAGCACTTCAATTTCTATATATCTTCTTTTATAAAATTCAAAACACATTACGTTAAAATAAATACGTAAAATAGTGAAAATTTGATAAACGTTCTTTGAAACAACGTTCTGATAAACGTTCTTTGTTGTGTACATATAATAAGAAGGGAATTTCTGTTTAATGTTGAAAAGCATATGGAAAGTAAAGAAGAGAATTCAAGATAATGCAGAAGCGTATCATCGCTTAAGATGGAATTTATGGTACAAATGTCACCGTAATCGTTGTAAGATGGATTTTAATTTAAGTCTCACTTAAACTTTAAATAGAGTCGCCACGGCGCGACCGGTGCCTGGGCGTCTCGCGGTACCTCTTCGTAATGCTACGTAAAGCCGTAATTACATCCTGTCGTACCGAGGACCCTTTTATCCCGTCATTTGCGGTCGGAACCCACGCCAGCTTCGAACCATAGATAACGCAGGCTGTACGATTATCCGCACCGCGTTCAAGAAGTTATCCCGCGGCCCACAGGTGCCCCGTCTCGGTTTCCATCCGCTTCGACTCGCTCGCGGATTACTCTCGGTAATCACGCGGATCGGCCTTGCCAGATGCGCGATAATTATCGCATCAGACCGATAAGTTTATTACAAAATTGCAGCGCTGGCGCTGGCACACTTGGAACAGATGTGAGTGCGAGTTAAGTCTATAGACATATTTCTCTCTCAATCGTTATTCCAGCCAAGCGGTTTCCGCGTATAATCATTGCAAAAAGCCAACTGGAAATAATTTTACAATCGCACAATATCGTAATTCTGAATACGTATTAAATATTTCTGCAATTTATAAGCCAATTATAATTAACGTAGTCATTCGAAACATTGCTGGGGTAAAATTTTTCATGAAATAATTCAAATGAAAAGCGTTGTAAATATAATAAAGGTACCATTGGAAAATTTCTGTACGATATAATAAAAGTAATAGTTTACATCACAAAATGTTATTCTATAATAATTTAATAACTAATTTTCTGCTATAAGAACGCTTCTATTAATAATTTAGCTTTTGTATATTTATTCAATAAATAAATTTCTCTTATTAGTTTTATTTATTTAAAAAAAAAACGTAAAAAGAAAAACAGAAGAGTGAATCTTTAAAATTTTCTTTTTAGGACTTGAGTAGAATTCTGAAGCACATTGTGAAGGTCTCACATGTCTAATACTCTTCAACTAATTTACATGAAAATAAGCAATCTTAAAATATGCGTGATACGTCTCGTAACATCGACGCGACTTAACACTTACTCGCCTCTTCCGCGAGAATTTTGTACAACTGTTACTAAATAACGACACCATCGTCAATGCAATAAGTTACCGTATACGACTCCGTTATGCGTCTTAACGTGTTGGCGATGCGCTCGCCGACGTCGTCGTAAAAGCGTGCGCGCGTCTCGCACCAATCGGAAATTTCGATTATTGCTCGCGAGCGCGATCGTTAACGAGGCATTTATTGCACACGGAGATAAAAACCGCCTCGGCCTCGCCGTCATTCGTTGGGCCATTAAGACCGAAAGGGAGAGATAGGCGCTTTGCTGGCCTGAACGAACGAGTGAGTCGAATTCCCTTGCTCCATTCAACGGCATGGGCAACTTCCTCAACGTGGTCTTCTCTTCTTCCATGAAGGTAGAAAACCGGTAGCTGTCGTCGCCGCCCTTTCCTCTTTCACCGCCTCTCTTCGCCCAGTTGGATTAGGAAAAAATTCCACGTAGCGCCGCTTAATGAACCGATTTTAATTTTGAGCGGCGCGACGCCCATGGAATAATTAATTAAGAGTACCTCCGCCCTTCGTCATGGGCCCTTTTTCCCGAACAGCGTTTACTACGTCACTCTACACAAAAAAGGAGAGAACAAGAGAGAAAGAGATATAAAAGGCAGAGAAAGACAAAGAAAATGAGAGACATGATGAAGAAGGCGCTTAATGTTTCCTTGGAACAAACAATTTTGTCATAGCTGTGAGAAATTCGTGAGACAACTAGTCAAGAAAACGTTGAATTTTCCATATTTTCTGCGTGTTCATGCAGATTAGCACGCTGCTGCATCTCATTTATGTCATTAAAATATGACGGAATTGATTTGTCGTCGAGAACGTGTATCGAGAATAATTATTTGAATATTATTTTCAAATAATATACGTAATAATGCAAAAAGTTTTAACATTCTTACAATAAGTTTGAGCGTTTCTACATTTTACAATTATTAATAGCTCAAACAAAATTATTTTCAGAACTGTATCTAGTTGTATTTTTAGATACTTGAGCAAAACCGTACTTTCCGTGTATTTATAGAAACTTCATGTGCACTTTGAAAGATGTGTCAGCAATGTTGAAAAATAAAGAATACACGCTTTCTCCGACGCGTCAGATCGCCATCGTCCATATGGAGGAATAACGATTGTTCCTCCTCGGATGCACGCGAACATAATTCAATCATCCGTTTTGTTGATCCTCTTGCCTGTACCTATTGTGCGTTCAGGTAACAGCAGTCACTAATTAATATCCGTTTAAGAGGACCTCCGCTCGCGCCGGTTTGCGCTGGTGGCCCGGGCTCCTTATGTGCGATCTCTTCTCCACGAATAACATGACTAAAGAAAGGGTTACCACGATTATTAATGCACCACCGCTCGCGCGGGTCGCCTTTCGGTTGAAAGTTTCGCCGAAACTGCGTGGGACGATCCGCCAGCGGACGCGGGTAAGGAACACCTGTACTGAAATTACGAGCTAATTTTCGTGCCACGGGATACATCGACGCGATCATCGTAATCATGCTCGCACGGTCGTTTCCGGGTGGTCGCCAGAATCGCTTGGTTCGCGCATCATCCTGACCCTCGTGCGATCTTTCGTATGTTCCCCCAGGATCATAAAATTCCCGCGGAATTGCTGGATCGAAATTAAACATCATTGTTTAACTACGTTACGGCGCGATACTTGAGCGTACATGTTGCAGTTAACTGCTTCTTTTTCTATAATTAAAACGAACGGTTTATAAATCAAAAGAAGAGGATAAAACCACAGCACAAGATATTGTTTGTGGTATTTAATATATCATTACATTAATAAAACATTTTTTAGACGTTTGGGCCATAATCTGGCCATCTTCAATAAATATTCTTGAAACGCAATTACATATATCTGACATTAAATTCAGCCGTTGTGTAATAATATAACTATGTAAAAATAATAATACACAATGTCACGACGAATTTTCATCTGCGTAAAGGAAGTGCTTAAGATTCATCATTTTTTTCTGTAAAACAGAATCTGAACATTCTTGTTCTACATAATTTGCAATATAACAATTGCACGATGCACTTTCACAAGATGAAAGAACGTTTACACATAGTTATATTACACGACGGCTGAATTTAATGTCAAATATATGTAATTCTGCGTTTCAAGAATATTTGTGAATTTATTGAAGATGACCAGATTGTGGCCGAAACGTCTAAAAAATTTTTTATTAATGTAATGATATATTAAATATCACAAACAATATCTTGTGCTGTGGATTTATACTTTTCTTTTTTAAGTTTTGTTTCTTTTTCTCTTATAAAATCATCATTTTGAAGTATATTAAATTTATGTTGAATCAGTCTCTTGGAATGAATATTTTTTTAAGAAAATGTATCTCTTCTCTGTTTGTCTAATTTAATAGCAATTTAATAGTAGATTAATAAAAAGGCAATGTATTATATTTAGAAAATTTCACTTGTTTTATATTTAAATATTTATTAAAATCAAGATCAATAATTTATTTTCCACACAAATATTCATTTTCCAACATTATTTCACGAGAATTTGCAAAATTTTATATGTATGTGCATACAGAAAAAGTCATAAGTATGTTTTAAAATATTTTCATGAGCATGTTCTTGAATAAAAAGGAAGAATAAATATTCTTATGAATATTAAATCGCTGATGCTTCGTTGTCGAAATAATGATTACTGGAATAAACAATAATATACCAATCATGTGTATGTTGTACTCAGGTAGAAAATGATGGAGGACACTTTGAATATTTTTTATAAAAAAAAAATATTCGCCTGAACTTTTGAATAAAGTCATTTGATACTACTGTATTTGTGTCTATTATTTCATCAACGAATCATTTGACTTATGTTCAGAAATATGTGTTCTTTCTTTTTATCTAGAAATAATAAAATTTTAAAACATGTAACAGATCTTGTGTGTTGCAAATCAATATTCCGTTTTCAACATATGTTATTCGAATATAATTTGCAAAAATTCTTTAATTCTCTACAATTTCACGCTGTAAAAAATATTGAAATTATCGCTATTCTTCAGATTTATCCCATAATATCTTCTTGGAACAATAGCATGACTTGCGATACTTATGTATTCAACGCTTCGAGACTCGTCGCGGCAGATGTCGAAGGTCGCAATTTTCATCGACGCGTGTCACATAAGAGACTCGATGGCATACGGCGCGGCGTTCCGAAGCGGGTAATTCCATCGCGCGGCACATCGTCGCGCACTCAGCTCCTTCGAAGGCGGGGGTTGCTTTTAGCGGACTAAACGCACCTCTTCAATTACCAGCCATCTTCGAGGTCCCGATACCGTGTAATGAGGTCCATTGTGCTGAGACGCGTCCACACGTTTCACATTCGAGTCGAGATTCGCGTCGCCTCGCGCGTGCACTTAGGGCGGCCTTAAACGGATTACTTCGCGCCTTCGTATTTCCCACTCTCGTCATGTTAAAGAGACGAGCTGGATAGCTCGAGAGAGAGTGCCACGAAGCCTAATTCGATTTCGACGCTGAATGCGTGCCACTGTCGCGTATCGCACCTTCGGCACATTTACGCGCTCCTACATACGAAAGAGCACGTACGCGGATCTTCGTGAGACCTAATTGATCTAGTTACATCCTTCCTGCCTGAGACAATAATGATACTGTAACGAAGCGAGGTCACGCTCAGCCGATAGAAGATTCTACTCGTCTCAATATCATTCCGTTAAATATCAAAACATATATACATTTCTTCTCATTTAACACAATAACAATTATAGCTCGAAATATAGAAATATGTATATTTATCTGGGTATAAAGAGATATTTTTGAAAGTTAATACAATGATATCTAACAATATCTATTGATATTTCTAATAATCTCTGGTATTTCTAACAATCTGTTTTACTTTTCTGTACGAAAAATATATTTAGAACTTTTTTACGATAGAAGCTATTGTTTTAAAAAATACGATGTGTAATTTGCAATGAATAGTGTTTCGTGTGTTATTGAAATGCATTGTATTTTCTATATATTTATCTTTAAAAAAAATTATCATTAGAATTTATACTTACGACTTGTTACAAAAACTTTCTACATAGTCGTAATAAAGTAAGCGACGCGAGTTTCTTCTTCAAGGAAATCGATAAAATACAACTTTCACAAATCCCTTATTTATTCCCAGATAAAGCTTATATCTTACATTAGCTTGACTATTAAAGAAAACGCTGTTTTCCGTTGATTTAAGATATTCGTATTACTCTCGTGAGACGCCAGATCAAGATTAACGATCGATCGGTTCGCGCATGTGAATTATGCCACATTTTCCCTCTTCTCCCTGTTTCTCTTGAGGATGACCTGTAAATTACGACGACTTGCGTAGCTTGTATCGTTTACGGTTTCAGTGCGCGCGATTTCTATCGCGCCGCGTTTTATGTGTAAGACAGATTCTGGGTTGGAGAGACAAACTCGTTGGAATAAATCTGCAACTTTTATTATTCTTTCGGTGACAGAGTTACTCTCGCTACTGATTTACTGCGAGAAATTTCAAATTTGTGGTGATCTAAACTTACTTTGTCTTCGCCTGCGTATTCTGACAATGAGTCACGCAGTTACAATCACAAATTTCTTATCTCTATATATTTCTATAAAGTGATAAAACCACAGACTTCTGTAACTGTGGATAAAATATTTCAAGTTGTTATCTTAACTCTTTTATATTTAATAACTGACGTATCTAATCATTAAGTTCTATATTGAACTATCCTAAATTATTAAGTATATTTAGTATAATATTTATCTCCATAGTTTAGTAAGATATCACTAAACTAAAACTATAATCAAAATATAAAAATTAATAGAGGATGTCATCGATATTAAACAGAATTTACAGAAGAATTCATTTTATTGAATAAAGAACATCAGGAAGAACCACATCGCAATACTGCTGGTTCATGTTGGATTAGTTTTATGACATTAATGATGTCATTGGAAATATAAGAATAACGCTATATTATTACATGTGAAACGTTTTGGTTTTAGAAAAGCCAGGCAGCAATTGTAGTTTACTTTCTAAAGAAGAAGTAGTAAAGAAACATGCCCCAATCTATTCGACGAGATGCATGATACATCATAAAACTTGATTGGACTGATAAGTATCGAGTATCGATAGTCACATTTATTTCACTTTGACGTCTATCGTACCGAAAACAATTCGTTCTTTATTTCGTTCCTTCCTGATATTCTTTATTCAATAATTGAGCCGAAGGTTAGAAACTTGTTATCTAACAGCGTTATCACAGTAGCATATCGCTCATGTACATATGTCCCGGTGACTGCAGCTTTGTTTCGTGGAAATCAGCACGCACGTTGTTCACGTTCGACTATCGCTAACCTGGCGCTAGTCATCGCACGGGACACGATCTAACTGGAGGGTTCGTGACCTATCGTTAGCTTTGAAAACTCGAGCGTCCGTGTCAGATCTTATCGATACAACTGGCAATCAACTCCTTCGAACGCGACCGATGATACCTGACTCTTGTCGGCGAGCCGCCTTTGAAATTCAGACGGATAGACCTCTCGCAACATTTCAGTGTCTATATAGTAGCCGATCCATGAAACGCACGTCACGTTGTCTGTCCGGTCTCTCTAACGAGCTCAAATCTAATGGAGATCCTTTCGTTCGTCGTTGAGGGCGACGAGACGGAGAAATTCCGATTGGGTGAAGTTTCGTTGATCGCTCGGCACAGTATGTTTCATTAATCTGCAGTAAAGTTTCTATTAGAAGCGAACTGTTTTCAGAAGATGACACTTCGAGAACGACATATTCGAGATAACGAGACTTTTATAGAGATAAAAATGTTTCGAAGTTTCAATATCTTGACTTATCTCTAGAGAATAAAGTTTTTATCCTCATTTATAGAACGACATAAATTCGAAGAGATAGTTTATTATATCTCTATTGTACAGACACATACATAGATGTTACAAGAGATACTGTGATATGATCTGAAAAATATTTCACACGAGAATATATAAATATGAATTGTGTGATAAAAATATTTAAAATGTAATAAAATTCTCATGAAATTATTTTATGATTCTGATGATATTGTGCAGGCGTGAAAAAATATACACGTTTATAAAATATTTTTCACGCGCATATACCAGTCGGAAAAGGTATATAATGTATGTATATGTATAGATATTATTGAGTGTTTTCGAAAAATATTTTATTAAACGTGTAAAAGAGATACATGATCGATATTTTTGTAACATCATTTAGAAATTTTTCGAATTTTCTAACAACGTAAAATTCTAACATTAAGGTTTTTTATTCTACCGCGTATATTAATTTTCTCCTTCAAAAAATCTAAAATTGAAAACATAAGAATGTTTATAATAGGATGTATAATATGTAAGGAGAGGTTCTTATAATGCAATTTATGTAAAGTATTGGGTATGTAATCTCTGTTTTACAAACCAATTATCGTGTAACATTGAATCAACTTAATTTAAAATAACGACGCTTTAATGATGTTCAATCGATTCCGGCTGAGTAATTAATAGAAAAGAGGAATTTTCACTGCGTGGCCAATAGGGCGTTCCTAAAAATGATCGGTGATTATATAGAATTAAGCATGTTTTAGAGATTGCAGTCTGCTGCGCGAGAGATACAAGGAAATAGTACCGAGGGATAGAGAAGTCTCGCCGAGGGTGCAATTAACCCTCGGGTCAGCTATCAACAGCTCGTCGGAATTACCCGCTTAGGATTTCGTTCGTTTATACACGCCCTGCTCTTCCTTAAACTAGAAATGTGTCAGAAATAGAAATCTTTTAATTCGTTTTTGTTCGCCGTGTAAAATGATGAGATACATAACTAAAAGTCTGATTTATGACGTCAAGACTATATTATCATGATAATAGGTATATAAGAATTATATATACAAATTTTTATGGAATTGAAATCTTAATACAAAATTTTTTATTTGGTCATTTTGTAAATTTTCACATCGTACAATTTGAATATTTAACCATAACATTGAAATTTTCTATTAAATGTTATCAACATTTCTATTAAATATTAGAAAAACAAAAGAAGATAAATAAAATTTATGATGAATTAGAACTAAAATTCTCCATATAAAGTCCCCATATTAATTTTGTCGTATAAAGTATTTTTTTATCGAAACTGATTAATAACAAATCGCATCCATTTTTGACACTCAAGCGAAAGAACTTTAAATATTTGTTAGATCAGAATGATAGTTACACTGATGATAGTCATTATATTAGAAAATTGCAACAGCTTATAAAGTGTAACATTTTCACCTTATAATTCTATAATAATGTAAGTAATCATACAGATTTGTAAAGTATGATTGATTTCATACTGAGATCTCGGGATTACCTTCAGGCAATTCAGGGATTACTATGTGTTACGAAATGAAATTTCACAGCTGGTTGCTGTAAATGATACTGATTCTATGAACTCTAAATCTAGATATTGTGACAATAATATTTTCAGTTAATATGACATTACAAATTAATACATACAATCATTTATGAAAATTACTATTATTTTGGTATTAATTGAGAGAATTTATACTATTAAAAATAAGCCACACACATAAATTTTATTATTATTTTTATATTTAACGTAAGTATATTGTTACAGTCTTTTTTCAATCTTATAGTACTTTAAAACTTAAAATAACGATTATAGATCTTTCACGAACGATTTACATTTATTTTACACAATCGACAAGAATGATCTTTGAAGTGGTGAAACCTACATAATAAAACTTTGAGAAATCGTGGTTCTATCACATTGTCTTCGCAAGAATTATACAGATTAGTGCAAGAATCAGCACGTAGCACAATCATCTCTCAACAATTGGCAACAATTCCTGAGTTTCTCGGTCTCACCCGAATAACTACATTTCGCCGATTATCCGTGAGCGACCATTCGAAGTCACGCTCTCTCCTCGATCTGCCCTTCCCGTAAGTCCTAACCACGTGCTTCCGTCTATCGAGATTGCTACGTTTCTACGCGTAGAATAGGACGAGACGAGTTCGTTGTGGAGAGAAAACCACGGCGATGATTTCGCCGAGATCCTGGAGAGATCTGGCGATGTCAGGCATTATCGAATCCCGAACGTGGGGCATCGTCGTACACGGCAACGAACACGTTTTCATGTAGCATCGCGCGAACGAAATACACGTCTAGAAATCCGAAAGCGTGAAATCGTCTTATGGGGAAGCACGCGTGATTATACACAAGAAAGATTAGAACTGTGCCGCTACTGCCACGTTGTCCGCTCCAGGCGAGAACCGATCCGATTCCTCTTAGCGTGATAGAACTACCATATTCTAGATTCTTAGGCTCATTTGGACCCGATTTCTCGTTGACAGAGATATTCAGAGTTTAATAGATATCGAATTATAAGCATTTTCATATGATTTATACATTTAATTTCATCCGTATGGACAAGCAATACAAATAAAGTAATACAAATAAAACTTTATCTTATCTTGAAATTGAACTTTATTCTAATGAAATGCTAATTCAATTATAAGATTCTGTTACATAAAAATATATTACATGAATATATAAATGTGTTATGAATATATTTGAGATTAATTTCATTTATCATAATTCAAATGAAATTAATTAGTATTCTATACGCGACTGTTTTATATTACATAATCGCATTTATAAATTAAAAACTCTATAACAGAGTCTGACTACGAGCGATTTTTTTCTAAATCCTACGTGAGAGAAAAGTGTATATAATATTTCTTGGATTAGCAACGTCCTCTTGCGTCAAAATAAAGTTGAAAAGTAATAAAACTGAGAAATTACAATGTGAAAATTTTATTTGCACATTTGTATGCTGCGTGGAATATAAAAGATTAAGTAGGATAGAAACTAGGTTTCATTACCCAGTAAACAAGAAACATTCTGGAACATTGTAGCAACGTAATGGTGTTACATTGTTGCTGAAATGTTCCAAAATGTTTCTTGTTTACTTTAGATAGTTACATTTAAATCCTGTGGTCACGGTTTACTATGTATAATAGTATAAGTTAAAGTGTAAGTTATATATAACAGTGTATAAGTTAAACACTGTTATATACAATACATATAACTTACTTCTGTTATACAGAAATTATTATATACAAACTTATATATAGAAGTTATATACAAATTCATGCACAGAGAATATAAGTAATATATAACAGTATAAGTTAAAGTATGATATAGTATAGCATTATACATTTTTTATATATCTTTTTCTCTATTATACAATATATTTTTTTCTCTCGTAGGATTTTAATGAAATTGTAGCCAGATTCTGTTAAAAAGTCTCTAATATATCATTTGAAAAACTAGACATTCAGAAACAGAAACATCTTTTTTAAAAAAACTATCTTATTTATATATACCTATTTATATATGTAATACCTATGTCAACATACATATCTCTTTTTTATCATTCTTTTTTATGTTTTATAAAACGTGTACCGCAGGATTTAAATTTAACCACTGAAAACAAATTCTACCCTACTTAATATTTTACGTCCTGGTATTCACGCAACTTGCGTGAATATGAAGAACGTGTAAGTAAAATTTCCGCATCGTAATTTCTCAGTTTTATTACTCTTCAGCTTTATTTCGACGCACCGACAGGTGCCTATCACCGATCATTTTGGGTGAAAAATGAGAATGCCGTGGAATAATGCCGCCTTTATTCAGAAAAAAAATCCAATACGCAATACATGAAACCATTACTTCCAACTGTTGCGCCTTGTTCGTGTGCATCGAACGTTCACGTACACAACAACATATCTCCGCAAAATTTATATCGGTCTTTCTCATCGCGTCCGTTGCAAATCATCCTCGCGCGCGCGCGATGAAAGCTCAACGATCTGCGAACAAACGCGCGAGAACTGTTTGATATCGCGCGTAATCGTCGCGCGATACTCATGTAAAATTCTCTCATTTATCGGGAAACTTCACATAGGTTTCGAGCAAAATAGAAATTATTCCGGGGGGACGAAACGATCAGGGTTGACGTTCGCGCGAACGATCGCTAATATCCTGTAATTTCCTCGAGTACGAGTACACCGGTCGATTTATCATATTACTACGTTTATGTCCTCTCATTCGCACCGTAGGTGTCCTCCCGCTGATCTTCGGATATCCGCATGACAAAACAACCACAAGCCGTGCAGTGCGCCATCATCGCCATGGAAGGTGGTGTGCGTGCACGTACACACGCACGTACACGCGCGCAAGCACACAGGTATATTCGGGAAAGCGCAAATTTACGAGCCAATAAATTATCGCGCGCGCCGCACCTATCTAACGCGACGTCCTGCTCGCGAAACGCTAACGAGGCGTTAACGCTGCTGCACGTCGGGATCGCGGCTCGACGTTAATGAGGAGGAGAGCCGCGCCGGCGTGAAAACCGAGTCCGCGTTTCATCGAGGTATGGGAGGAAATGTCGTTAATATTAAAACGAAACGGTCGATTCGTTCACTAAAGATCACAAGCAGCTGTCCTAATTATAACCTTGCTAATTGCCTGCCCTCGCAGTGCAAAAAAACAAGGATTTCTTTTAATTGTTACTTCAGGAGGCATTGTTTGAAAAGAAATCGTGCGAATTTTCATTAAAAAGACTCTTTCTTTTATTAACGCAATATATGTGAAATATTCTAATTGTACGCATTTTCATTTCATATTACATTTTCCTTGAAATTAAATGGTGCCTATATACGAGAGCTTTATTTTTATGATTATTTTTCCTTTTCGCTAAAATGATTATCAGTACAGTAGTGAAATAACTAGGTATTTTCATGTTTCAAATATTACATTATTTTTGAAAATTATCTCCATGGCAATAGAATATTTTATCTTATTTATGAATTATTTTTCAAGGAATCTGTAGAATCCAATTTCTTTTAATATACTTTATTTCTTTTATTTTGAGTAGGTATTTTCAATTATATGCTGTTTCCCACTTTTTTCTTTACTAATTGAAAAAGGAAAATAACGTTAATCATCAACTTTATTTAATTTTTCCCTTATAGCTGTTCGCAGGTAATTTAACCCATTCTTTTCCCTTATTTATGAATGAAACAGATAAAACGTTTCATTTAGTATTGAATAAAAGGTTATAGAATATTTGTTTGAAATTTGCAAATAGCTATTACAAATTAACTTCTCAAATGATTGTTAATATTCAACAAACATAATATTAAATAGAACGCTGTTTTATTAAATTTTTATTAAAGTAAATATATCAAAAATTATTTCGAGAATTTGTAAATTCGATGCGAACTCTGCAAGAAGTAATTTAGCACAGCAGCCGACCAATTGTGTTATAAAGGCGGGTATTGTACATTGCGAAAAGTGCATTACGCGCAAATGTAAATATTTGAGGTACGAAGTGGCGCAATCCGGAGCTTGTAAAGCGTTTATAATAGAGTTCGTGCGGGGTTTGAAAGACTTCGAAACATCAGTTCGAAGCGAGAAAATCTCGCAGTGCTTTTCATCCAATTTTCAGGAGATGTGCGCAACTTTCGAAACTCCCGCGAGACCGGAACGCGCGGCTGGAAGATTAAATGAACTCCAGGATTAGAGCTTGATCAAGGCTTTAACAGAGAGAGCTGATGATAAAATATTTAACCTCTTATCTGCAAGCTAGCAAATTTTTTTTTTTTTTTAATGAGACTTTCAACGCGGGGCTAATGAAAAAGGTAAATTGAGGAAACCGCGTACAAACTTAATAGCGAACAATTACAGTTTTATAGGACAGAGAAAATATTAATAATATAATCATAGTATATTCGCCAGTTATTTTTTATATACGGTAAATAATTACGCACGCCCGTAATAGAACTCGGGTCTTCAAATAACCTATATCGACCCGTTCTAAGAAACTTTAATATAAGATTTAATGAGCTATTTAATGAGAATTAAAGATTCTTATGAACAAAGTCCTATAAGAATAAATTAGTATGTAAATTAGTGCAATATACAGAGGGTGGACATTCTACAAAAAAGTTCTATCTCAAAAGTTACATAATAGAAAAACTTAAGGAATTTAAAAGAAGAAACGGTTTCTTGCATGATGTTAGCAAGATAAAAAAATTCTGTTAAAAGATAGAATTCTATCTGCGTAGGCAGATTTTAAAATATAAATCGTAAGATTTTTATGTCACATTATGCAATTTTTTTTTTTAAACACTAAAAGCCATCAATACGAGATAGAAATTGCGCACATTCCTACATATTCGTGTACACGCGTGTCGACGAGACGACATACATTTCGTTTGAACGCTTACGATCTTCTTTCACGCCGACGCGATGTCTTCGGTTCGCACCGAGAATATTGCTCCGACCTCGGGATTTTATTTTGAGTTTCGTGAAATAATAAAACGTACAAAGACCAGCCATAAACGCGGAAGAAGATATCTAACTTCGAGCGTGATAAAAATCTTCCGGGCGCATCCTTCGATCGTCAAGTCGCGGGTTGTATTACAGTCGCCGCTCTCATCGATCCGAGATGTCATCGTCTCGGAACAGGAGGGAATGAAATTTTCGTGCATCACCGTCGAACACGTGTCCCACGCACGTCTCTCACGTGCTATACGCGAGCGAGAGAGCAGGATAGGACTCTGAACTTGGATGTGAAATGACTGCTTTGACATAGCCAGCGATACTCTGGGAATAATGGCTGCTGCGAGCAGCGCTATAAACTGTGCGCGTGGTTTTCGTCGTTGTCGTCGATTGTTCACTATCCTCATTACAAATGATCTCATCCGCGGACATGTGTTTGTTTATGTCGTCATCAGTTCCGCGCATCGTAGACGCTACCAGCGAGAGGAACACTTACCGTGCCGAAGATACGGGATTGCGAGGAATGAAATGACTTTATTGTCTTGGTTATACAAGAAGATTCTCCGAAGCCTCTTCCTTTCATTTAAAGATCAAATGTTTGGAAATCAATTGTTCCTTATAATAAACATGTCGAAAATATCGATAATTTCCGAATTATATAGACATTTGAATAGAAGAAAATTTTGAAACATTATTCTATATAATTAATTCCGAGTCAACATTATTTTAATGGATATTTGAAAATTGATTGACAAGATAAAAATTATTAAAAATCTCTTATTAAAAATTAACGACTTATTTGATAAGATAATATTTGCTGAAGATTGATAAGGAATCTAAATAAATGTAGGGATTGATTATTCGGGAACACTCTGTATATCACACAAAGTTAAGAAGTTATTTAGTCGTCGAGCGACAAGTATACCTTCGTGCATGCTGTTATTTACACGGATGAAAGGTACGCGTGAAGTAATGCAGTAAATTAGACTCTCTGGACAACCAACAAGGATGTCATTTCTTAAGATTGCCTTCAGGCATGCAATGCTTTTTGAAATTAAGGAATAAAAGATGTGTGTCGGATGTAATATAATAATATAAAATCTATTTCTTTATAAACATAGCTGTTGAAGTCTTTAATAAGTAAATTTTTGATGAATATCAATCGATAATAAACCCAATCTTGGCTTTATGTACTCCAAAAATAATCATAATAAAATATATGGCTTTGATCATCATGGCTTTTATCATTATATAAATTTATTATTAGCTTATTACAGACATTTTTAAGTTTAAATCGAGAGAAGCTGTTTGCCCTTGATTCGCATTTAATTTGAAAAGTGAATATTGAAGGCGTATTATAATTTAAATATTTAAATATTAATATAAATATTAAATATTAATCATAATTTTATGTTATACAATAGCAAAAAAATTTCCATGATAACACGATATTATATCAGGTACTATATTTACATTATATATAAATAATAGTAAAAAAAAAATATGCAATTCTGTCTTCATCGACATTTAATTTTAAAGTAATATATTTATTACGGTAACAAAATAAAACGACAAGTCATTTACAAATAACATATTAATCGTACAATTCCCCGACGTGGCTATTCGAGATAACCCTTGTGCGGAAGATACTTTCCTCGGCAGGATCGTAAATCCCTTATTCCGTCCTTCGCTCCCCTTATCGGCCAAGCGGGTGTAAAACTGACTGCGTACTGTTAAAGTCGGGACTTCCATGCAGTAAAAAATAACAAGCTCGTTTCGGCGAGGGAAGGGTGAAATGCGCCCTTTTATCCTGCTATACGATCGTGCTGGTTTCACGTATGGCATGCTCTCGTCGAGCCGGCCGGTTAAATTGCCTGGAATCCGGAATTGGCCCGTGCTCCTCCGAGCAGAAGGGCGGATACCCCCTCTCGATTTGGACCGTAATTCAGTTCAATAAGGTTTGACAAAAAACATCTTTTCTTCTGACAAGCAAAATATATAGGAATAGACGTCGCAGGGACGCCAATCTAAATGCCCCGGTCATATTGTGGAACATTTCTACTTCTCCGACGTTCGATTTTTTTACGCATCCGTAATCATCATCTATGCGAGCTATTTTGTAGCCTGCAAGTAATTCACGAAAAAGTCTATTTTTCGACTCATTGTGTTTCAACAATAATGAGTCGAGAGATAGACTTTTCACTTCATTTTTCACTTCAATTTTCATGAAATTTATTTGTTAGCTAAGATATACATACGTTACGTAAATACGAAGTAAAATGGACGATTCGATAATTATAACGTAGTCTTGTTATTTTTTTTTTCTTTTAATCGTAGCACTATAAATATATCACAACCAATAATTCTATATTTACTGCCTTTTGCTTCTTGCGCGTATTTCGACATGAGAAGATTCAACAGCGTCATTATGTAGCCGGTGCACTCTCTTATGCATGCGAAATCGATTAGAAGAAGCAGCAGATTTATATCGGCTAGTCGATTTTCGCAAGAGCATCGTACAGGTGTACGTTAACTCGAGCGACGCTATATACATAAATCTCATCAGTTGTGGTAGAATATTTCATGTTATTCGATCGGATGAACACTTCTCGAATGGAGAATGTATCAGCATGAAAGAGAGATATAGATGTGCAACATGCATCTTCAAATTGTAAGATGCGGTTGTACATGTAATTGTGCATTTGTAGTGTTTGGAAAAACACGTTGATAATGCTTCTAAACATATTTATAATAAAATACAAGAATAAATAAGAGTGTTTGAGAAACAATAACTCAAACAATCTTTAATTATTAAGTTTGATGTATTAATATTAAAAATTATTGAAAAATAAGCGTTATGATAATAATTGTAAAATTTGATTCTTTTAACAATCGATTTTTCTTTTATTTTATTTTATTTTTTAATTAAAAGGAATTGAGGAAGTGATATTACAATAAGATTTCTGGTATATTGTAACGCAATTCCATCTAATCTGAATTTCAAATCTTCATATACCCATTATGTAATTTGATGGAAAGCAAACCAGAAGAAAGTCCATATTTTCAAAAATTTTATTGACTTAGCAAGGATAAATTTACATGCGAGGGAATTTCAGTACCTAAAATACATAGATGGGCCGGCAAATTTGCGCTGATAGATGTCGACATAGTCACGGAAACATGTCCAATTATCTCGATACGTTAAAACGTCTTACGTAGATACAGTACCTAACTACTTACATTTTCAGATATTTTAACAGTGGACTGCCCTTCGGACAAGTCCAACGAGTTTGTACAGCGTGTACGCGTGTACGCGTGTACGCGTGTACGAATGCGTGCGGGAGTACCTTACGATACGAGCGAGAGCTCGCTCTCTCGCATGTGTACTTTCGCGTTGTGTGCTTAGGTTTCGTGGAGTGGAAGCGTGTTTGACTATTTCTAGAGAGCTGACAGAGAAAACAAAAGTGCAGATATAACCGGGCGTGGGCACGACGAGTTCTCGCGCTGAGTAGACGTCAATTAAAGCAACGAATGGCCGCGATACCTCGGTGTTATACCCGATAGAGGCAACGAGCGTATTAATTTATGTCTGATAACTCGGTTTGCATCGCGTCCGAATATAATCGTTCACGCTCATCGGTATATAAAGCCCACGCTAACCAGCCCAGCATCGCGTTATCGTCGACATCGTCCACGAGTTCTCTTCGCACGAGTGCAATTGCCTGAAAGATTTGAACGCGCCGGTGATCGACAATTGTCGAGATATGACTGCTAATCGTATATTTGAGCTCTCCTGCGAATTTACCGCCGCGATAACTGTTCGTTAATCGCGTGACGGGTGAATTGAGTGACAGCAGCGTTCAAAGGATCCAGTAATCTAAAGCTCGATTAAACTCAGCATGCCATCAAGTCAAGTTGTATCCTTCAGGAAACATTCTTGTTGTATATATTCTTACTTTCCTTGTCTAAGGAGCATTTTAATTTCTCGAAAACAACCGTTAAAGGTATTGTTTTTAAAAAGAAAGAAATTAATGTGTATTCTCTTTATACTTCGCATCCACTCGATAAACCCGTTTGAACGTAATACTATTTAATCAAGTGTATAAATTGAAAATTGAAATGATTCTTCGAGTATCACTCCATTCATCGATTAAATCAAAGGGTAAATAAGAGATAAAAGACTATCGGAGATTCAAAAAATCGGAAGGAGAAGTGCAAATGGAGTATTTTTTTTTTAATGACACAAATTGACAAAAATATTTTATTTTTATTACTCGCTGAATATCAAGAAAGATACTCTCTAAAACTTTTACAGTGAATTTTTTATTCTGAAAAGTGAAATCTCTTAAAGATTGAAAACTGAGTCATTCTTTTTCAAGACAGGCTCAAATTTCACTCTTTAGAGTGAGATTCCATTCCAAAGAATTTAAAGAATAAAATGTTTGTGTTGACTTACGTCACTAAAGAAAAAGCACGGTATATATGTTTGCGAAATGTCACTTCAATTAAACGACTAATTTCGGGGGCATGGTGTATTTTGTCAATGTCACTATCGTGTTGCTTGCATTGTTGCAAGATTTATGAGTCGCGGTAAGACGGTGAGTTTTCATCTCGAATCGCACGATGGATTTAAATCGTACGGACATGTAGTATCCTCGCTACACTTATCGTTATGCGCGAGGGTGGTAAACGTAATCTCTATGAAATTGCGTTGTGCCACGTGCGATTACATTACCACCCAATTAATATGACGTTAATGCGATTCGAAGGGCGCGCGAAAGATGTGAGCACGTGTGCGTGACGTAATACTGGACATAATTAATAACTGTAATGTCGATGCGTGCGATGATCATTTATCTAATTGCTCGTAAGAGAGGACGCACAGTTTGAATATTTCAATAGCTGACGATAGATATTCTTGGAACCGAATATAGGTTAATTAAATATGTAATGTTGTGGAAAATATTAATAGCTTATATAATTATAGATTTTTAAATAATACCAATTGTTAATTCAAGATCAAAAGAAAATAAGATGACATCAAATTATTTTTGGATATCCTACATGTAATTTATTATTAAATATTACTCAAATAAGTTATTGCCTGTAAATAAATATTTTCATATTTAACTTCTACGTATATGCAAAGACACTTATGAAGTTGCTAGATTTCGCATTTCACGGATCACGTCCGAGTTTCCATAAAAGCACCTTTATCCGCATTTTCGGATCGTACTGATAGAAAGTGTGAAGAAAATTGTAGGAACTCTTAAAAATTCTTCGCGGCGACTTCCGCGGCACGTTGAATCCCATATTTTCTTGGCGAAGAGCGAAAAGCTCTTGAGAGAGAGAGGAAGAGAAAAGCAAAAGAAAAAGAGAAAAACAAAAAGGAGACGCTACATGAGAAGAGAGATGAGAAGGGAGGCGAAGGACCGCCCGGCGGTTGTTTTAATGAGAGTTAAAGCTCGAGAGTAAATGTCGAATAAATCATTTCGCCGAGGCGCTAAAGTGCATCCATCGGCCCAAGGGGGAGGCGGCATCGTCGGACAATCCTCTTTATCTGTACATCAGCGACACGTGCGTAGAGATATAGAGACGGTGCGTTAGTCTGTGTGCGTACCCGGTCCCCGTATAATAAAATACAGAAAAACGAGCGACGAATGTGAAAGGAGGCGAGCGGATGTTTTTTTGAGCGACTTTTTTTTTTATTTTCGTGCCGGTGCATCGCGCGCGATTAATATGCGTCCGTCGTGCCGACGAACTCGTGAAAAACGTCGTTTCCCCCGTCGCCCCTCCCGCGACGCGGGGCTGCTCATGATGACGTGCGCCCGATGCGCGACGTACGCATTACGCGGCCACGATAAAATTGCACACCGGAGTATTTCACCTCGTTCTTCGTTATGCGTGTGTGTTTTCAAACGAGGGCAATTAACATGCGCGCCGTGCGACTCCGCTCCTTTCCGGAATATTTCCAAATGCTTTCGCCGATTCCCGCTCGATGCCTGGTCGGGATTTCGCGCGAGGAATTTGTCCGATACACGAAAATGTTATGCAAAGGTGCGATTGGAATCGTAAAGGAAAGCGAGAAATTTTACGTCGAGAACTTTCAACGGCAGAAGAATTCTTATACTGCCACGGAGAGAACAATTTTGTTGAAGTATAAAAATTCAGCCAGATACTGAACTGAAAATAATTTTGTTGGACCATATTTACGTAAGAAACTGAAGCATGATGAGCAATGCTGTAAAAAGTTTTTAACATTCCAGCAGTTGTATGAGCGTTCTATATAATTATTTTGATGGTTCAACAAAATTATTCTCAGATTCTGCATCTAAATTTATTAGATATTTTCTGCAAAACCGTTCATTCTATACTGAACAAAATTCCTATATATTTGAAAATAAACGAGTCCAAAGATTCAAATCATATCAATCAGAATTCTGATTCTGGTTGTATTAATTAGAATTATAATAAATTCAATCAGAAAATTTTAATTTATCCATTTTCAATCAGAATTCTAATTAATGCAAAAAGACCCTTTTTCCAATGCACGTTTTTATACAAGGTGTTTCAAAAATTCACAATAACTAACAAGAAAGTTCTTAAAAAGTAAAAAAAGTTATTTGTAAATTTTTATTTTGAGCAGTAATTATTTAAATAATAAAGATTTACATGTATATAAATACGTTTAATTACAGACTACATTTAGTATTAAAATAATATTAGTATTAATCTATGAATATCCTGTATAGCCTATCCTGGATAGCTAATTCATAAAAATCTAGGATTTTTCTGTTATACATACTTCACTTGAGAGAAATACGAAATCTTTAATTCGGCCACTTCGACCCGACTGTCCCGACTGTCTCGATCTGACGCGTGTTTGTGTCACATCGCATCTGCTGCGAGCTGCGAGTCATAACACGCGCGACGTACGGACGGACAGCGTAACGGGCCGTCCGTTAATTGGCAAACGCGGATGATCGATGCGTAACGTTACTCGACCGCGCGACTGTCCCCTGTCCTCACCCTGCGTGCACGCGTGGATGCGCGACGCGCGATGCAACCAACCCCTTCCGCCTCGCAATTCCGCGCGCACGCGGTACGACCCGCTCGCGAGTTATTGCTTTCATTAGCCGAACAATGAAACCAATTTGTGACGTGGTCTGCACCCCTCCCGCTTTCTGCTCCACATATGTTCTGCCTTCCTTTCTCTCCCTGTCTCGCTCTCTTTACGTCTCTCTTTCTCTCTCTCTCTCCCCCCCCCCTTCATCTCCCCTTTCTTTGTCTTTACCTTATCTGATATCGAGACGGGAGACGACGTTTCTCTCGCCCGTCGACGACAGGTTGTCTCTGTCTTTCATTGTTCGGTGCGAGATGCATCGGGATGAGGATCCTGTCCCGTACAACCACTCTCAAGAGATTTGATTTAAGAGGGTGCGCGTACACGTAAAATTAAAGTCTTGTTTTGTTTTCTCAGTGTGTGATTGGCTCTCACCGGCGCGTGTCGAGAAGCCTGCTCTTCAAACGAGATCGATATAGCGTAGTAGACCACCGTTTGTCTTCTTTCCGAGACTGTTTGTCATATCAATTTTCCGTGCGCTTGAGTAGACATTGATAAATCAAATCTTAAACGAAATCTCCACTGAGCTAAATTTCGAGTTATTTCATAAACAAAGACCGATAACAAGCTAATGTTTTTTTATATATTATATTATATTTTTGTAAACGCTTTGTAATTAATTATTTATGCACAATATTTGTTTGTTTCTCCGTTTATCAGACCCGTAAACTATTCGAGTATACGTATATAACATGTATTATGCAATTCTTTAAACATTCGTTTGTTGCAAAATATGTTTCGGACATTGGTTTAATATCTGTTCATCATTTTCGCTCTATTTATTTGCTGTAATCGTAGTTATATGTCATTCGCCTACTCTCCCATCGTTTCTATCGGCTTTAAAATCAATATCGCTACCTATAGAATTCAAGATTCATGCTGACTCGACGGTTTCAATATATCAATAGCACTTCTTGTTATGCACGCGTTGGATAACCGTCTTTCCTCCCCCCTCTATCTCTTTCTTCCTCTCTCTGTCTCTCTCTCTCTCTCTCTCTCTCTCTCCCCTTCCTTCCTACGATTTAATATTTACTTAGATATTGCATATCATTTATTTTTATGTGTAATAAATTTGTTACATGTCACACATAAAAGTCCTCTTAAACATACCTCTTTACGTCTTCAAAGCATCTTCTTCGACATTACCATTTCTTCATCTAATACGGTCTTTACTATATATGTAATCAACAATATTGATCTCTTTTCGCGCGCGTCCTCTCTTCATGCTCTTCTAAAACGTGGGTAAATCGAGATTATGTTTGTTTTCTCATTTGTTAGCGAGATTCCATTTGGCTAATGAATACGAAACGTGATACGCGCTCGGCGATTGATTATTCCGTAATTGCGCCCGAACTGGTGGGCAGTAATCTGAGCTCGGCACATTTCGAACTGTAATTTTCCGTTTTGCAATTACGGCAAATTATCCGTCTCGTGAAACCGTACGCTCGATACGTGTGTATCCTTTATGCGATTTCGTTACGACGGATATGTGAGACTGACTGCGTGTGCTTCCCCAAGCGTGAAAATGGCGATCCTGCCGGTGGTGCGGAATCGATGCGACGAGTGCAACAAAGGTAACCCGCGATATTTAGTCATGCGTTTATGCCATTCATGTTTCTCTCGATTCCTCTGTATTCTCACATAACAATTCTAACTGCACTCTAAGCAAATAAGAGAAACGTCCAACTTTTTCTAGTCTCTTTTTAACTTGCTGAAAAACAAATGAAGATATTCTACGAATTGTCAATATTAATTTTCAATAGTAACAACGTATGGACAGTAGTTTTTCATAACATATGTATTTTTTTAGTTGAAAATGTTTTACATCTTTTCTTTGAGGCGACGGTTTAACTGGGTATTCTCAATACTTAACAAAATCCTTGGAAAGATATTATACATTGGAAGCTCTTTAAGCGATTTTATAAATTGATACAAAGGATGTACATTTTATTATAAAAATAAGTAAAAGTAAGTAAGTAAAGTATTAAAAAATATCGTCGGAGACTGAAATTATTAAAATAATCCTAATTACAATTCATAATGCAGTTTGTAATACAATATTACGGGTGGTACAGCCCGTACCACCCGATTACAATTAAGCATCCACGCAACCTTTGTAACACCTAGTTATTATCGGGAAATTTATTAATCGTCATTACACGCAAGCGCTACAAGGAATCACCCTAATCGTCCGACAACGAAGCGCAACCACCGGCGCGCGAAACGTGAATCTCTGACCTCGCGATGAAGTTTATTGCCCAGCCGGGCAATAAAGTTTTTATTTCGCATCTTTCTGTTGACCATATTGCGGTAGATCGTGTAGTTATGCCTCGTATGCCTCTCCCGCAGGAAACAGGTGTTCGTACGTGTAGGTGTGAAGGACGGCTGAGAGTAGTCGAGGATTCCCTCGGGGTAAAACCGAAGGATGAGCGAGTATATTAGATCGCGTGGTTTAATAATTATGGGAACACGGTGTTTTATTAATGTATACGTGAAACACTTGCCAAATATATATGCAGTGTGTGCAGAAAATTCTCGTCAAATTTCAGTCAATTTTTTTTATAAGATCTTCTCCAATAAATTTAGGAACGATAGAATATTTTAACTACATATGCGAACGTTAAATGTAGCAGAAGGGAAATCAGGTCAATCTCCTTAATTCGCTACAAAGATAATAAATCACCCTATCATTTTCTGCGACTGAGATTCGCAAACTTGTGTTTCGTCGTCGCTTCATATACAATGAATACGATGTAATGAGCTTTCACGCGCCTAGCTTTATTGACCAAGCAAGTAATAAAGCTTTTATTTCGCGAGTTGCTCGTTGTGCACAGGTGCCGACGCGCGGGACTTCGAAAGCAATCTAGGATCCCCGTGGGATGGGACTGCCGAAGGATGAGTGAGTATATTAGACCGCAGGGTCTAATACGTTATAAGCCGTATGTATTTACTTGCCCCCCCCCCTCCCCTCTTCTCCCCCGCGTTCCCTTTCCCTATGTACTATGTGCAGCGTGTTATCCTGCGGGAGCTCTCTCCTAGTCGTGGTCGAATCTTGATCGAATTGTAATTCGGATAACGTTCGTAAATCTGCTCGTTTCCCAACGTTTTAGACGTTACTTGCTGGAAATTGTGAAATTTCGTCAGAAAAGGATTTTATCAGAAAAGGATTTTTGATCGATTATCTTTTAATAGCCTCCAAAAACGTTGGTATATTTTTATACACTTGGAAGATGTGTGGGTTTTCTAAAGCAAAGGCTCTCCTTGAAAGGCATTGAAGCGTCTCTCGACGGGAGAAGTCAAAGGATGAGTGAGGATATTAGATCGCTGAATTCGCCATGGTACATGACAGAATGCAAATGTGTGTATACGGATGTGGGCGAATGTGTGTACTGCCGAATATGCGACCGCGTGTTTACATGAGTCTGCGTAATATACGTACGGTTGGAATTAATTAAATCTGATTTCAGGCAATATTCGGGAGACCGATCCATCTTATCGTTGCAACATTTGCAACACATATGAACTATAAAGTAAGATGTACATGAACAATATTGACGTGTAACATTTTCTTTAAAGCCACCAAAATTGTCATGATTATTTATAAAAAATTATATGCCATCAGTTTAATAAAAAAAAAAAAAAAAAAAAAAAAAAAAAAAAATTATCTTTTTCGTCTCTTTTTTCGTAACATTTCAACGATAATGCGTTACTTTAATACAGGCGTGACAGCAGAAAAAATATAAAATGAAAGAAATATCAATTTTAGATTTCAATTTTCAAAGTAGCTGAACTTTTCTCGTGACTGTGTGTGTGTGTGTGTGTGTGATATCAGTTTTATTTTAAAAATTGTACTATATAATGCATTTACATAAAAAACAACGAAATACAATATGCATACATACATAAAAATATTTTTGTGTTAAATATAAATCCACGAAAAAAATTCAACGCCGTAAAATGTAAATACAAATATATGCATGTTGGAAAAATATTACTGTTTCGTCCATAAAATATTTTTTAACAATTTTCCAATTAATTCTAGAAATACCTCAAAAAGAAGATACGAAAGAAACTTTTCGACCAAAAGAAAACTTGTCTATAAAAAGAATTTAATGATATAATTCTCATTCTCCCATCTCTCTCTCTCTCTCTCTCTCTCTCTCTCTCTCTCTCTCCCCCTGAAAGAAGTGAAGGTCGTCCGAAAGGAATCGGCAATCGCCGAGAAAGGGAGGAGTCAAAGGATGAGTGAGTATATTAGACTGCAGGTTCTAATATGTTATAAGACACGCGTCCGATGTTTGTCCTCCTTCCTACGCAACTAGGTGTACATACGCCAAGCTACATACATAACATTTACTGCACATACGCATAGCCGATCGGTGTGGTGGATTAATATATACACACGTAGCACATACTCGGGATAATAAATATCCTTCGTTCGAGTCAGCATCGGCTCGCTTGATCTTTCATAGCCGCTCGTAAAGCCCCCTCGGGGTGGGCCGTAAAATTTGTCGGGTATTTGAAATATCTCAAGTCCTCCCTCGAAAACTCTTTTCGACCAAGGATTCTCTTCTTGTGGTGCAAAAATTTCGTGCGCAAATCTGCTCTGAATTCCATGTCGCTTTCCCGATGTGCAATGATGTGATAATAATGTGCACAGATAATGGCATTTCATATCCACGCATTAAAATTCTTTTAATATCCGGATTTTTCGATTAATTTTAGAGAAAACATTTTGAAGTGTTAAACAAATTATATCATTTATCTATATGCATAAATTGGAAAATTGAAGGAATTTTGTATTCGTTTTTTGTACAACATTAGGTTAATTAAAAAGATTAAATAAAGCTTATTCTTTAATCGAAATTAAAGAATTTCGATTTAATATTAGTTATAAAGATAAATTTAATGTTAAAGATGTAATAAGAAAAATGTAATATAGTAAATTAAATTATCATTGAAGATAAATCGAAGTAATATCAATCAGGCGATCTGTAAATAAGAAAAAGAAATCTGAAACGCCCTGAAATTTCCTATATTGGAAATACGAAGGCTCCTTTGATCCTCCGAGAATCGTGACAATCAAAGAAACTCTTACGGAAGTTCGAGCAGCAGCATGCGAAGAAATACTCTTGGGAAAATTGTGGATAACTTATAGTTTTTTTTATAACAATATCGTTTAGCTTTCCCTTAGAGGATATTGATACGTAGAAAGGGAACGAAATCGGAGTAAATAATTTGAGAAGTTGCCCGTATAAAAAAGAAACATAAAAAGTACATTAAATAACTTTCTTCGAGGCATATGAGATATACTTTCCTCATATCATTTATTTTATGTGCGTAATAGAGATTACAAGAAAATGTATATGTATGTTAAATAATGAATTTATATCAAGTTGATAAAAAATTTTATTTTATTAATTTTTTTTTATAAGTTATAATATGTCGCATTTCTATATTTGCATTTATAAATATTGATAATGGCATAACTTATGTATCCACAAAAATTAAAAATTCTTAATTTTATGATATTAATTATACAAAGTTTTTATACAAAGAATTGCTTAATATATGTATGCATGGAAAGAACAGTTTTGCTGAGTATCTAAAAGTTTCGCCAGATACAGTTCTGGAAATAAATTTTGTTGGATTATCAAAATAATTATGTAAGACACTTAAAATGCAGGTTCCTAGGATGTCAAAACATTTTGCAGAATTGCTCGTCACGCTTAAGTTTTTCTACATAATTATTTTAATGGTTCAACTAAACTATTTTCAGTATCTATCTAAATTTTTAGATCCTTTAGCAAAATTGCTCTTTCCGTGCGAGTATCATTTTAGAGAAGAAGATGATCGTTAATGGTTCCTGCATAGAAACGAATGGGTGGCTTTCCTTTCGAGATATCACCCCGAGAAGCGAACGTAAACCCGATGCTCGTTCACTTTCCCTCATCGAGACGAGAAGTGGCCGCAGGGGTGAAATCAGAATGCGTGTGTAAGGGCGATCGCACCGGGAAATTAGCGAAAACGGCGCGCAAGCTACTCGCAAAACGGGACGGAGGGATAGAAAGGGGCGTTCTGACGAGAGCGCATATTTGTCCCCGGGGGGTACTTACGATGGGGAGACTGGCAAATTTTGACCCTCCCAGTTACTCGATTCGCTCAGCTAGAGAGATCCTGAATCTCCAGAGTTACCACGCCCGAGAACATCGGACCGAGCCGTGATTTCGATAGACTGGGAAGAGCGATGGACGATTACGTGATCGGATTACGTGGACGCTCTGTACTCGGTTACACCGTCGACCGAGGTACACGACCGGAAGGTACGTGATGGAAGGAAGTCAAACGTCGCCGTCACCATCGTCGTGCGACGTGTGTGGAAATGAGAGGAGGACGAATAGATGTTTTGGAAAGCAACGTCCAGAAGAGGCGTTGAAAAATTAGACAGAAACTCTCTCCGTAAAATATTTTATATTTTGAATATTATAAATATATGCAGAATAAAAGAAGAAAAAAATAATGGAATGATTTAAGATCAAGAAGCTATCGTCCGTTTTTCGTTTATATATAATTTTTTTTTATCTTATATAGAAACAAACATTTTTCTTTCGAATTTTCTCTAATTTAACCGAAAATTCTATAAGAAGGTAACATTCCTGCGTAATTATTTTATTTGCTTGTACAAAATCATGGAAGACATGAGAACTATAGGGACGAGCTATAATTCTACGATATAATGTTATCTCGACGGATTA
>NW_011626988.1:2159407-2185879 GCF_000204515.1 Acromyrmex echinatior
CAGCATCCGGTAACTTTAATCGCGAGACAAATCTGTCGTCGGTCCGACGTCCCCACTTCTGCTTCCGCCAGATTATTATCTCATTTCGTTAGCTAGCGGCGTTTCATTATTGCCGGTAATAAATCAGTCATTCCTGTCGGATCGATCGTCATCGAATTTCGATTGCCGCCGATCAACTACCTGCTTCTTCTAATTTTATTAGACGCCACAGGCTAACATCCTTTTCCCTCCGGTATAATTTTCTGAAGAAACGAAAAACTTTTTAATGAGAGAATAAACTACCGACGGAGAATTCATAAACGTTTTATGTCTAATTTTATTTTAGAATATTTTTTCATTTTATTGAAAATAAATAATTAACAAATGATTTCAAAAAAGTATTTAAAATCCATCATATACTATATCTAATTAAATGTTACTAAAAAAATAGAGTAAATCTAATTTTTTTGTTATTTAAAAATATTCATCACATGCAGGTAATAGTATAATTAATTGCAAAATTGGTATCATAATTGTTAATATCTTCGTCACGTTACGAATTATCCATAATTGATGTTTGTATTAAAGTACGTAATACGCATCTCATAAATAATAATGTCCTATTCATATTAAATAAATCTATCCCCCCATAAATTATTTTACATAAATCGATAATTTGCGCACTCATCTGTTTCTCACAGAACATCTCGTGTCGCGTATTTTTTTCCCGTGTTTTTTAAATAGCGATCGAGAAGGACACTTTAACACAGCTCGCTACGGTATTGAATAAAAAAAAATGACGGCTGTCAATAATTCCTATTGCTTTTATTTAACGAATCGCTGAAATTTGCGCAGAATTTATGCTACAGATTCTTTCGCGGAACACGTGCTCCATGATAGCTACGTGATAGCGAACATCATATTAGGTATCGCGACCGTGTATAGGTGGTGTTCGTATTAGTAAATACAAACCACGAGTAACGTATGATGCCCGTAAATTTATCGAAGCGTTTGCGTCGTAAATTTTCAGAGTAAACGCGGTCCATCATCTCGATCTGGCTTGCACGCAAATGCGCGGGCGCTTATGGTCGCAATTCGCACCTACCAATTGGATGGAAACTCGAGAGACAAACTGCCTCGACTGCAATCAAGGTATGTGCTCCTGCCGTCAAATAATGTATTTACCACTTTGTAATGTCGTTATTAGTCCCTGCTATAGCGTGTTGATTTTATAATAATTAACTGCATATATCAAGAATTATTATTACGTCACGCGGAAACCAAATGTGTTTTCATAAAATCGTCAAGTTATAATTTGCCGCTTATTTAAGAATTTAAAGAATTTATCACACAGAAATATGGGAATTTATGAATTTACAATTGTTAAAAAATTGTAAGATATTTGTAATTTTTAACTCAAGTATATATTTCAAAGTCTGGCAATGCAACATTTCAATAGCAAATATAAATTGTGAACAATTTCTGAAAAAAATCAATATTTTTTTATTATTACTTGTAGATATTTTCTATCCAAAAATAAATTATCTGTAAATTATTTGACGATAAATTTACGGGCGTTGTTAAAGATACTATTAATTCACATTCTAATCGTGTGCTATTCACGATTCGTTAGAAATACATTTTATGATTACAACAGATATACGTGACATTTTCGAGACGTGAAACACGCAATGAAAAGTATTTTACAATGAAAATTAATTTATTTGCATTGTATTCATAAATCGGTGGTGAAATTCACTTCTCTTCGCTGAATTAATTTGGGCGCGGCCGGAGAACTTTCGACGGAATAACTTTTAGCTGCGTAAGAAGTACAAACCACGAGATAGAAGCGAGACGTAAAATCTGTTTGCATTATATCATCTCGGAGATAGGTATGGGTCCGATCGGGTTGTTATGAGTTTTGCGAGCCCTTCTCCTATATGAACGACTGGTCGTTACCCGAGTAGCTACGCTCGAGTGTGTTGGCCGCGTTTACACAGTAAATATATCAATGAATTTACGATGCGCCCTGATCCCTAATGGCCCCACAAACAGATCTTCGTCGGGGAATGCGCTTTCGTTCCGTGCTTTCGTTCTCATCATACGCCATCATGATGCCGCGTATTCAAGTCTCATCTCCGAATGTCGGGTGATGCCAGATTATGGCAAACGATCGAGTAACATCGAACGGAAGCTCATCTCTCATTCGGTCGACGGGATCGAACATTTCCATTGCTTGGATCTGGTTTTCGATTGAGCGTAGTGGACATTTCATCTGCGCAGACGATGCGGAAAATTCGGGAAGCGATTTCGGTCGGCTGAGCGAAACAAGAGTGCGTTTTAATTGGACGGATTTGAATATATATATACATATATATATCAGCAATTTTAAATGCAAATTAATTGACCCATCTACCGTCCACGACAATCGTACGTGAGTGACAATGATTTATCGCATCGTATTTTTTTTTGCACTATCTATGAACAAAAGTACGGAAAATTATACGTGCACCGATTTGTTTGAATCTGAAGGCTCGAGGTAGGGAAAAAACGTACATTTTTTCATAACAAAAGAAATGTAAATATTGTAGTTAGTGATTATAGGTTAAATTTCATTCGTGACGAATAACTAAATAAAACGATTTTACACAAGTTGTAACGGATTCTCAAATATTGTCGTAACGAATTGATTGCATTTCGTTTGGATAATTAAATTTATTCTGTTAATGACTTTTATATTCTGTTAATGACTTTTACACATTCTTTGTTTAAAAATATTTGATCCTTCCAATTTATGTAAAATTATGTACAATACATAAACATTTTCTGCTCGTAGGATAAGCTGTACGTTATTATTAATATTTGTAACAATATGTCTCTTATGAAAATATAAGAGTGCTAATATTAATATTATCATATTTTAATAATTATGAAAATATATTAATAAATTTATTAAAATACATTAACACACACACACACACACACACACAGAGGGATTTTTATACATTATCCACATCTAAAATCTAGCACTTATAAAATGACACTCTTCTCCAACAAAAGAATTAGGCTGTAACAAAATTAAGATGATAGAAGTATTTGCATTATATCTCGAACCTCCCCGCATCCTGTATACATCCCGGAACGAATCGAGAAAGTGCATTAAAATCTCGAAATCGCCACTCGTTTCATTTCGTCCATTTCCTACGGTCGATGCGTCTGATTCCTCCTCGGTGAAATACGTTGCTCGTTACGCCTACTTTTATTTGTATACAACACTGAGCGGATACGAGGCGTCGATATTTTTTTTTTTTTTTTTTAATTTCATTCGCTCCGCTCCACGATAGCCGTGGCAGCGCGAGAAGGCCAGGAAGCGGAAAAAGGAGGTACAAGCGCAAAGCCGAAGCAGCATTAGCTTTTAGCACGCTGGTGGTGCGGGAGGGAGAAATAAAAAGCGGTAAAAAAGCGCGATGCGGAGGGAAGAGGGAGAGAGGCGAGTATAGAAGGAGGCGAAAAATCATTTGAAAATTACCATCGCGCGGCCATTAGCCCGGACGGCGTCCTGAATTTTTTACCTAGAGGTTTTACCGGGCGACAGCTCGGTCCACCCGCTAGTAAAAAGCGTATCCGCACGGTCTCCTTTGCTTCTCGCTATGTCTTTTATGAAACGACTAGTTCACGATTAATCTTCAATAAGAGTCGCGATTTTCACGGTGTTTAACACTTTTTCAAATAGAAAGGTACGTTTCTGCCTTATTGATATTAATAAAGGATATATTATTATAATATAATAACCAATGACAGTTTTTGTATACAACTGAAGAGATTTTTAAAAATGTTTTATGTATTGTGTGTTAATATTCATACGTCATATTTGTATATATATGAAGAGTTAATTTTTTCCAATAATTAATTATCTTAACTCTTAGTATCATGAAAGATTTTATTAATTGCCTTTAATTGTAAAATACAATTAAAGAGTGAGATATAAATCTCTCGTAAAAATTTTGCCAAATTTTTGAAAAATATTTATAAATAAAATACTGAAACAAGAGACATTCCTCTTACTTTAGTCTCTATTAATATCCAGTAGTTCTTTGGGACATTTTGTAAAGTTATAGTTCCGATAAACGCTTTGAGCATCAGATTAACATACGCGACATTTTATCTTCCGTTATTTGAACATCGATCACGCGATGTCGAACACGATTTTTCGGCGTCGTATCGCGGTTATTGCTTTAGAATATACGACGATAGAGATAAAGCGTCATTTCATTTATACAGTCTCTCGTAATGATCTGTTAGTTTGGACGTGAAAGGCGCGAGGAAGAATCTTTTTTTTCCTCCTAAAACGCGATAGCGACACGAGTGCAATGAACGAAAGCCGAAAACACTTAAGGGCTCTAATCAAGATCGTAAATATCTCTACTACTCGCATAGTTTCTTTTTCCGATGTGAGATTGAGAAATTTTGCTTTAGCATCATGTGGCCCTTTATCGCTGTCTCAGGCCTTTAAGAATTTTTTTCATCATATAAGTGAGTATGGGAGCCAGAGATTACGAGACGAGATATACAGAGTGACGGATGGATCTCTCTTTTCGTCTGATAGCTTTTTTTCGATTAGATACATCGCATGCGAACGATTTACTGCGACCCGATCAATTCAACGATTAAATCATTCATGCTGTCCCTAAATATAAACGTTTTGAAGTTTAAAGATCGTTTGGTAAAAGTAAGCCAGAAAAGTCCACAAACCATGTTTGTAAAAAAATACAAAATTATTATGATATCATTGTGCATGTATTTTAATTGAATTATTGATTAAAACATAAGAGAAACTTTTAAAAAGTTTTAGTGATATAGATATTATTTGATCACTATTAGATTCTACTACTAGATTTCTACTCGCATAGTCAAGATCTACCCCTGGTGCTTCCATTAATAAATTGACACATACAATTTTCCCGTAAGCACGCTGCTTTCCAGTTGACCAAATCTATCAATAACGTAACAACGTTTATGCGCTTTAGGGATGGCTGACAGTCCGGAAGAGCCCTGGTAATACCTGCTATCCATCTGCAGGCTGTGTCCCCTTCCTGGACTGTGAATCGACCCATTGTTGTCCTCGAATAACAGGCTTAATCTCCCCACAATTTCTCGAATCGTCCCTTTTGCGTCTCTCCCAATCACCCTCTCACTTTCCTCCCCCCTCCCCTCTCATATATATCTCATGTATACAATATACATGATATTCCTCTCTCTCTCTCTCTCACCCCTACCTCACATACTAGCACACATCACTGACATGTATCCACGTGCGCTTGCTCGCATAAAATAATATACACAATGCATCGGGAATCGATGCTCAAATTACGAGAGCAGGCGCGAGAGCGCTCGTCCAGAAAATTGCAGCTTATTTTCGCCCGATCATCGTGGATGGGGAGGCCGTCGTTGCCGTCCTGTGTTCGAGCGTTTCGACACGAGCTCTACGGCCCCTGACGAATCACTAAATTCTTCCTCCCTGTCTCAACACCGCAAGCATCCAGAATACGATCAAGGTTTCCCTGCCTCTTCTGCCTGTCTCTGTCCCTATTCTTTCTTGCCGATCTTCCTGCTCGTGACACACCGTGCGTTTTGCGCGACAGGCAATGAATTTGTATCGCGACATTGGAAAACCGCTTTTATTTCACAGTTTCGAAAACAGTACACACTGTCGAATTACAGTAGCCGGTGTTGGTGTTAGCAATGTGTCGCTTCGTATCCCGCAGGGGTGGCTAATTATGAGCCGCAGCCATTTGGGTTTAGCGAACCGAGCGACGGTCCCAACTCACGCTGCGGGCACACATGTATTTACACATCGTGGATACATATCTACATATATATATATATATATATATATATATATATCTACATATACACGGTTTTGGAAAAGTAAAAATAAAATACAAAATCACATTTTCGCCCAAAGGAAAAAGTTACATGATCGATAGCTAGAAGTCTAACACATTAATGTATAAAATTCAGCAAAAAAAGCTTTATTAAGTAAATATAGTCTATAAGAAATATAGAAAATATAACTGATCAATGCGACGCGTCTGGCATTACCTTTGTGACATTACGTTCGATAAAAAAAGAATAATACCACTTTTCAATAAATAACCGATGACTCTCAAGTTTTCAGTGTAACAAAAAACCGCCATCTCAATTTTCCATCGTATTTTCTTTCGAAACGCTAATATAGAATATTCGCTAACATAATACATAGATGCTAATATCAATGTTCCACCGCAGCGTGACTGTTAAGATCGTTACAGTGGCTATATTGCGTAGCTACTGTTATAATTTCGAAAAATACCGAAGTCTAAACGGAGGCCTCCACGCCATCGCGCTTCCGCGCACGACAGATCGAATATAAATCACATCTAGGACGAGCCAAGCCGAAGTTAATGAATCGTGCGTTCCGGTCTTTAGATGCGGCAGCGCGCATACTTAACGGCGATCGCTGTAAGAGACGAAGGCGCGGCTCCTCGTCGGGGAGACGATCCTAATTTGTTCCGTGCCTTCGGCCCTCCGCCGCTAACATTTCCTCTTCACGCTTGAAAGGCGCGCGCGCCGTCCATTCGTTTCGCTGACATTCGCGCGCACCGAGAAAAAGATATACGTATGCGCAGAGTCGCGTTATAGAGACGTCATTAAATACCGCGATATCGACGGTGTTTGCGCGGCGTTTTAACCGCTTGTCCGCGACTAGCTTTCCAGGCCATTGTTTCGCAATGACAACCCGCTCGTAGCCGGAATCTTTACGGCCGCGGGTATTAACGGGTATTTCTATGTTTCGATTCGGCCGACCGGAAACGTGGAACGCGATGTACGTTCGCGACTTGTAACAGCGTTAAAAATGCGCCGGGTACTTTATTGGCCATGTTCGGCGTGGATAAAAGGCGGAGAATAAGCGACTGGCCGGCGTGTCGCGCGATTTTGCGCGTTTAAATAGATTATCGCGAGATATGCACTGCGAATTTTCTCACGCGATGGCCCCGACGACGCTATCAGGAATTTCCATCACACTATGCGCGAGTTCATAATATATCGAAGGAACTTGACTATCCCTCTCAAATTAGTTTCTCTGCAGGATAACTTTTTGTATTCAAAACTTGCGTAATGTTGCAGCAAGTTTTTTTTTATTATAACATAAACTTATGATTATATCTGAAAAAATCATGAAAAAATTATGCATTAACAATATTAAATAACAGGCATCTAATTAAAAAGAATCTTTTGTTTAATCAATAACAGTATTAATGAAACAAATAACAAATACGAATATTTAAAAAAGCAAGAGCACGTATTTATGATGCATTTGTTTCATTAATACCGTTATTGAATTAACAAGATTGTTTTTAATTAGACTGCTTCTGTTACGCTAATGCTGTTAATATATCTTTTTTCCGTGTATATCTTGCCAAATATAAAATCCTTAATTACAATCCTTTTCCTGATTATAAAAATTCAGGCATAAAAATGAATGGTAACTTCACTTGAGTTTGTTTTTCAAGTGCAGACTTCACGGATATTTTAATTGTGTAGCCCTTTACCCTTTATACCTTTTTTTTTTATAACGGAATAACTTTCTGATTAATGTCGCGTGTACTTCTTGTCACCCACACGAGGAGTACGGATGGCACTAAAGTGCGTAAAAGCCGCTAATTTTGTGACACGATATAAATAGAAATTCGCGATTGCTCTGCGTCGGAGGCAAGAGTCTGCTTTTTTCTTCATCTTCCGGTATTATTATCTCTCCGTGTCTCTCGCGCGCCATCACAAACGTGCACACAGATAAGACCGAACATCACATGCGAACATCACATCCGCACGTTCATGCGTATGTATGGCCCACCATGGAACATCTTGGATGCGACAGAGAAAGAAGGACAACCGTACGTGTAATTCCTTACACGATTCGACGCCTCTGTTTCTCCTCGAGAGAGGAGGACGCCCACGCTCTTATGCAAGTGGGTTATACATGGTGTGCCAGAACGTGCGATACCGCCCGCCGAGGGAACGATTTCTCCGATGGTTGATAATTAGAAAAATCCTTGGGGAGAGACATTTGAAAAGCAAATACGTGAAAGCTTTTGTATAGTTTCCTGGTATTTACCGAGTTGTTTGCTCGCGTTTTATCTGATAGCGAATTCGGTCACTTGCATTACATTAGATTAGTGCATACTAATAGCTGTTATACATGAAATTAGCAAAATGAAATGTAAAATCATGCAAATATTTTAAACCTCCGTTAAACGTCCAATAATGATATTGTATTATTTAATAGAATATATTATTTCACGTTTTATTTAAATGTATTATTTTATTGTCAAAGTTATATTATGCCACCGCATTTAGATACTTAATATACAGTAACTTTTATAATATATACTCGTAAAGGAATTAATCCAATATAATGCGAGTAACTGAATTCACCATAATTCTATTTTAGTCTTCGACACAATAAAATTTGAATCGCATAAGATTAGATTGTATACCACAAAGAGATGAGTAGATTTTGTACCGCCGATCAACTACTCGAGCTCCTACGCATCTTCCTCCACTTTCTCCGTGCAGAGCAATCTTTCACCTCCGATCTGTCACCAATACGGTCTACTAAGAATAAATAAACGTTTTAAATTTATGAATGGTATTCTATCGACGCGACGGCACGGAAATGTCTGACGAAGCGCATTCATTTTTCACTTCAAGACATTGCAAATCGTGTACAACATTTTATATTGTTATCTTAGGAGCTCTTTCTTTCTCCTCCTTATTTAATCCTCTTTACCCGACACCGTTCTGTAAATTCGCACCGATTAATTCAGTAGCTCGGCTTTCGCTCGTTCAAAGGAAACCCGCGTAAATTCCAGTTCGCAGGTGGCTCTCTTAAAAATACAGGATCGTGCCGGGAATCGTATTTCGCCCTATCGATTTGTTTATCCGTGGAAAATGTAATCGTGCTCTCTCTCCTTTTTTTTCCCCCCGTTACATCGTTCGAATTGATGCAATCGTCTCTGGGTCGGGTTGTGATTATACGAATCAGTACATATTTATGCACTTACACGTAATCGAGTGCGCACGCGGATGCATCCGAAGGATCTATATAATATTTATGGGAAGAAGCTAACAAGGTTTAAGCTTCCGCTCTCAATTGTCTGACGGTTTACGAATAACTTAGGTAAATAATTAATTGCATGAGAGAAACAGTTCAAGAAGAACACAAATCTTGATGAAGTCAAAATAGCTTCAAAATAATTACGAAAAGTCATTTTTTAAATACGATTTATTTTAATGGCATTTTGACAATAATATTAATAATATTTTGATAATAATAATAAATTGATTTGTTATTCTGCTGAAAACTCAGAATAATCGCAAAATAATCTTATTCAAACTCGATAAATTGTATTATGCGTTATCGAATGATAGAAGACAGAATATTTTTAACTTAATCAGATTTCTGGAAATTCAAATACTAATCTGATAATATCATTAATATTAAAAAAAAATTAGGTAATGTCGGATTACCAAAGATTCACTTCCTGCAAATCGTGTGTGCATGACGAACGTGCGTGGAAACATAGTCGAAGGAACTCAAGTGTGCTCTTACGGATATATTTTTAAGCTATTAAAAACATGATACCATATGTCATGTTGCCGCGATTATTTGAATTAGACGTTGTGTTAATAAAAGTTGATTTTTCACAAGCTTCTTCCCACTTTAATATTAACGCTTTCTCTTTTGAGAAGCGATAAAGATGTATACTTCTGAATTCTTCTTTTCGATGATCATTTTTATTTGATAAGCTCTCGATAAGCATTTCGAACTCTCGAGCTATCACTTCAAAATTATTCCGGTTTAAATATTTAAACATTTAAAATTCAAAGTTGGATGTTCTCGATTTATTTATTTAAAATAACACAATTTTATTCCTCTCGAAACATAAAAATATGGCATAAGTAGCAAATTTGGTATACAATCTTTATGTAGAATTTAGTATCCTATGATAAGTAAAATTAATTTGGAATGTAGAGAAGCAGCAGAATGTTCGGCATGAATTTGTATTATGAAGAATTAAATATTTCGTTTAGCATATAGCTTTGCTACGTGTTTGCGACTTATAGCGCGCTATTGTTTATGTAATAAAATCGCCGATCTATATCGCGACGATGAAATCACTGTGTTATTTGTTACCATTCGCACGACAACGCTCCATTAAGAAGTAGTACGTATAGCACTCCAGATTTTTATTTTTTGAAATACGATTGCTAATAATTAATATTCAGCAGTTCACATGTGTAATTAACTTTGATATTAACGATACGTTAGCGTATCGAGGCGACAACAATGATGAATATTGAAGCATTACTTATTCATTTGAAATAGAATACATACGCGAATAGAATGCACGAATTACAAATCACTATTTTATCATAATTAGTAGCATTTCTTTGGTGCTTAGAATTCAACAAATCTCGCATTACATTGTGAATTTGAATATAATTTATCTATTACTTTTCTCAGAATGAGAATGAGGAATAAAACGCGAACGACAGAATCAAACGTTTCTAAAGTAACAAAAACTCGCAATGTGTCAATCTTTTATTAAACATATTTTACATTGCTCGGATTTCATGTAATACAAAGTTATTACAAACTAATAATCGCTTATTATAGCATAATTAAAATATCTAACAATAAGATATATTGGGTCATCTAAAAAGTATCCGCGGTCTTTTGTCACTAGATGGGGTTGATGGTCAATACATCTAGTGACAAAAAACCGCGGATACTTTTTAGATGACCCAATAGATGAAGTATGCGTGCATGCGTGCGTGCGTGCGTGCGTGCGTGCGTGTGCGCGTGTAACGAATCTAAGAAATAAAGCAAAAACTGTGCAATAAAGCCTATTCGAAGAATATTAAAAAAACGAATAGATTATTTTATTTCTTTCGTAATACACGTTAATATTTCGACAGACAATCGGCGGCGCGCGACCTTGGTGTTTGTTTTGACACGGCAGGAGGGCTGGCGGCGCGTCATGTTTACGCGCGGTCGCTGCGCAGTCATTCATATACCGAGGCTCACATACAGGCAGGTAGCTGTGTCGCTTCGGGTGTCTTTACATTTCTTTTTGAAATGCAATCGAGACAAGCGTTAGATAATACGAAACGTCGTACTTTATAAATGCTTATAATATACAATTACTAGCTTGCGTGGTTAGTTATTCATAAATGGATATCGAGATACTATCGTGTATCACGGAACGGATATTTTATACGGTTCATTCATTCGGAAAACACGACGGAAAACGGGATATAATTATTTCGCGATGATTACTTTTATTTAACGATAATTATTTTTATTCAATATCCTATTCGCTTGTATATAACTCTTGACTATATTTTCAACGGTTTCATGCAAGTTATAAAAAAGCAATTATATACATACCTAGATGTATACGTCAATTTAATATTGTATAATAATATACAAATATTATAGAACATTATAGTATTCCACACATCCATTGGCTTAAAATGGATAAATTTTAACAGATTAAGATAAACTTGTAAATCCTGAGTTCATAAATCCTAGATGTTTCTTGATTGCTGAATATATTATGCATACAAATTTAATTTAGAAGATATGCTCGAATGCATACATTATGTACAAAGGTAGAATTTTTCGAGAAATTGAGAATATCATGAGGATAACAAAATATTATTTATTAACAATTATATTGATGGTTTTTAATAATATTTTTTAGTCAATATTAGAATCGAGTATATGAAAATTTATTGAATTTTTATGTTTATATACAATTTTTTTTTCATAATGAGCATGTAAGAAATAAAAGATAAGTAAAGTACATTGACTTTTTAATTTATTGCTTACTTTACTTAAATTGACTCATGGTATTCATATATTATGAAATAGAAAAAAAGTAAAGACAATAAAATACTAAAAAAAAAAAATAGAAAATATAAATAGAAAATACATCAGCAAAATATAGATAGAAAATCGCCGATGAAATCGATCGGCGGGGATGCAAATGTTTAAATAGCCGCATTTGAAATCTGCACAAAACCGTACAAAGTTCGTCTCGAGAATGAGCACACTATCCTTCCACCATGCGTGGAAAGATACCGGAAAAAGAAAGCGATGGAAGCGGAGGCGAAAAAAGAAACAGACAAGGCAGGGCTTTAATGTTTCGCATAAGATACACTTCTTGTCCTAGATGCGAAACAACAGAATGTGCGCGAATGCAGTCGTCTGTCGACGAGCGAGTCATTGCGAATCGCATTAGCTCGACTAGGCGTTACAAGAAGCGTCGCGAGAGGAGGTGCGCCGTCTGCATACTTTGTGCACAACGACACTTGTCAATTTTAAATTATAAATGAGGAAACCCATAAATTCTGTCGTAGACGGCACTTAACGATAATAACGACCGTTCTCGGCGTCAAAATCATTGAGAAACGGTTCCATTAATAACATTTCATTTAATCGGAAAGTGCGTTAAGCGTAAAATTATGCAGATTTTATGTGTTCAGCAATACGGCGTTCTTGCCATGTTTGCTAATTTCGGTAATACCGTAATTATTAAGTAAAATCGGATACTCGTGATAAATACTTAATTTACTAATTATAATTCTACTACTTATATACACTTCATTTCGGATGTCAAATAGATTTAATCATCTTAAATAAACGGGGAGCATTTTATTTGTCATTCTAGAATATTTTGAGTAAACTTATATATCTCTCTTAGAATATAACATTATATAAATTTTTTTAAAAACAGCCATTTTATTTTTATATGACTACACTGTAAATTCAACGATTAATTTCATTCCAATATAATGCAGACAGTACGCAAATATACGCTGCAATCGCAATGCATGATATATGCTTCACGTAATAACTTTCACTAAATAAGAAAAATCGTGAACACAGGGATCAAAGACAATAGGCATTATCATATTGTGCAAGTATTCTAATTTACAGCTATAAGTGACAAGTTGCGTAATTTATTGATGTACCTTTTATTTGAATGCTATCTATTTCGAAATACAGAAGACGTTTGTGCAGAATTGCAACACTTATTACAAAAAAATTAGGAAGACAGAGAAGTTTTAGCTGATAAGTGCTAATCAGATACATCAGCGATATATTTTATGTTTATATAATTGTGATATTTCCTACAAATTAATAAGTTAATTATTTAAATCAACAATTCTAAAATAATAGTAAGTGAAACGTCGGAATATATATTGATAATATTGATATCAATTAATAAAATATCAACTAATCTATTTGATGTTTATAACATTTTGTTATAATATCGCCAATTCTCGTTTACTTGCCGATATATCAAATTATTCGGATTACTTATAGCATAATCAGCACGTCGGTAGTGCGTGACTAAAAAGATTTGTATATCGTATCGTTGTGTGTTCGATGGGAAAACACTGTGATACCGAGTTTTCTAGTCTAGGCACGGTTCTCGTTCACTCTCACTCGGCACATGCAATTTATCATCCATGCGCGCCCGTGTCGGTAATCAAACGGCTGCCTGCGATATTCCAAATTTTTATATGTAAAGTGTCGCGTAAGATATACGATTGGCGGCCGATTACGCATGCCGGTGTCTAAAACCGTTGGATGAAATATTCACGTTAAACTACGTCATAGCCGTAAATCAAACGCATAAAGGAAATCGATATCGTTGACGAAAGTCAGATTTATAAAAGTACGAGTAAAGTACATTGAAAAAAACGTGTCAAATAAGAAATGTTATCAAACCTGTTCTCCTAATAGGTATATCCTTTTCGTTTAGAATATCCGTGACTTGAATTTCGAAAAAATATATATACATCTCACATTTCGAAAAAAAAAAAAGATAGAATTAGCGTAAATAATAGATCGTTAAAAAAATAATTTTTTCTGTATATGGTAATCGAAGCGAAACATTGGAAGCTTCTTTCGGCCTTTTACATACTCTGCGTTTCATTTTACATGTATGGGCCGTAAGCTTTCGAGATTATTCCTGTTGCATTTTACAGCGATTCGGAGCGCAAATCGGCAATGTTACGCTTCCAATCACGCCATGAAAAAAAAGAAAGAGCACAGCAAACATCAAAGATTCATCTCTCGGACTCGCGGATACTTCAAAGCAGCACGTTTCCGTTTTTCCTGGTGATTCCGCTCGTGCCAATGGCGAGCCTTACTTTGACGCGTATCTTCTCGGGGAGGCTGCAAATGAAATTTTGTGCTATCGGCATTTTATCATGGGAAAATGCAGACTATCAACAGACTGAATAGCGCATCAAAGGATATCACGCAAATACGCAGACGAATGAGAAAGAGTGAAGCGATTACGAGAGGTGTATTTATTCTTGCAGTGTTCTTAGAACGTACTTACAATTTTAATTACAAATCGCTTTCTTCTTTTAAATTACTGTTATTTTCGTTATACCTGTATATATAAAACTCATTATATCTATCTATAGTTAAACGGGACATTAATACAGGTATTAAAAAAATTACGTCATACTCCCACGTGTAATTAAAATCTGCGCTGGCTTTGACAATTATTTGAAAATTATTTTCAATTTCAGAAACATTTCTGAGCTAAATATAGCGTTAAGTGTAGAGTTAAAATTAGATTTTCGATAAAACCTCAGCAAAAAGGGACGTAGGGATATAAGTTCACGTGCGAGAAGTCTTACTGTTTCATCCATTACATTTTAATAACCCCTTTGAGGCCAGACCTGTCGGTGACCGTCGCGAGCAGTGGTGACGCCCCGGGCGAACGCAATCCCGATTCGTTCGCCGAGAGAAAGCGTACACCGTGTATACACGTACACGTGGCGAGCTACAAAGAGCATTCGGAGAGGCGAGGAAGAATCGCCCCTGCCACGCCAGAAGCGCTAATCCGGTTTCACCCTCGGGGGAAAGACGTGGCCCTGACATGTAACGGGTGATATCGGGCCAGCCTCGACGAGGGTGCTCGGTCACGTTGCTGCTGGTAGTTCCTCTCTTATCCTCCGGCTCCAGGGAAACTGAATCAACCCCGTAGACGCGGTGGACGCTTCGGGCGTACGTCAATCCGCACTAACCTGTCCGTAACTGTTATGTCTCGGCGAATGCTCGCCTTGGGTTCGCGATAAGTTCGTTTGTCTGTTACGGTTAATCGATGGGGACGCGGACAAGACCACCGATGGGAAAACGGAAGAGAACGTGGTTTCGACGAGGAAACGGACGATAATCTCTTTACGTGCGAGAAATCCTACGAACGCGCCAAGAAAGATGCTCAATGGAACGTGCTGAGAGAAGTTATTGAGAAAAATGATGATCAGGTACACAGGGTGTATGCAGGGTGCGTTCAGAATTGGTTTGGTTAGCTTCTTCACGGTAAAAGTGACACTGAGAGATATGGCGACTATTTGAAAATTAAAGGACTTTAAAGGGAGTATTTTGGTCCCTTTGTGAGAAAGATATTGTACACGAACGGACGGATCGATATAAAGAAATTTAGCACCTCGGACAGGAACGTTATAGCGCGGAGATTAAATTGGGGTCTGCCATTTAGGCTTAGTGTCGCGTGTGAGGGTCAAATGCACAAGAGGATTAAACCGAAAACCCTCCTGCGTTTGACCGGGATTCAATCATAGATGTTACCGTATTTGCAAATTAATAGCGGAATTAATCCGGATTTTATTGCGATATATTATATAACGTTGCATAATTAATGATTAAATAACGCATTGATTTCGCGTGATAGAATATAACGTGGTTTTTCGAAAATATCTTTCTCCCATAAATAGCCTTATCTTTTAGCAATTTGCAGTAACAGTTTAATGCGCATTTGCCATAATATTTTGAATAATATTCAATAATAACGTGAATAGAATTTATCATTTGTAATAATAATTAATTGAAATCTAATTAATCATAATTCTGTATATGTTAATCGAATGCGCTCTGTATTATTTTGATTATTTCTCGATTAAAACAAGCATGAATGCTCTCTACGCTTCAAAATCATAACTAAATACATAATAACGATCATAGCGTAACTGTATAACTATAATTAATTGAAAAGTTGGTATTCGATTTTCATATTTTTGGTTTATATAAAATATACTGGTTAATAAATATATACAGGAAATAGTCTATATATGTTCTTAACGTGGAAAAAATAGAAATCACATAAAAAAAAACCCGTAAAAAGATATCACATCTTTGACATTGAAAGGTTGCATCGAGTCGAATCTATTTCGGAAACAGAACGCGACAGTGTTTTCGATTGAAATCGCAATGCATCTATCGACAGGACACGATACGTAAAACCAATTATTCTCTCTCTCTCTCTCTCTTCGTTATGTTCCACGTGACGTCGCATTCACAATACCGCGCAATAATAATTGCACTTACGCGATCGTATCGGCCGTATCCGAGTTGGAAAAGGGAGGATGCGCTCGCCTCCGTTTCGTGTTCGGGGCTGTTTCGCAAATTAAATATTTGCTCGCGCCCCACGGCCGCGAGCCGTGGAATTTCGTGGCGAGGACGGACCACGTGTACGACTCGTATGAATTTAATCGAAATATTGGCCGTGCGCGGCGATCATCAGTCATCCGGTGATCGCCGGAGGGCAGAACGACGGAAACAGGATGGCGAGAAGCGGCGTCCGGGATTTTACGATCTTGCATCGCGGCCGGCCGAGGTCCTCTCGTGCCTCTCGGCCTTTCGGGTTCGAACGCCTCTTGGCTTCCCTCAAAGCGAGGACGATCTCGCTTCGGAGAAATCTCGTCGCGAGAAAGCAAATAAGGTGTCCGGGTGGCTTTAAGGGAACCGGGTCTGTCGACTATCAAGCAGCGATTGAGCGCCTCGTTTTGACGCAATAACGATACCTCATCACAGCCTCGACGGCCCCATCGCCAGCGGCCGTCCAAAAATAGAGAGAAATGCTTACGATAACTTACTTTTCATAATAATATTCGGATACCCTTCATCTCTTGTTAATCATCTCAATCAATTTATAGTTATTTGGGAGATAACCGTTTTTCTTTCTCTTTCCATAGAAAAGGTATAATCAGGGACTGTAATTTTTAGAGGTGAAAAATTTATGGAACTATATGTTAACAGTGGATCTATATAGGTTACATGGTTGCATCTACTTTATTAAAAAAATTCACCCCTCATCATGTTTCACTGCCGATCCTCGGCGTGTCTTACGAGAGATGCATAAATCTCTTTGTCAGGGTAAACATTATCCGTCATTTTTGGCATTATCAGCCTCTCTACCTTCACGCTACTTAGTAATAACAAGTTTCGCATTAATTTTATTAAATTTCCGACGTGCATTCAGGAATTGCAGTCTGCCCGCCTCGAGGCGAGCATGATCGTTTTTGAGCCCACGTCGCGCTTCTTAATCCTTCCTTTTGCCACGGGTGATTAATTGTTCAAGATTGCGCACGTCCGATGCTTTCTCGAACGGTTCATTTCCTTTTTTATTCAGCCACTTACGCCGCCCTCGATTTGGCCTGGTATCGAAAAAACGTCCGAAGTCGGCGTGCGAACTTGAAAAATCGACGGATTTCCGCCGTGCGAAGCGAGGTTTCAATTTCGTTTTCCGAATCACTCGACAAAGGAGCATTTATAATCCTGAGGCCGCTCAACCGTGCGTTAAATCGAACGGAAGGATGAAATCGGTTTCCTCCACAGTAATTTGTCGTAAGTCGGAGTAAATTCCTCCGGGAGATTTCTAAACCTTATACTATTGAAAGAGTCAATTTGACGCGTAAATATTATATGTGTAACCGTTCATATCAAAATAAAAAAAAGTTCTGCTTGATATCATAAATTTTGCTACAAGAAATCCGGATAATTTTGTTAATAAAATGAATACGATGTATTATGATAACAATAATTGTAAACAGACAAAAGAGAATTGTGATAATTTAATGCTCATCTTAAAATAATATCAGATAATTACGATTTAATAATTTCTCATTTATTTAATCATAATCATTCGCGAAGCAGTAAAATAGATATAAAATACTCGTCAATTCATTTTAATAATTGAAAAATTTACATGCCAAAATAAAAAGAGTAATGGTGCTTACGTATGCGTTCCTCTACGTGCCTTTTTTCAAATCAATATCGCGAAACAGTGTTATAAATTGGAGATCGTACGTTGGGGTTCTTGCATAAAAGGAGAAAAAAAACCTTCCGTCTTTCTTCATTAAATCCGATGCGTCGTATATCGGGAGAGGACGGGAGAAGAAAGGATCGCGAATCGGAATCGTCGAACGTCGAGTCTGAGGCGCCGTAAAATTTCTCTTAATTTAGTTTTCAAAATCACTTTACGCTCGCCCGCATCATTTCCGAGAAGGAAGCTGGCGCGGCATTTTAAAGCGTCGATACGAGCGCCCGGTAATTGAACACGAAGTTATTATCCGGACCACTCTGCAATTCAGGATAACCGGGGGCGTAAAAATGTCGATGCCCGAGGTCGTGGCTGCTGCCCGAGCCGGTGGTTTCCGCGAATGAAGTTCCCTGCGAGCGTGCGATCTCACTGCATCTCCCGTGAGAGAGATCCGAGAGAGGTAATCGTAATAATTCATTACTCACGAAATCCATAAGAAACCGTGCAGGTTTACTAAATTATTAAATTACTAAATTTGTATTTATATTACTAAATTTGTAAATACACATTCTTTTAATTTTATATGTTTTTTTCGTACAAATGTGATTTTGTTATCATGTTAAAAACCTACAAACGGCAAAAGTATTGCAAGCTGCAAAGAAAAATGGAACAACAGAACTATACTTTTTTGTTTCTCAAAATATCTCTTAGTTTGGTACTTACGTCGCTTCTTACGACACCTTTCGTTTATGTGTACTCTTTGCAGAGTGTTTGATCTATTTACAAATGCTTCCAAGCTCTTAAGTGACAGTATGTTTACGCACATAGAAAGCATAGTGCTATGTACATATAACACGGAGATAATTCAATGATCATATATGTCTACAATTTCTAATAATTCACCTAAATAATAAAAATATGCGTCAAATATGTTTTATTATTATTATTATTATTATTCAAACTTCAATCGTTAAATTATCTTATATTAAAAATCATGATTTTAAGGTACAATTTAAATTTATTTAAACAAATTGTCAAAATTAGACCTGCCTTTTAATATTTATGTTGAAATTATTGTTTAGACAACAATTGAAAATAACACATAAATATATTTAAGCTTGGAATAAACCCTCGAGCACATAGGACTGTTTAAATATATTTAGATTTCTCCAAGTCAAATATAAATATAATTTCATTTGAGTATTGCAAATATTATTTATGGTTGTCACGATTTGAAAGAAGTTGACTTTATAGCTAAAGTAAGGTTAAAATATTGGAGTCGTGTCGAATGCCGACGGTTCCTATATTAAAAATTTGCCATAAGAAATAGAAGTTGGGCGAAAAGAAACGCGACCGATGCAACTAGCTGGTGAGATTTATGAAAGGAGAAATCGAAAGAATATCGACGAATTCGTTGTTGCTCTACAAATAGACATACATTTTTGGAAGGACATAAATATCAATCGTATTAGAGAAACTCTAAGTAAAATATATAAAACTCTAAATAAGAACATATAAAAGTTAGTTTGTTTCATGTAATGGAGCAACAGTTGGTTTCAATCTGATTTGCATAGCAACATTTTATAGGACATTTTTAACGAAAAATCTACAATCTCTTGTTGTTTTAAATGCAATTTTAAATGCAAGAAATATAATATCTCTTTAGTGAAGAATAACAAAGAATTAACACGTAATACGTTTAAGCTGGCACTTAATAAACAAAAGAAGTGATGCAATTAGCGACTGCTTCTACACATAACTAACCGAACATCGTATCTTCATTCAGCGCAAGCTGCGCGCTAATTACATCACGATTCTTCAAGAGGCTTTAACGAGCGACCGGCTTATTGTGCAAATGACATCGTAAATTTCAACTAAGCGAGTCTAATCGACATCGCTCTTCGCTAATCGTTTCCGAGTCGGCGTAATAATATTAATTGCTCTTAAAACCGCGCAGTCTACCATGTAAATTAGGCGACAGAGGGGAATCCAGCTCGACGACTGGAAACACCATTTTAATCGCGGCTCTTCTTATTCACAACCGTCGTCTCATTAATATTCAGGATCGTACTCATTTCGCGCGGACAAGTATCGCGTGTTCTCGTTTATTTTCGTCAATTAATTCCAATTTATCGATGCCGATAGCCGAAGTAGTGTCTCGGTGCGTGCCAAGGGATCGCCAGTGACCTTTCAGTGATTTACACGCATCCAGTAAACTTCTTAGCCGCGTCGTTAATGTCTCATTCGTCGATATATCGTCCCATTAAGCAAGTTGTAATTTTAATGCTGTACACCGTTGGAGTATACCAGCGCGTATCAGCGTGTTACAATTATTACACGGAAAGAACAGTTATGGTGAAATGTCTAAAAATTTAGTTAGCTCTGAAAATAACTTTTTGTTGAATTATTAAACAATTATGTAAACTCCTCAAATGTTGATAACAGTGCTGCAAAAGTTTCAACATTCTACCAGTTTTAACATCCTACATAATTATTTTGTTAGTTCAACAAAATATTATTTCTAGATCTTTATATTTAGCTAAATTTCTAGATACCAGGAAGATCTTTCCGTGTAACAAAATTCTATCTAACAAAATTATTTTTAAATATCTGTATCTAGTTAAATTTTTAGATACTTCGTCAAAACCGTTTTCTCTGTTATATTTTATACGCGTTGCTCTTGTAAGATATCGTTCACCGAGGCCTCCAGTCAAACTATGATTCACTAACATCGTATTACAGTTGTTATCGTTCACATGTGAGAGAGTGACGATAGCTTCCCTGAAATCGAGTCAGTATTGTTAGTTCACCTCACGTTGTCACCCGTTCATATCTCAGACTCGCCACTCCGGTTCCTCGATAGCGGCCTCCTTGCAGGTGCTCGTATCGAAAACAGCCGTTCCGTGTTCCGCTCTACGCCACGCGTGATCGCGAGAACGCGCGTTATGGATAAACACGGGGACGCGGCTTCTCCAAACAGGCTCTCGCGTATCGCGTCAAGTCCGAGAGAGGCGGCGTTTATTTTCCTACACCGATCCTAAATCGTCGCTATCACGCTTGATCCGGCACCATCGAAAAACGACCGGCTGGAAGATCGAGAGGGCATTAAACGCGGGCTTTAACACCCATGTTTATTTCCACGGAACGAATTTACGCTTTTGAGGACCTCCTTCTGCCTGTATAAACAGTGACACGGATTTTCCCGAAGGATACTCTCTTGCCACCTTATCCAACGAGTCCTTTTTCTTTTTATTTTTATTTTCTCTTATATGCTTTCCGGTGTGATTGCACGGACGATGGGTGAATGGCTTTTTTGTGAGAGTGCGGGAGAGGACAATGGACTCCCGGGGTGCCCTCGCACCTTCGAAAAACGACCGCTGGTCGATTCGACACCTCACCCTCGCATATGGAACTCCTCTTAACATCCTGTGACACCCGGGAGCAACGTCGCGGGCACTTTGTGTACGATCGTGCTCTATGAATTTGAAATACGACCGTATCCCTCCAGCCCGGAGTCCGAAGGGTATCGAGGGCGCGGACTTTCCCGACCTTCCTTTGAAATTCCATAGCCTGAACGAAGATTTTCTTAGAAATCGTAATCGATGTAACTTTTGACGCTGGAAATGCTTGAACGTAATATTTGTCGAATTATTTTTTCGTTTTCATCACTTTTCTCATTACAAATTGAGATTAATTTCATTATATCAATAAATATCAATCTTCAAAGTGGATCTTATTCTCTACCTTCGAATATCTTAACGATCGAACTTCTCCGTTGTCGCTGTCGATCGCAGATCGGCGATTAGCTCGGTCTCGCCAAGTTCAAGCTGCTCCTTTGACAATCGGAACTTTTTCGGAGCCGGGACGAATGAGTCGCGCTAACGAAAGAGCAGATCGAATCGATCATGATCGAAATGGATCGCCAAGAAGTAGTCAGAGAAGATCGACAGAAAGCGGTGTTGGAGCGAGATGTAACCGTTGTCAATCGCGCGGACCACCATGCTTGCAACATTTTCGAATGCGATATAGCTTGGGTATTTGTCATGTAGATCCCCTTATTAGCATTGCAAGAGAGAAAGAGAGAGAGAGAGGGGGGGGAGAGAGAGAGAGAGAGGGAGAGGGGGGGGAAAAGAAATAAAAATGTTTATTACTGCTCTAGGATCCTCCTTTTAAGAACAAAAAAGCAAAAGAAAAAGAATGTAAAGTAGAAAAAAATATACAAAAAATATACAAAAAAAAATACAATAATATATAAAGTTTACGAGGAAGGGAGAGAGAAAAAGAGAGAAAAAGATAGACAGAAAAGGAATATAAGAGACAAGCTGAAAAGGAATACAAAGAACTTTCTATCGAAGTGCTGTTACGGAATCATTTGTGGGATAAACGGTTTGGAATTCCTAGTATTTTAAAGAAAAGAATTGCGCAGAATACGAATGACTCAATCCTGTATACAAAGGGTTAAATTTTTTACTACATGGCTTCTGTCAAAATAAATTTTGTCAAGAAATTTTGTCGTAATATGCTTTGCCTTAGGCAATATTGAAAAAAAATAAATCAAGAGAAAATTTTCAAGGTAGAATTCTGAAGAATGTTTTCAATCTAAAAAAAGTTTTTTTTTTTAGTAATTCATTTAATAGTTAAAGAATAACACATTTAAGCAAATAAGCAATATAAGTGTTAACGTTTACTTGTAGTAGTTCGACCTTGGAGTAAAGTTCTTCAGCAGTTTATTGCTGGGTTATTTTTCTCCGGATGTTGTCGTAAATCACTACGTTGGTTTATATAGGATACGGTGCGTTCGGTACTGTAAATTGTTACCACATGCGTTGACTGCGCAGCTTTCTTTTTTCGATAAATCACGTTCGAGAGCCGATGCGGTTAGAGAAGCGTATGCATAGTTGCACGATTGACGTTCTGTAAAGAAATTTGATTCGTGGCGGCCATCAGATGTGAAAGAATCGATTGTGGCGATGATAATGATATAGAGAAAAATTTCAACGCGGTGGAAGTGCTGTAATAAAGATTGAAAAATGTATGGTAGAGGTGAAACATCTATATCGCTATATTATACACATTTTTTTTTAAATAAAATTTTTAGCAAAATTTACATATCATGTAAGATATTTTATTATGTTTAGATATTTTATTAGTTACCGCAGTTACTGATAAAAATATTATATTTTTTTATATACAATATATTTTACATTTTTATATACAATATATTTTACATTTTTATATACAGAAAAATTAAACATAATAGAAATTAATTTTCTTTTTTGTGTTTTTAAGATTAGCAAACTTCTTGATGTACGAGATATAATTCCACATTTTTTACATACTCTCAAAGATATAAAAAGTGTAAAAAATAAATAAATTATATAAACAGTTTAAAATATGTTTTTTTAATCTGTTTTAAAAATACAAGTTTCTTCAAGTATTATTTATAATTTTCATAAAAATGAACATACTGTATCTTTACTAATAAAAAAAAAGTATAAACAATCGAAAAAGCATGGGAAAAAACCGGATATGCCATAAAAAGCGAAGGAATTTAAGGATTAATATGAGATAATTAATATAGTTTTTCTATATACCCATGTCTATTATCTAAATTCTAAACACAGTTAAAAATTTTTAAATCAATTTTAAACATAATTCGTATATGCATGGAAATATGAAATAATTTGCATACGTAATTAATCAATGAAAAATTTAGCATTTTTCTCTTCATTCACTTTAACCCTCTCTTCAGTAACTCTTTCTCTTCTGCGAACTTGCTGCACCTTCTGTGCGCGAACGACGCGAAGAATTCAATTTTCTCGAAAGCAAATACGAGTACACGAGGCATCTCGGCAGGCTCTTCCTCAGTCGAGGGCACGGGTGGTCCCGTCGTCCTGACGTTCATGTTATGCGCCCACGCCTACTCTCGCACGGGCAAGCCTATCGCACGCGCGTAAATATGCATGTATGCGTCTGCATCGCTCGCCGGCTGCTTCTTCTTCCGGTGTCGTCGTTGTGCTCCGTGTATCGCGCGCACTCCGCGAAAGCCAATTTCGCGGTCTTAGGGAAGCTTGACGGATGACAAGCGGCATCTGGGCAGTCTGATAATCCGCCAGGATGAAGCGGTCGTTATAGTTGAGTTGGATGTGTTGTTCCTCGCAGGCGGACGATCAAATTTCATTAAGAGGCTCTGGCATTATCGGACTTTATTTGAATTGAAATTTATATTCGCATGTATAGTATTCGAGAAAGTACTTATCCATTCAATTATCTTCTTAACGCCAAAAGATAATTAAGAATTTTTCTGACGACTATAAAGGTTTTTTTTTTTTTACAAGGACTTTGAAAACTGTAAGTCGTTTGTAAAGAAAAAATATCTCTATTTCTTTACAGTTTTCGTTTATGTTTATAGATGAGTTCGAAATTTGTTTTTATCATCATAAATAAATTTCCAAATTTTCGATAACGATCGAAAATAATTATTCTTGTATAAAGAATTTGAAATTCAATGAAGTCGTCATCGGTGTCTAAACTTGGAATTCAGTTGCTAAAATAAACAATGCTCTAAGATATTTAACCAAATAAGAAAGTTGATACTCATCTAAATAAGACATTCGTTGCATACGATAAAATGAATATTCTTGCTTAATGAATGCTTTCTGCAAATATTAATTTATGGCTTCTTCTTCTGTTTAAGCAGGTTTCTCGAGTACTATTAATCCGCTTACGTATACTCGAGCATACCGAAAGCGTCTGATTTCAACAGCACTTGACACTAAGGTCTCTTTCCCGAGTAGTTTTCTCTTTCGCCGTCATCGTATTGTTTCAGCTCTCTGAAGGCAACATCGACCGGCTTAGAATTTCATCGGTGACGTTTGCGGACGGCGGTTTGTAACACAGTGGTAGATATTTTACAGAGATGGTGTGCGGAGGCCAATTTGGCGAGTTATACGACGTCGAGGAAGCTTGATAGATGACGAGGAACAGTTGGTGCGACTCGTGTTCACTGCGGCAAGGGTGGTCGTTATCGCTGTTATCGCGCCCCGAGCGCTATTGTTCTGTCAACCCAGCACTACTACGTATTTTACTCAGGAGAATGGAATTTCGTAATGCGTACTTATATATAACATTAATCATGATTATAATTACGACACATATTTCAGACTACGTGCGATTATTACAGTTATTAAATTTCATGTTAAGTCTTCAACATCCGTGATAATAGTAAGTATAAAATATAAAGTAAAACGCGAATACGTTCCTTCATTTAGCAAATATTCTAAAAGTTTGCACTATTCAGAATCGAGTGTACTTGGATCTTTGATACGGATAATATCAAACAGATTGGTCTTCAATATTCCGTTGAGTCCAAAAAACATAAATTGAACGCCAGACGGTCGCACGCGCACCCCGCAAAAACGCAATAGACAACTAGAGGAGTATTTAGCAGAGGCATAATGTCCTTGTTATCCTCGTTGAACCATGAATGCTTTCTCTCATCCGTTATTTTTGCCCCGTGCAACAAGACCTCATTGAATAGTAACCGAGCCCAGTGTCCCGTTGCAGATTCTGTAGTCATCGTTGCCCACGTCATCGCGACTTCGATGATCTGTGTCTCGATTCGCAACTGGTTACTTTAATTTACTTATAAAGTTATCTTTTCATTTTTCGATCGTCGACGTTAAATAGTCCATATTTTCAGTCTTTAAGAAGCACCTGGATACTACCGTGAATATTAGGTATTAAAATTAGAAAGAAATATTAAAAAACATATTTGCACACGAAAATTGAAAATACATATTTAAGACCAGTCACTGCACAATAAAACATTTTTAAATAGAACTTTCGATTTATTGTATAAAATAATTATAATTATTATACTTAAAATTTATCAAATTTTTTTCATAGAATATTACAAATTTTTTACGCAGATTCTTTAAACAAATTTTTCTACTATCATACCTCTAAATACGAAGCGTATATTAGGTATTAGATATATCTTTATAATCAAATAAGTAATAATGCTCGATTATAAGCTAGATTAGACATATCTTTAATCACGCTTATATTATGTGAAAAACCAAAAGCTTCAATCACGCATTCTCGATCTCTTGCTATATTATATCGTCCATTTAGATTCCCTCTCTCCCTTTCGATCGCCGAAATTATTCTGCTCGATCTTGATCGTCGATAAAGCGGATTATCGTCTGTTTCTGTTCATCCGCAAGGGCTTCTTCTCCCTTTCCTCTTCCAACGGGAAAGGGAGACAATTTCGCATTCGATCTCTCTCGAGGTGCTT
>NW_011626988.1:2185936-2442318 GCF_000204515.1 Acromyrmex echinatior
GCCTCGCAAGCTTCTCGTATCGCGCCATATCACCCGGTCACACCATTCTCTTATGCTGGAACACACGTACATGAAGAAGTATGCTAAACCGGGCGCAGGTATCGCCGATATCGACGTGTCGAATTGTATCCTCACGCAGACGAGCATTCTTGATGCACGTCATTGATGATGGAGATACATAACGAGCTTCGATCATCGGCAATCATATTATCGCTATTATCCCGAATGGACACATTACTTCCCAGATTTCTGAAATGTACACGAATCTTATGGTAAAAGTGCTGAGCTCTAAATCTGGAGTTTTATTTATCGTGATGCAGAAACAATAATCAATATTAATTCTCGACGAAAACGTTCTTTCGCTAATTTTTCAAGTTAAAAATAAATGCAATGAAGCTGAGGTTCAAAACTATAGAAGTAGTAAACAGTTTACATAACATTTTAAAAAATGTTGGGGAAAATATACAAATTATTGAAATTATGTATATGTATCTTATTCACTATTTAAATTTAATATTAATAACTATAAATTAATTATATAAAAATATATATTTATAATATAATATACCTCTCACAGGTATATTATTTTTAGAAGAATAGTTATCTGATTATTATATGTATGTTAAAATTTCATATGAAACTTTTCCATCTATTTAAAATCGCTTTCCCCAATTGTCAATGACTCTTCTGTTTCGTATGGCTCGGTTGGAAAGCTTTCAAAATCTCTAAGAACACAGAATACATCGTCGAAGTTTAAAACTCCTTTTGAAGACCCCAGTTGCTTCTCATCAGACTCGTTGACTGGTGACTTCTTGAGTGGACGTCTCAATAAGTAATGCTCAGGAAGGAATTACTCTTCCAATGCGTCACGACGAAAAGCGGGCCATGAAATATTATGAGAAACATTTCGATTGCCGAGAGAAGCACCACAGCGAGGTGAGAAAATAAACAGTCAACGTTTTCGGGTCTCAGAGTGCTTGCGGGGGAGAATGGCAACAAGCTCTGTTTATTTTTTCTCGTCTACGTGCTCCCTCGAGAGTTCTCTGCAGGGTTCTAACATGGGCAATGTAACTAAGAAGAAGACACTGTCGGAAAGGACACTGTTTACTGTCGCCGATAGCTGAACCGTCGTGATTGCGAATCCCAGATTGCGTTGAAAGATCTCCCGTCGTTCGGAAGAAATTTGAAAAAAAAAAAAAAAACAATGAAAGTGAAATCGAGGACAGAATATTAAATAAATGATAGAATCTTATTTTACATTTCATTTCAAGTGACGTTTTATTTTTTCATTTTTATAGAATAGTTATGTAGTATATTTTATAGTATAGTTATATTTTATAGTATAATTTTTCTTTTTTATAGAATTTTAAGAATTTGATAAAAAAAATTTGATTTCAAATTACAATTATACTTCGTTCAAGATCAGTTTCCTATTCATTACTGACTTTATAACGTTTTTCGTTCGCTCTTGTCAGGCGCACTCTACATGAAGCATAAATAGATTTATTATCGAATGCTGAGAGACTCGAGGGAAAGGGAAAAAGGAGAAGATGTCAATTCTATTAGATAAACGACGACAAAGTATATCCGATTAATCCTACCTTGATCCTTCGGTTCTTCGCAGGAAAAACGATCTACCTACATACCTCTATCAGGTCACCTACCTACCATCTTGAATTATTCTCCTGCGGGTGCGTGATTAAGCGGTCAATCTGTTCGAGACAATACGCCACCGCCCACTCGACCAATTTATTGGACACCCACGGCGAACTTCCACGTGCGTTCACGTGTAAAGATAAGAAATGACCGAAGGTCGTGCAGGTCGCTCTCAGGGAGGGAACCTTCTCCCATATTCGAATCCCGTCGCGAGAGGACCAAGAGATCGACCAAATTTGGTCGCCCCACCCGCTTGCGTTCGCCACGTAATGACGTGAATCGACGCCCTTTGTCAGGGCATTTAATCTCGGCTTCACGGACGATTAAGCGGCGTTTAATTCTTCGCTCGCACGTTCTTTCGGGTAATGGATCGCTCGTGAGAATTTGTATATCAGCGAAATTACGATCTGCAGGAATCTGGCTCCGCGCAAATTGGCCTGTCCCGTAACATCCGATTGGGGTGATTGGGAAATTCTTCGTTTATTTGTGTCTCTAAGGGGGAATATAAATGTAGACGACGTTATACACGATTATTTTCCTTATAATGGAAAAAGTGCACGCTTATTTTTATTCAATATGTACATGGAAAGAATGATTTTGCTGAAAATATCTAAAAATTTAGCTAGAAGTTCTGAAAATAATTTTGTCGTCGAAATAATTATATAAGAATTTAAATAAGAAATAAGAATTTTCGTAAGAATTTCGAGCATGATGAATAATGTTGTAAAAAGTTAATCATCTTATGCATCCTATTAATTATGATACACAATTATTTTGATAATCCAACAAAATTATTTTCAGATGTATAGTTAAATTTTTAGATATTTCAGCAAGACCGTTTTTTTTTTGTGAAAAATAATGGCGTGTGAGATTTACACAGACGCAATACCGCATTTGTAACAATATAATGTCATATTCTATATTTTTTCATAATCTTCTTAATATTATAATATTTATTGGATAATAAACACAAATTTTTCGCAAAGTTATAAAGTCGTATAAACTGGTGGCATTGCAATGTATGACATAGGACGACATGCGAATTTAAAGCAAAGTGTATATAGCAACGAAATATCCATTCGTAGCGGACGTAATTCTTGTCAGAGTCGTGTAATATGCAAAGCGCACGTGATATCTCACTATATTACAACACGATGCACCAGACGGTTCGTTTTAATACCGCACCTGTATCACTTACATCATTTTCAACTTTTTCGCGAAGCGCGACGCGTCGCATGAGATAAAACACCGAGAGAATTGCAAAACACCCTAATTATCAACCTACACTTATCTCCACTGGCGCAGGAGAAAACGCATTTTTCTATTGCTGACATGTTGCACGTGTATATAACGGTACTCCTTCATTTCTGACACCTAATTTCCGTCGAACCTTCAATAATGTGCGATTATCACGGCTAATCGCGGCACGTACGAATGATTTGCGAAATGAGGTGCTGCTTAACCAGACTTTGCAAAGACCTTCAGTAAATTATCATAGTAGAATGCATTAATTCAAGTGGCCTCGCACAAGCGAGGCTCGTAAAAGCGCGCTTTGCGGTTTCTACTTTTGCACTCAACCATTTTTCTTTCTATTTATAGCTGCTTAGATATAAATTATGAAAATGAATTGATTATTAGCCACTCACAATCTCGGATTCCTAAACATAATTTTTTGTTCTTTTCTGTATCGGCATATATATTAAGTAACTCCATAAAGAGAAAGCATAGAGATCAATAAATCCTGTTATATTCATTTATTGTAGCAAAAAATTTTCTCTTCTTTTATACTTTTCGCCAATTTAAAAAATTGAGAAAATACGAATTTACGATCAGCGTGTCTCATTCAATCCTTTGAGGACAAAAGCTTTCTAGCAAAACAACTTAAAGACCTTATTTTATTATAAGGGTTTTCAAATTTTTTTTACTGAATTTGATTGTGGTCTTAGAATTTTTAAATTCAAATTAAAAAAAAATTGATTATCATGAAATTCACTTTTAGGAGATTCTTGGTCTGCTGAGTTTGAATGTAGCCTCAAAATGTATTTCAAAAGTAACCTCCACAATGAAGCAGAATTTAGAGTTACAGAGTTCATAATTAGAGTTTGGAGTTAGTTTAGAAATCAGTGTACTGCTTGCATAGCACTGATGAGCTTCAAATGCGAAACTGAAAACTTAATGTTACTTTGTAATTAAAAATTCCCAAAAACAGAATTTTATATTAATTCAATAATCTTTTTTTTTAATTCTATCTGTTATATTGGATATATAGTTTTCAATTTTTTATTTTTATCTCAGAATTAAATAATGTATTATCAAATTATTATAGATCAAGTTTCATGAGTGAAAATTTTATTTTACAAAATTACGATTTTACAAAATAAAAAAGTGTTGTCCAAACGAGCACGTTCGTCTTTATAAAGAATAAGTATTAATTTAATTATTAAGTAACCTACCAATTTGCTTATATTGGTCAATATATACAATACTACAAAAAAATATATAATATCAACAGCGTTATTTTAATTGAAAATAATTGTTAATCCACAACAACAATATAAACAAAAAAAATTTTACTAAAACAAAAAAATGACGTATTTGTTTCATCACTTTTTAACATCATTTTCATAATCTTTTTTTCTCATGTAACATCATTTATCATGATATTTTTTTTCAGTACATACATTTTCAAAAATTTCTTAAAGTTATCTAATATATTATCCTAAAATATATCATATAAGTGTAATATTATTTAGGAATACGAAAAAAATGCAAGATTGTTATCGCACATTAATACGAGTTTAAGCAGCTTTCCTCCTTTCCTTATAAAAAGAACTTTATATCATTATAGTGTAGCTTTACTTCAAGGTATAGTTCTATTCTCTTTCTCGGGCAATTGTAAAATAAATACTTTACATTGTCGATAACTCAGTATGCTCTTTATCCAATTATTTTCTTGCGTCATGCAAGAAGGTGTCCCTTGTTTCTCTGGTGTGGGAGCAGAACGGCGTACCGATCCACCGAAACTTCTCACGTCCTTTCCTTCCTTCCGAACTCCAAGACCGAAACGAGCTACGACTTTGCGAAACTTGAAACTCCTTGGCGCGAGTCCCGAGAGCGAAGGAGTCCTCGTGAAGGATCCCTCCCCGATACCCATTCTGTTTCCGCCGCATGGTTTGTCTTTCCTCCCGCGACGTTCCTTCCGCGCTAAAAGTTATTTTTCGTCGGCCAGAAAACGTAAAGCCTTCAGTTGTAAGTAAGAGATCTCTCGGTGCCGAGAGTTTCCAAGTTTCCTAGTTACTCGAAGGTATCCTTCTTTCTTTTCCTCCCATTCCGTATCCTTCACGCGTGATCTCCATTTGGCCCGTACGAGTTCGGTTTACCGAGTGAAAAAGGATCGCCCATTTTTTTCTTCGAATCCGTAAGTTCAATTGATCGCGTCTTCAAACTTCAGGAAAGCGCGCGAGTGATTCGCTTCGGATCCTTAAGCTGCTTATTGATCGCCCTGCCTATCTCGGAACATTTTTTTTAAAGAGAGGTATACACGTTTTTTTTTGGTATTTTCACTAAAATAAATTAGTTAAATCTCTGAGATCAGTAACTTAAATATTCAAAAACTTATTGTCAGAAGCTATTATATTACAAAAATTTGAGGATTTATTTACGATAAAAAGAGATTTCGGTTGCAGAAGCAATATCTCTTCGGTTAAGAGCAATAATACTTTAGTGCAAGAATCCGATGGACCGAGAACTTTTCTAGTTATTCGGCGTAGCTTCTTTTCGTTACCATTTTCCTCCTGTACCCTTTGCTTTTGATCCCATACGAGTTTCGTTCACCGAACAAAACAGCCGTGTCATTGCTTCAAAAAGCCAATGTGATCAAATGGACTTTTTCTCCGCGAGCAGAGCTTGCGCTTTTTTGAAACGCAACCATTTTAAAGATATTAAACTTTGCACAAACTTTAAAAATTGCAGTGACTATCGCGGAACAGACAATAATCTAATAAGAATTTCCTTTTAATCCTCTTTTATACATTTCATTAAGATATAAAAATCATATACATATATTGTCATGTATAATATACTATTTAATTTATTAGATATTGTTTTCTATATAACGCAATTTTATATAATTCAATTATACGTATAAGGAAGAAATATCTATATTACTTTTTACCATCCAATAACATAAAATGTTTTAAGAAAAAAATGATTACGATACAATCATATACGATGACATTTATTATCACCGTTTGTTAAAATTTTATTAAATATATTGTTAAATATTTTTATTGAGTATTTTTTTGGAATTATAGTGTGTCCAATGTTATTTTAAGTTCACAATCACCTTAATATCGCCTTGTAATCGCATTCTTAAGTAAAATATAGTATGATGGTAAGCAGTATTATGTGTCCTTAACTTTCGTTAATAATCATATTTTAACGTCGTTATATTAGGTGTTGGAATTAATTCGTAGCGTTTTTTAATGAAAGAATGTTATTTATTTCACATGAGCATTAAAAAATACATTAATGAAAGTACTTCCCATCACTTGTAAAACGCTACGAATTAATTCCAACACCTAATATTATGCAAAGCCGAGACACGATGTGCGAGCTATATCTCATGTCTGTTAAATCCGCTATCGCGCGGTACCGAAACCTCGAGCGAGTTTAAAACGAACGGAGAAAAATAAACCGATAAAGACTCGTGCGGAAGCATGTCCCTCCCAAAGACTACTAATCTTCGTGATCGTTCATCTCCGCCTCTTTCGCGAAAGACGTTTACGACACCGTGTAGAAACGACGATAGAGCCTATCCATCGACCGAAGCCCAAATTCGGTAGCCATCAATCTACGGTCCAGCGCTCGAACAAGGAGAACAATAATATGAGAGAAACTACTTCGCCGAAGATTGATATCGACATCGAGAATTAGGTGCCGCGTGTGATTAATACGATCGAGTCATGTTAGATTTCAACCGGCGGTCCTTTTTAATTGCCGCTCACCTCGATCAATCGACTCATCAGAAAGCATTCTTCTTCGTAATCCGGGACCAGCGATGGCACAGAATATCTCAAGCGAGATATTCAAGACCCGACATTACATATCGATCTTCAGCAAGTTTATAATCTTAAATAATTCAGGTAAAAGAGAGAGAGAGAGAGAGAGAGACCTTAGGATTTATATCGCCACGGAGAATATATCGCCTTACTCATAAATCTCTTGCATTTTAAGATCGAAAATGACACTGGATAAAGTTATAAGACACTTCATATGATCGCTGTGCAAAGACAACTTTTTATCCCAGCGCGAACGTTCGCAAGTTAATTCGTCGCTGGCGACAAAAAGTTGGGCGTTACCTGGCAGTAAAGTGCAAAGATGATAGCGGCTACTCGGCCACGAGTTACTCACTGTGTTAATAGCTGGATATGCGCTAGCACCTTCTTCTCGAGATTCGCAGGACGACGCAGGACGGCATGGCGGACGAAACTTCGACCGCGTCACGTACTTGATCGCGAAACAACCTCACGTATACGGTCGTACACGCGCCTTGATCCCCGGGTTGTAGAAAAACGACCGGCAGCATTTTATTGACTGAGATACAGGATGTCCCACAACTCGTAACCTAACTTAAATCTTAATCTTGTATCTTTATTGCTTCTATAAAATTCTGATGTTAATTTGAGATTTTAAAAATACTTCTCACGTACTTTGTTGCTTTATTATATCTTTAAAAAAATACACACTAACTCCTAACATATTATGTTATTATTTATATTCGTTAATTCTTATAAGATATGAATTTATAAACGCTCGCAATGTAATAAATATATTTTTGCACATTTATAGAAAAAAACATATAATTATTATTAAAGAAGATAAATTTAAAAAGACATTAATAGAGAAATAGATGCGGAGAAAAAAAATTGAATTTCTAGATTATTTGAAAAAGCGTGATTGCCATGTTTAAAATATCAGTTTGTTGTTTTCCGCTTAATCCCATCGCTACCATAAAGAGATCGACAATACTTTCTCGATCGAACTCTGCTTCGCACCGAATAGCGATTATCGCGCGACGGTCCAGATAGAGGCACCAAAAAATCCTCCAGCATCCTCTTGCCTCACCTCCTTGAGGCGATTCCAGGCATTACGTGGATCGAGATCCAATTACGCGGATCTGCTAAGACCGGTCGATCCACGCGAGCGGCGCGATCTGATTCTCGAGGAAACGAGTAGGAGGTGTTAATCCTTTATGTGCAAGGTGCAATTCTGTGTACGTGTTGCGGTACGTATATAGGTACAGCACAAAATAGAGCTTATTTCAGAATTGTTTGCAATGTCTTTAATATATGTGTGTGAATGTGCAACAATAGAAACAACTGTTTATATTGTTACTTGTAATATACCTGGATTCGTAACTATAAATTCTTAACTAAATATTATACCTAAATGAGGACACCTAGATACCCTCAAACAAAGATAAAATCTCATTATGAACTTACGACATTTGAATTATACTATCCTTTAAATATCGTACTAATAATTTTATTAAACAAAAAAATTGGGAAGGATTTCTTTATATTTATACGTCTATAATCTACAGTAATAACAAAGAGATAATCTTTGCAATTTTATAAGTTCATACTATTGTGAGTACCGGGATAGAAAATAACGATACAATCATTTAGTGTTTAATTGATAAAAACTAATTAATGCTAAGCCACAGCGTGGAACCAGAAAAATACCTATATATTTCTTATAGACGGCAATTTGTTTTATTTCTTGTTGTGCAACACGATCGAAGGCGGAGATAGGAAACTTCGATTAGCTCTTAATTGATAGAAGATAATTTATTAGAATCAATTCGAATCGGATAGCTCTTTTATAGAGGTTCATTCTTCTTTTTTTGATAGCGCGATTTGGCGAGATCAATTCGGCCGCACAGCGATACGATACAATCCATTTCAGACAATTTGGCGGTATATTGAAATCGCTTCTAAATAACTCGGAGACCGTCCGAGTAGAAGATAAATCCAGGCGTGCTTTATGATGTATGATTATCAAGATATGCTGCAAATTTTACTCGCCAGCTTCGAGATCCGAACTACTGGGATAACGACGCGGCAAGTGATTGATTTATGCGCGGTGAAAGGCCTGCTGAGAGAAACTCGCAAGCTTACGTTAGCAATTTTATTGCAAACATAAAAACGATATACATTAATGTATACGCCGATACGGAAAGATATTTGTTACATCGTGTTTTAGAATACCGGAGCAACAACAGGGAATCTTCGTCAGTTTGGATGCTATAAAGTCAGGTGTCCCATTACAATATAATGTATCGTCCAAAGCTTTAAAAAACGATAGGTATGGTTGTATTTGGCGGAAAAAGTCGCTTTGCAACTGTTGTAAAATTCTTTAATATGATTGGTCTTGCCTTTAGTTCCTTATGGATCTAAATATACAAATTAATCATATTAAAGAATTTTATGACAGTTGCAAAGCTGCTTTCTCTCTGTTAAATGCAAGCAATTATTTCTAATGTCATTTGTTCATACTCGCTCTGTGCACATAAAATAATTTGTTACACGAAATACATAAAAAACAGTTTATTATTTAATAATATAATTATATACGGTTACGAGTATATAATTGCGGTTGCACGTGCTTGAACAAACATGTTTCAGGGAAGGAAGCTTTTCTCGAAATAAGTTTGCACTTACACTGCATTCATTTTCCTTCGTACCGTGCAAAGCGCTATGTTTTGAAGTAAATATGACAAGTTTATTGTTATTTTACCGCGCATAAAATTCTCCGAGAGAAATGGTAATGTAAGAACATAGTATTCACTCCGCGTACAATAAATGAGAGTAATTTCTTAAAAACTTCTATTTTAATTGCAACATTTCTATAATTTTAACAGCAACTTTACCTTTCTTTTTTCAATATTTTTTTTACGCAAAAATAATTGTAATAATAATTTCACTAATTTTGTTAAAATTTGAAAATGTGTATATTAACAGATGAGAAAAAATTTAGATTATTGAAGCATAAGAAACACACATATATTTAAAAACGTTTCTCATTTAAATCACAGATCATAAACGAACTACAAACATAATGAATATGACACGAATGTCAAGTAGACTTTAAGATTCATTTCTATTGAACCGTGTCTCGTCTCAAAGAATAAGTTTTACATAGCCGAGTTTGTCGACAGAAACGCGACTATAAATACGAGCTCACCGTGATCTCATATTTTCTATTTAACGCTACATTTACCGCTGATTGTAAGCGTGCTGATTTTATGTGCTTAGTACGAATCTATAGCGCATTCAGTGCCAAAACAAAATGAGAAATCAAATTACGTATAACACTAGATACGCTATAGTATACTCTCTAAATCTTTTGGAGTAAAAATTGAACCAGTTTTGAAAAAAGAATGAAAATTTTAACAAGAGAGGCAGATTTTAATTTTTCACTCCTTTTTTTGGAGACTTCACTCCTTAGCGTGGCTTTCATTCCAAAAGAATGAAATCTCATTCCTAAAGAATAAAAATCTGCCACTCTTATTCAAGAGTGAAAATATTTTTTTAAGACTTTTTTTTTAAGACTGGCTCAATTTTCAGTCTTTTGGAGTAGAGTAAGATTTTACAGAGTACAAGAGCTTGAAGAGCTAAAGATACGCCAGCAACGGTACAAAGAACTTGGAGCTCCCACGCCTATCGGCGTTTTCTCGATAAAGTTAAAGTTCTTTGACGACCGAAGTCGACCCAGCACCGACCATGTGAAGAAGTGAAGTCAAAGTTTTCCGTTCACGTAGCTGCAGGCTGCACGCGCTATGTTTCCGCGGTTGGTCGGGCTCGCTATGAGAATCGATTACGCATCCATGAGATAGCACATCGCGTGTCTCGACAGAAAATACCGAGAATCGCTACGTGTGTGCCAAGTGAGCCGCGACGAAGACAACGAACTGAGATTCGATAATTCGTCGTCGTCCATTTAGATAAGCGAGCTGCGCCTAAAGAGAGCTACGCCCTTTGTAAGGGCGTCGTCATCGAATTCATTTGACTCCCACGCGCTGATCGACGGATGTTTACGAGCCGCCGTGATTTCTGAAGATTAGGCTGGTATCTCCTTATCTATCGTGCGCGTTATGTCATATATGGTTACGAGAACGTATGGTGTATGTCGAACGTGCTTATACATATATATGTGAACGCTGTATATACCTATACATACATGTACCCGCAATCCGCAAATATATATATAGCTGCAGAAAACCGTGAGATTGCGTCCCTCGAAATCGCGAGTTAAGGATATATTTCACAGGATGAAAGACGAGAAGAGTGTGAAACGGATGGTCCACAAGTTTAAGAAAGCTCGAAAATCCTTCTCCACGTGTAGGTGTCAGAATTGTACACGAACTTGTGCAGAGAAATGGTTGATTTATTTCGGTTAGAGAGTGGTAGAAATCGTAAAATTTTATATATTAGAAAAGAAAAGGGAAACATGGGAAGAGCCTTACCGTTAAATTATGATTGAAAAATTAATTGAATCGTGTAATCGCAACTGTAAAAAATTTATTATTCGTTAGTTACTTTATCAACCTTAAAAATGTCAGAGTTTAATACATTTCAAGAGCATAGAAAAGGTGACATGTAAGTAATTAGAAATTTTAAGAAATAAACAAATATAAAATATAGAAAAATAAGATTAGTTTTTAAATTCCACGATTTTCCCGTTACGAATTATTATTTTATTATCATAACAAATCCAAAGGAAACGCTGTAAAACGTGTAGAAAAGGAAAATGAAAGTAATAACGACTGGTTAACGAGTTGTATATCTGACGATACTGAACGCACAGCTGTGCAATCTCGCCAACTATACCAGCGCAACAGTCATTGATCCCATTTGATTCGGAGGTTACGAGCCATTTAGGCGCTATCTTAAGCAGATCTCGGCCGCCGAGAATAATCAATGGTGGAAGACAGATAGCGCAGGGAAGGTGCGTCTACAATAATTGCCCCCGTCAGGCGTTCCCCGGTGTGCAATTCTGCGACGCGTTTCCGCAGCGGAATTGCTGTCACTGCAAACGGTATGGAGATATCCGATAATAACGTGGCAAGCGCACCGCGTCCGGCTCTAATTCCTCGACTCCATTATGGGCCACCTGATCTGTCAGTTAATTTTGACGTTGTAATCTTTGTGGAACGGGACACTGGGTACGTGAAAGCAGAAGACGATAGAGAGACAGCGGGGCAAGTTTATTCGCCGAGATTGTCCGAGATTGCAGCCGGAGGGACAATTGCGAATGGTAGATAGATAGATAGATAGATAGATAGATAGATAGATAGATAGATAGAGAGAGAGAGAGAGAGAGAGAGAGAGAGAGAGAGAGAGAGAGAGTACGCAAAAAAGACAGATGGAAGGAAACGATATTTCCGAAAAAGGAGGGGAGCGAAAGAGCAAGAAAATTGGATGAGAGAATCTCGACAAACAATACGACGAAGCGCTGAGGATTTACGGAGTGCTCACGTTTTTACGATGGAAGAGAAGGGGAAGGAGATACGGAGACTCCACCCTGTGGAGAGATTTGATCGGACGCGGTGGAAAATATGATAGTGCGTAAATCTCGTCAAGAGCTTTCTCTGACATCACCTTCCGAGATGCTTCTGACTTTGAGATGAATTTGTATTTCGTGCAACGAAGCATCGAGATTGGAGTGTCAAGAGGGAAAATGAAACAGCAACGAGGCATTAACACAGCGAATGCAGACATATCGTGCGCTGACATATTTATAGACGTCTTTAATTCAATGCGTTGACATGGATATTAATACCAGTGGACACTTGTAATGAGTAGCTCATCGTTTGATAGAAAATTGCTGTTCTAATCTATTAATTCTCAGGTTATTAATTTGCTGCTTTCCCCTGTCGCCTGTGTAATTTCACAGGTCATAAATCGGCTTAACGATTTTAATTGCTCATTTAATTAAATATTAAAATTCACCAATTATAAAACCCTGAACATGATAATATTACATAACATTATATTAAATTATATTAATTCGAGTAAAATTAGTGAAAGACGACAGAGTATTATTTTTTTTATCAATAAAACGTAAAAAAATTTAATTACTTCGTTTTAACTTAAAACTGATTGTTTTTCCATTGTGAACTTTAAAAATTTAGTTTGGAAAAGCGTTTTTGGCCGAAAGTTACTTTTCGAAGAACACGAAGAGTTAGGAATTAACGAACGCGGAACATGGCAAAGGCGTCTAAGAGAAAAGTCAACGACAAGACGAGTTCTGCCGGACAGATTCTAAAAGGCGATGCCAACGGCGGGGCCATTTAAGGATATCCTGGCCAAAGGCACCGGCGATCTCGTCGATTCTGCGACTGGTTTCGCGAACGTGTTCGTCGTGAACATTTTTCTCGTTTTCGAATTGCAAAATCACGACGGAAATTGTCCGGCATGCAAGATGGTCCACATCGATACGATCGATACGAAATTTGTACCGTCTGCGAAAAATTTTTCATGCTCGAGAAAAGACGTAAATTTATGGTTATATTATATTTCGAGGAATACCAACTCGGATCACCGAATCGAAAATATCGTGATCCTCGCTTCTTGGAATGGCGAAGAAATATATCTTACCCTGAAGTTTAATTTTAGATTAAACAAGTGATAGGATCATGTAAGAAGCTCGCGTCTAATTATACGTAAAAATATTCAGAATTGATCTATAAACTCAATATATGATTTATTTTTATCTCGGACTTATTCTCTAGTTTTCTATCTCCTTTGTTTTATGACAATGGATAAAGTGCCGTGTAACATGGGCGATTATTAGTCAGCTGTTATACTCGAAGCGCACTAATACTAATTAAAAGAAAATAACTCTCTTACACAATGTGCGCGGTCATAAATCTCTTTCCAGGAGCACGATTATCCCATTATACAAGTCTGTAAGGCTCACATGAGAGTAACTCCCGGGGCTGTAATAATTCATTTTACGATTTCATGAAGTCGTCTGCGTTCGTCCGCGACAGTCTCTCAGTTTTGTACGCGCGAACAATGGAGGCGACACGCGTGGAGTTTCGTACAAGCAAATGAAAAGAATAAATTTCACTACACGGCTTCCGCTTTCTCTTTAACCGACTTGCACTTCGCTTCCCCTAGTTGACTGCTCGTTTTACCGGCTCTCTGACCTTTGGCCCAACTCTGATGCGCGAGAAACATTCGATGTTATCATGTACATGTGAATACAAATGAAAGGATAATCTCTCAATCTCGGCCAAACCAATCGCCATTTTCAGCGAATTGATCGCATTGTTAAATTTTTGTGCCCTGATATGTAGAACTGAGGAGTCTCCATTTTACAAAATGTTTTCTTGTACCGACCGGTCATTAATATAGGTAACAATAAAATACCAGTGTCCGAGCGATGCATAGACTGGTTTTATATCGTTTGCATACCGAAAATTTCTGCTTAGGGAGGTGCGCGAAAATAAAGGAAAGAAGGGAGGGAGGCAAGAGATTCCGCGATAAAGAGCAAGAGAATAAATCGAGCTGGTGAACGAGCGAGCAGGCGCAGTCGCGAACGAACGCGAGTATGCGGTCGCAGTTTATTTCGGGACGACTGAAGAGAGGCTCTCCTCTTTTCTCTTCTCAGCAACCACGGAAGAAGGCTCGTTATTGTTATTGTTATTATTGTTGTTGTCGTTGTGTTGTTGTTGTTGATGTTGGTAAAAATTATGAAATGAAACAATATGGCGCGTAAAGTCTGAAGTTAAATTGCTTTCTGACAGGTCGAAAATTTTTCGTAATGACAAAATTGAGAGTTAAACCAGAAACTCATAGAAAAATGTAAGATAGTAAGACAATAATATTAATTATATTTAATCTAAAAAATTCACACATATTTATACAATTATTAAGAATAATTGAAGCTGGCGAAACTTCTGCAAAGTTCAATTATTTCTTTCGCTCTACGGTTTCCTCTCTTTTCTTTTTATTGAACGCGAAGGGAATAAAGTTTGTTTACAGAAATCTTTAGAACTGGTTTGAAGTAGAAAAGTAATCTAAAGTTTTTAAAAATCTATCTTCTACATTTTATCCATTACGCTTAATATATATTCTCTCTATTATAATTTATTTATTTAACTTAAATATGACAATTTCGCTTGCTATTCGTATATAAACTCAGTTTCTACGATTATTTAATTTTTAATTGATCTCATTTTTTTAACGCTTATCTTTTCAATCTTAGCTTTTTTCTTTAATCTGTCTAACTCAAAATAATTAAAATTATACACGCAAAAAATGATTTTGTTGAAATAACAAAAATTTTAGCTAAATACAAATCTGAAAATAATTTTGTTGAGCCAAAATAATTACGCGGAAAGCTCAAACTGATGGCTAGAATGTTAAAACTTTTTACAGCGTTGTTCTCATCATGTTTGAAATTTCTGCAAAATTATTTTAATGGCCCAACAAAATTATTTTCAGATTTGTATTTAGCTAAAATTTTGGATTTTCAACAAAACTATTTTTTCTCTACGTTAAAAACATCATGTTTTTTTAAATAATAGGAATCATCAATTTTTTTAATATACAGTAAAATATATAGTTAAATGTGTAGTTTTTACAATAAAATAAAACAGCAATATAACAAATCGACCTAAATAAATTATTATCTTTAAATATTATTACGTTACGATATTTTATGCTCATACTAATAAAATATCACATTCTCTTTCAAACATAAATATCGTGGAAAAATTTACTTAGAAATCAACGCGTATATTTTCCCACGTGGAATAACATCACCTACTCGCCATTCCTCGGGAAACCGTCGCGAGATCCAAGAGCGTGCACGGGAAAGCGGATCCGTGTCCGAACGAGAATACCCAGAGATCGCGGAAGCACCTGTGCGGTGAGGAAAATGCGTCTACCGGGTTCTGCATAGTGAAATGAGACGAGGCGAAACGAGAGATCAGCTCGCGCGAAAGGATAGACAGCACAGCGACGGACAGCGACGGACAGCGACAGTGACAGCAACGAATGCGCATAACCCGTGCACACGCCGAGACGCCGTGCCGTGCCGTGCCGTGCCGTGTTTCACGGCAGACCGCGTGGCAGCTTCACGGATTTATTTATACGTATCCCCGCGCGACGATAGTTTGCTACCTTCAGCTTCCTCTACCACTCGCTCGGTTGCTGCGTGAGGATCTCGAGTGCGCGACCCTAGAGATCCTCAAGTAAGACATTGAACATCGTTTAGATAACTTCTGATTGGTCCCTCCCCCCGCTATATTTTTTAGGACTTGCTTAAGATAGATGGAAATGCGTTGATATCGTGTTCTATTTATTTATGCATAATCTATCTCATTCTATTTTAAGCAAATCCTGAAAAATATGGCGGACCAAACATATGGTGTCCAATCTTTTACTTAACCCTAGCTATACACAACGTCTAAGTTCGACCTCCCCAGGGTCAAAAATCAAGTTCCTAGCTATACATATTTTTTTCTACCCTTGATATGCACACTCGGGTCCCTGGGATTCCATCCACATTTGTTAACTAACTTCCGTAAAAATGAACGTATTTCAATTAATTTTTTTTTCAATCGATGGGAAATTGATTAAGAAATAAGTTACTTTTACACCATAATGTAATGATGTAAGTAACGATAGAATTAAGGAAAGCTTCGAAATATATAAGTTCAAAGAAAAAGAAAAATTTAGAAGCATGAAAAAATCTCGACTTAACAAATTGCACTGGGATTTCTGGAACCTCAGTGTGTATAGCTAGGGTTAAGAATCTCTACACGTCCCTATCGCGGTAAGATGCAGCTGGTTCTCGTCGAGGGTGTTTTCTCGTTGCACGGAATCGATCGCGTAATGCGCTTAAAAACGCGATTTCATCAAGGAACAGGTAATAAAAAATAAAATAAAGTAGGATAAAATATTGATTGATCACGCCATCAAAACTTCATCGTTCAAATTTTTCAATACCGGCAATAATTCTGACAGGTATCTTGAATTATAATATCAAAGATAGAAAAATGAGGAAAAATCGCTAATAATTGAATATATGTACATTCTCGTAATGTTTCAATGAAATGTTTTATTTCTATAAAACGGAGTTACCTTAAAAGGTGGTATTTCGCTACTTTCTTAATTCCTGACGTCATAACTAAAGATATCTAATGTAGATATTATCTTTAAGAGCACTTCGTGCAAATTCGACATTGTACACACATACCTACACGAAACTCGTATATCTTAACGCATAATTAACTCTCTTAACGCTAATCTTGCGTAAGCCTAAATTTAAAGCGACTTTTAAAACTGCCAAACTACTACTTTGCCCGAGGTTTATTATAACCATTCGTATTCTGATAAAAATTCTACGAGATAATTAATACATCCGATCTCACACAGAGGCGGGGCTCTCTAATTTGAAACAGATACTTGGTGTAAACGCGGTGTTTCACACGTACATTCTCGAGATTCACGACAGTTGTGCGCAATAACGCAACAACGGTTACGCAACGACAATGTATAAGGTAAGCGATAATTTGGAATGTTAGAAGAGCGTTCGCGTGTGAACGCGTGAATAGACTGCGTGGCAGCTCACGAATTTATACACGCGTGTGCGTATGTGCACGCGAGTGCACCGCACGTATTCACGAAATGCGTACCGAAATTCGCCGTTTAATTACGAAGAATATCGTGTCTGCCATGGAAAACAGAAAGATATTTCTAAAACTAATCAACGTTCGAAAAATCGAATTTGATATTTCATTTTTAGTTTTTCGGAAAATACAAATATCTCTCAAAAGATATTTTTTGTGCGCATATTCAAAGTACTGATTATATTGTATGTGTAACAATTTTTACGACATAATGCAATTTAAATATTCCTCACACATGAATGAAAAATTCTATATTTGGTCAAGGCGGTTCTAATATTTAGACGCGTTTAATAATATTTCTTGTGAATTTGTACAATTTCCTGTTTAAACAAACTGTGCGCTGATTATTTGTCTGTCTTGAAATACGATTTTAAACTGAAGCTGAAATAATAATATCACAAATTAATTGACAAGCAATTTAATATTCTTGATGCAAATAAGCGTCTTAGAAAGCTATTAATAATTTGATATAAGTATCTTAAAAACTATAAATAATTTATTATCTCAATCTGCAGGCTCTAATCCGGATTTCCCGAATTATGTCTTCCTAATTCGACTACCGAGGCATAATGTTTAAATATTTCTCTTGTTTCGCGCTTTAATTAAACCTCTAGCAGTCGTGAGTTATCTTGCGACTTAATATCGTCCCCGTTTAAAGAATTTTTTAATAAACATACAATGCTGTCGAGGTTGTCTTGAAGTAAATGAGTGACATCGGGGCGTGAGATAATTCATTTACGAGCGAACGAAGTTGATTGATAACGACGATATGTCTGAAACTATGCAATAGCGTTAAAATATATGAAAGACGTACTTTCTTTTCCAAGCTTTAAATAACGCTTTCTCTCCGCGAATGGAAGTACTCGATTCTTGGCAGAATTCAGGAAGTGTCTTGAACGACCTGGATAATAAATCGCGGATTTATGTCACAGTAGCTAAAAATGCAATACATTGTGCTCGAAACCGCAATTATGCGCTCGCTCGCTTATAACACGCGGCTAATTTGCGATACCGTTAGAGCTCCGACGATCAGACGGTTCTGGAGCATAATGACGGAGTCTGCAGCATACGAATATTATCCGTTGTGCTGTGTTCTCAAGGATTTGATTTACGCGTGTATCCGTATTTTGTATTTTATTTCATAGTGATTACCATGTAGTGTTATTCTCCCCATCATAACTTCTTCTCGTCTCATAAAATCTCAGTAAGTTTCCAGAGTTTCGATAAATCGCCGAAATTTTATGCGACAAATAAACGATAGTATTCAAATTAAGTTAATATTTTCTTGCGAGTCACCAGTAAAGTTATAATCAGTGAATTCATTTAAGATCGAAAAAACTTCATTATAATATTGAATAAAAACTTTGAGAAGCAGTAAATTAAAATATTTCGTCATTATTTCTATTATATTAATTTTAGAAAAATAATTATACCTGTATATGAAAAATAATCTAGTTCGCTTTTATTTAATTGTCGATAATTTCAAAAAAGCAATCTAAAGTTTCGCAATGAAGATGTTACTGTTTCTGTGATTTTTATTTTAATATACACACATTTATTATATATTATATTTATTTTATACCACATTAATTTTATAATTTTTATTTGCCTTTCTTCGTGCAAAGAAAAAAGCGTTATACTAGTTATTTCTGTTGTTTCTTAAGTAGTGACTCGCCAAAACACACATTATTGCTTGTCACATTTACTTCTTTCTTCTCAGATTTCGCGTGATACATCAAATATTTATACAACACTTTGCTCAAAGAGCACGTGTATTTCATAAAAAGAAATTTGCAATAAAACACAGTGGCGCATTCGTTTGGGGTTTGTAAACCCCACGTTGTATATTCATGCTCGTAATATTTCTTTCATTCGTTTGATGCCAAAGAGTAGAATAATTTATCAGAATTCGTCTCTACTTACAGCGAAGTTTAAACGCTTCTTATTTATCACTTCTCAACCGCTTTAATTATAAATCGAAGCGTCCGCTCGAGACATAGAGGACTTGTATATTGTCAATCACAGTTTTAATGACTAATTCATATAACGTATGTATGCATTTCTTACACACAAGGCGTCTTAACATTGTTTTCGAAAAACAATATAACAATATGTAATAACAAAAAGATCACAGTCAAAGAGCTTTCTATTTTATGTAATTGATTGCAAATGTTTAAGTGGGTCTCTAGGTTTATTCGAACGATTTTTTTACGCTTTTACTTTTAAAATAGAGTTACCCTTTTCATTTACAAAGATCGCACACAATTTATCACGATAAAGTAACAAAAGTTCAATCTTTGCGTATGTATAGCGCCCATCTCTCCTCCAGAGCACCCTCCAGGAAATTCGATCTCTTTCTCCTGCGCGTCTATTCGTGAGATGAAACCAACGCGGTGATTTAGATCAGAAGCTGAGACGAAAGGGACCAGAGTCGCGCATCGCGTGCACGTCGCACAGTTATGCGTTTTCAACGAGAACGAGGACCGTAAATCTCGGCCGGTGTGTTTTGCGTATACGTGAGCATGTGTGAGGACCGCCTCCAATCGCATTTCCGCCTTGACGCAACTGGTGACCTCATGCTTTAGTTGCTACGTTCCGACGACTAAAATTTGAAGAGATGAAAACTTATAATACTGTATAATTTGAATATTCGAATCGCATCTGACGGGACTTTCGATTCCTACAGAAAAGTAAATATGTAAATTTAATTGCCTAGAGGAATACAAAATGGATTTCCTTAATAGAAGCTCGAAAAATGATCAATCTATTTCGACATACTTTTGTATTACATTTACAAATTTGATATTTGAAGAATGTCTAAATTGGAATTCTATTTTAATATCTTTGATATTTTCATCTATAGAATTTTAAATATAATATATTTCTTAATCTATCAGAGATATCTCTCTCTCTCTCTCTCTCTCTCTCTCTCTCTCTCTCTCTCTTATGTAAATTAAAGGAATCAATTTAAAAGAATGTTAAAGTCAACTCCTGACTTGAAATATTAGGAATTCGTAATTCCATGAAACAAAATCTCATCGGTTCTCTCTGTAATTTATTTGCCGTAGAATAAAGTTAATTAACACCTGTGTAACTGGATCTAAGTTGGGAAAACAGCTGTAACTCTCTGTGTTCCGATCCCACGGGTTATTACACGCGTTACTCTGTCATTCTACTGGATATTCCTCGAAACGCAACAAGCAACAAATACGAGCAGCGCCATAGGAGCTACTCGAGTTTCCCGCGCCCATAATAACCCGGCAAATTACTTTGGCAACACAAACGCGGCGTCCATATTTTCGGCAATTATCCGCACATCCGCGAGGACGGTTCCACAGAAGCGACAGGCCCTTCGTTTTCTCCTGGCCGTCGCCGCCGGCGCATGCATACACACACGCAAGCACGTGGACGTTCGTGTGGGTGTGCATGCGGTCGCTGTCGACCACGGGACGGAGTTGGAGTCGGTCAGGATTCCTTCGAGAACCTCGCAGACATGTTGTCTGCGGCGGCCAGTGTGCTTGGCGACACCCATTACGGTCTGACTCGTTTGAAGTCAATTAAGTTTGACCACAATTCAATACTTTCGCTTTTCGTCTTCGTTTTAGAAATAAATCATAAGAGGAAACAGGAAAAATAAATTATTAAACGATGATTAATAATGTACTCTGAATTTATTACTTTACAAAGTAATAAAATAAAAATAAAATAAATTTCTATATTATCTTAATTTAAATAATAAATAGAGGAAAGCTTTTTATGAGATAAAGGTCGTCTAATATGAGATAGCGGCATTTCCGTTAAACTAGTAAACGCTATCTATTGGTTCTACTATGAATTTATTGTTCTCGAATTGAAAACTATTTAATGGAAAATTCATTATTAGATCGTGCCTGTAGTCGTTGCAAAAAAAAAGGTTTTAGAATTTGGATGTCTTCAAGTTTCGTTGATATAAGCTTTTAAATCTTGTTTATTATTTAATAAGTAAATATTTGGCAATAAATTCATGTGATGATAGAGTAAGATCGTACTAATAGAAAAATACGTGATATGTTGAATTGCTTAATTAGATTTGATAATCATAAAATCATAAGGCATGGAAATCGTAATATGAGATACCCAGGGTATTTCTAATGTGAATAACTTATGTTCATGTCATAGTGAAAATCGTTGCTGAAGTATAAGTGTTATCGTACAATAATAAAAAGGACAATCGAGTGCCTATTTCTACGATACTTGGTTCCAATTACCTGAAAACGACTCAGTTACGTACAATGCATCGAATATTCATTTTGCACATGCACTGGCCGTATTATTTATATTTTAGGAACTTTGAATAAAGTTTTTTAATTGCAATACTGATATACTTTGCGTTTTATTATCGATTTCTCGAAACATCTCATATTAGGAGCACAATTTTTTGATTTCGCGATTTGCTCACTTCTTACATTTCTTTAATTTATGAAAAAAAAAATAAAATTTGAATTAAATTTTACATAACATTATTTTAAAGCTTATTAAATTTCCTTCAAAATGACCTATTATTTTTTAAATTCTGCTCATAGATTTCTAGCATTTACCCAAAATAAACTCGATATCTCATAATAGGGGGATCTTTCCTCTAATTCTAAAATTTTCTCACGAAAATTTTCAATCGTAATTTGTAGTAATTAATAAAAATCCTATTTAGATTTAATATTATATCCCCTGAAAATTTTTAGACAACATTTTGAAGAAGACTCTTATGAAAATTTCAGGATTTTGTTTATGAAGTACAAGCTTCGATACCTTGTAAGTATCAGCTACATCTTCGTGCATGTGAGGGGAACCATTCATTTCGCGGTATACAGAGGACTTCCATTCATGCAGAACACGTCGCCCTCGCGCCGCGGGGAAGAATAATCGACGAAGGGGGCAGAGAGAACGGTCGACCGACTGGGAAGGAGGTGGAGGACGAACGCAGCGGCTATTCGCGGCATCGAAACGAGGCTTGGCCGTCCTCGAGAATTCGATGTTCCTCGGCGGGAAAAAGAGGCGTCGAAGAGCGAAAACAATCTATCATGTCGACTTCGGCGCAGCGCCGTGCAGCGAAACAAGTCTCGGTGAAGCTTGGACATAGCCGCCACAAGAGAGAATTCTCGAAACACCAGAGATTAAAGCGTAGCGAGCTCCCTTACTGACATCTAAACGGAGTTAGATAAATTATGTTTAACGTTTTTTATTTATATTTTTTTGTCCCATGTCACCCATGTTTTCGTATACAATTGGAAAAAACGAATCAGAACGCTTATATTTTTTGGATTATCAAATTTATTAATAGATTACGTGAATTATTAGCGTAAAAATAATAAAATTTCAAGAGAACGAATAAATATAATAAACGCGAGTATCTTTGTATTACATGGAAAGAATGATTTTGTTAAAGTATCTAAAAATTTAGATAAATATAGATCTGAAAATAATTTTGTTATAGCTCATCAAAATAATTACGTAGGAAACTCAAGCGTGATGAGCATTATTATTGCAAAAAGTTTTAACATCCTAGCAATCAGTTCGAGTTGTAATCTTACATAATTATTTTGATAGTCTAACAAAATTTATTTTCAGATCTATATTTAGCTAAACTTTTAGATATTTCAACATAACCCTTTTTTCTGTATACGTTAAACTGTAGTAAATACAACAACTTATTAAATTTTTCAGATATTTATTGTATAAAAAAGCATAATAATATGTGAATTAAGTTACAGTTGGTTCTAATTCGAAACTTTTTCTCTTCTTATGTTACGACATTCTTTGCGTTTTTAGTGCGCAATATTAATCATTACCGTCTATTAATGTTAAAAGACTAATATGAAAAAATAATGCACCCTTCTATTTCAAAACTCACAAGTATTTGCAAAGATTTACTTCCGTCTAGCTTTGTCTCCAAAGAATCGCATAAAGGTACAAAGAAAGACTCATCTTTAGCTAACGGTTGTTTGCCAAAGTTCCACAAACGATATTTTCACATTTGTAACACTGGTATGATCGCGCGGGCCACGATTTTTCATACAAATTCACGGTCTCACAGCCGCGGGGACGCTTTTTGTAGTCAACGTCGCCGACAACGGAACCCCCCCTGAGCTCGTCGCAAGAAGTCTCCAATTTAAAATGTAAATTGCGCCGGATATTTGGTGTATCGCGTCGCGCAACGCGCGCTTGCGAAATGGCCGCGAAATTAAAACGTAATTTAATTCCCTCTTCTCGCTCTACCTACAACCCATCCCGTCTTTCTCTCTTCTATTCCTTCCTCCTGACTCTCTTTCTCACTCCTTTCTCTTTTTTTCCCTCGCTCATGAGGTCTTCACTCGTGCTCGTCTCGATTTCGTCTTCTCTCTTGAGAAAAGAGAGAAAGAAATCATCCCCTTCTCTCCCTTTTTTGTAAGTGAATTTTCGAACGCGGATTATCATTTCTGTGGCGCGAAAAAGCCACTTCTTCTGCTATTCGAGAGACTTCTCGCTTTTGGAAAACGTTAAGAAATCCGGAAATGCGGGCGTAAAATTGTCGTTTGCTTCGCTCGAAGGGAAGAAAGGGCGAATACGATATTCACGAATGCATTCCGTGATATACATTCAATTCGTGCTCTTCCCTACTGGAAAAGAAAAGAAAAGCTCGCGTTAAGATATTTTCGTCGACGTTTTCGCCGTGTGGATCGTGACGTGACTAAAAAAGAGAAAACTGACGGATACACTTAAGAAGATCGTCCGGTGCAATTAGTAGTACAAAGTGCACAAAGGCGGTAGTCAGCAATACTGGCTGCTGGCGAAACACCGGCAGCGACCTGTTTTATAATCTCGCGGTATCCACTTTACCTCCCCTGCGTCCCGCTGCCGCTCTTCTCTTTTTCAAGAGTTGCGATACGAAGGAGCAAGAAGGGGAGGGTTCGCCATCCCCCTCGTCTTTTTTTACCACGGCGTTCGCAACGGACGCAACGTGCACTCCTGGCGAGCACTCGCGGATGGCCATCACCATAGCGACCGCTTAATTGGAGAAGGATTTCCGTAATAAAATCGTCGAGTGCCCCCACGCTGCGGCGTGGAACAAATTCGCATAACTTCCCGTCAGGAGGAGCGCGACGAATGTCAAAGATCAGGAAGGCAAGAAAGGGCGCGAAGACAACAGGCCCACCCACGTTCCTCGTTTCTTCTCGTCTGGACTCGATTATCGCGTGAAACGGATCGAGATTGACGCTTTTTGTGTTTGTGTTGAGGTAATCGGGATCGAGATACAAGATGAGTTTCATGCCGATACAGACTAGAAGGAATCGAATAGAACAAAATGGAAAATTGTTCCGTTATATGTTTATGCATTAATTCGTAGACATATCGTACTCTAGTAATTTAGATTAGTAGCGTTATATATTTATTTACATTAAAATTCACCTTTTAACACTGATTATTTAGAATAACCTATTTAATTTTTATTTTATAAAGATATTATTTAACATCAAAGAAACATTAATTATATTTTATTATGTTTATTAATTATTATAATAGTTTTAATGTAAGCTTTTTAGTAACATATTAATGTTAATGATATATTTTATTGTAGATTAATGAGGATAAGTGAAAAGCAAGTAAATGTTATGGGTTATTTACGGCTGAAGGCTTAAAGTCATTACATAAGCTTTAAGTATTGAGTCGTAAGAAATTGATCAATTATAGTTGATTATTCTTTTCACATTTAATTGTAATTGGTCAACTTACTGCTTAAGCCTTGAAGCTTAGGTAATGACTTACTGCAGAAAGCCCATTAGAGACATATAGAAAACATAAATCTTAATCCCTATGTCAAGAAATGTGCAATATTTCACATCAATTAGTGTTTAACTGATTTTTTTGTTAATCGACTAAGAAATAAATTTTATCACACATGCAGCCGGTGGTCTCGTCCACGAGATACAACACAAGTATCCGGAAATGTCACACTTGTCTCTTCTAAATCCTTCTCATATCGCGTCATCGTATCCCCTAATTCGCGACCAAATAAAATCCAAATAAGAAGAGCGATAAATTCCCATAATCGCCCTTTACATGGACTTCACGTGGACATTCCACAGAGATATCAGACCATATCGTTCCCCGACCGCAAAGGCACCGTGACGCAAATAACGTCCTAAAACGCGCTGTAAAACCTTGCGTACAATACTCGTATCCGAGGGGGAGGAAGGGAGGAGGGGGGGCACCTGACATCGCAAAAAACGCCGTAAAATCGCCATCGAGGTCGGCTTAATGTCGCGGGAGTCCGAGAGCTAGCTCTCGTACATGCGAGAAACATGAGAGAGGAACGGGCGAAAGAAGGGAGAGAAAAGCACACGCGGGTTCCCTGCCCGTCGCGCCGACTGCACGAGTCGCATAAACGTGCCCCCGAGAACATAACTCATTGCGGTAAACGGGCGCCGCGGCACGCCGCGTCAAATTAACGCCGCGCCTCGAGAGCGAGCCTTATACGTTACACGTTACGGAGAGAAACCGGCCGGGGTGCCTAAACCACTCGCATCTCTGTCTGTATTAAGTTAACATCGCCGCACGAAGGAAAATTACGACTACTGCAAAATTTAGCGTCACCTGTAGTCATTAATTAATCGTTCTATTAGTTACCCCGTAGTTGTAGTTTTGCTGGGCTTTAACAGATATTAAATTCAGACGAACTTGGACTGGAGTATCGAACCTTCCGCGTGTGATACTTGTACGCATGCGGTCGAAGAACAATCGATATAGCGTCAAGTATCGTCGATAGAATCAGTCGTAGAGTTTACAGAATTTCAATGATATAAGCCTATCTCGTTTCAATTATTTTACGCGTAAATTAGCTATGTTTAATTTCTTTTGTTCGTAAATATATGAAGTCATTTATTCTATTCATTCATGCAATACTTTTATATTAAAGTTTTATTCGCTATTTTTGTTATATTATTATCATATAAATAACAAGTGGATTTAAGAAAATAAGTATTGATTTAATTGCGATTGCATTTACTGAATAAAAATATTTATTTTATTTACTATTTAAGTCGTAATATTCTACTATTTTAATATTTGAAATCATCGTAATTTATAGTACAATTTTTTTCATGTTTGAGAGAACTACATACTTGGTCTCATTATTACTATATTACAGCAGTAATAACCATAAAAATGGAGCTTCATAATTATTTTACTATGCAATTATGGTTACCAAATGTTTTTCTCTCAGTGCAAATAATAAATGTTAAGGAGCTAAAAAAAATTCTCTATGATCAGAATTGTGATGTAAAATACATCATAAAACATTATAATTGACTGTTGATCTTTCCCATAAATTTGTCGAGCGCAGCAAAGCTATCGTTCTTTTCACCATATTTATTCACGGGGTTGTTGGAGGAACGATCAATGTAATGAAGTACGTCATAGAGAAATGTACCCGTGGCCGTAAAGGTATATTTTATTAACGCTATTCCTGCAGCCGTTATAAAAGTGTTACAATCTCACGAAGATGTAATTATATTATTCTGACGCGAGCATGCGTCCCTATTTCTTTCGTTAGAGATCTAGCAGAGTATTAATCATCCTAACGTATCTCTTTTACGCTTTGTATAGCATCGACCGATCATCTCAAATCGTTTTTTAACCGGAGCATCGCTCTCGCTTCTTATTATCTTAAATGGATTGTTTAAAAGATAATTGTTGCGCGTAATCGCCTCTGAGTAATGGTTCCATTTTCAATTATCTTCATTCCATTGCCAATTACACTTGCGAAGTTACTCGGATACGGTTTCCCAGCGTATTATAAAGAATCGTTAAACGCGCGCGGGATATTATTGTAATTTTATTTCTAATTTTACGAGTACAATTTTTTTTTATACGTCGAGAGATTCGTATCAAGAATTTTAACTATAACATTCTCGCTTTTTTAGAAATATTTGAAAATATACACTGAGAGAGATACGTGGTCGAATTAATTGGAATTCTGATTAAAAATCGACGAGTTAGAATTTTCTGATTAAAGTAGTCTAGTAGAATTCTAATTAAAATAAATAAAAAATTGTAATTGTTATAATCAGAATTTTTTGATTTGTCCATTTTCAACCAGACATTTTTCTCGGTGTGTGTAATGTACAGCAAAATATAAAATACCGTAAATGTTCCTTCTTTAAAACTTCCGAAAATTTATTTATTTCACTTTCTTTCCATCTGTAGTTGTAGTTGCACAAAAAGAATGGTCTTGAACGATCGTGTCAAATATCGCTTCGATCAATGTAATTTGAAAAAAACACGGACAATTGAGTTATCAATGTTTTGTATTGAAAATACGAAGCGACGGTTCATCAAGTGTGTACCAATTTGCGCAATTTTGCACGGAGAGAAATTGCGCATTTTGCGGCACGTATTAATTAATAGGTAGCGTCGTTTTTTTTTTCCTTTCGATACAACGTGGAACGAGTCAATCAAAGATAACCGACGTCCGGGGAGTAAAAAAGGGAAGACACGGAGAGGGCTGATCCTGATTTGGCGCCCGCAATTTCACCCATGTCTGAAATTAATTAACCGCGATAATTAATGATGACATTTCTTCGAACATAACGCGCTGTAATGCGGAGAGATTTTTTATTTATCGCGCGGGTGACGTTTCGCACTCACGCATGTTCGTACGTTTATTATATATGCACATGTAGGATATACCTATATTTCGGCATCGAAACGAAGGGGAAACGGAAAACGTTTTGCGCGCGATAATCCGGGCAGACGTCCGCAGGGGGGATGCAAATACTTCTGGCAGGGATCGATTGAAATTACTGGTTCAAAAAACAAGGGCTAGTGATATAATTGTTTTATCTGATAGATTAATTTTAGCGTTTCCAAAAGAATGATATCCGCCAACAGAATTGTATTACGAAATTATTTAAAAGCATCTCTTTATAAAAATTATCCGTGCATTTAATGGATTTTAAAGGAATATTTAATTACTAAATACATTAATCTAGAAATCCTCAAGTGAAAGATTAAACATCATACATTTTTGATTCGCTATATTTTTCAGGATTTGCTTGATTAAAAATAAGACACACATCTTTCTCATTTTATCTCAAGCATTCTGTCTTAAGCAGGTTCTGAAAAATCTGGCGATCCAAACTCTTACTTAAGAATCTTTACATTAATCGACGTAGTATTCAAATATCTTTTGCAAGATAACTCTTTTCACTTGAAATAAATGATTTTTGAACAGAGTTTAAAGTACACAGATACGAATTCTTCTATCTAAATATTACACATCTTCACGTATGCAAACAGAGTACATCGATTCAACTTCTATTTAGTATTGGTTAATTATACTCAGGTACACGAGTTTTTCGATTTGCGCGAAATAACACAGACAATGTCAATACACCACATTCGTAAATACGTTCCATGTTTTACAGAACTACCTTCACAAATTCATTGGGGGGAAAAAAAAAAAAAAAATAGACCGCTCGCGTATTTGACTTAATCGAAGTTACAAACATTTTTCCGCGATATACATATATTCGTCTTTTCGAAGCGGACAAGTTGGTCGACGATTATCTATACACGTGAAAGCGCAATATCGAAATGGAGCGAGAGAAACTCGAAATGTACGACGAAGGAGAATCAGCTCGCGCGACAATCTGCGGGAATTCCACACGCGGGACAATCTACTCACGGATGACCGATCGTGTAACCGGAAACGCATAACCGGAATCGACCAACGCGGAAGACTTCGTCGACTCGATCGATCGTTCAAAAGTGGCGTGTCAATTTTTTCACAGGAACATTTGCATCTCTCCTGCAGACGATTAGCTTCTACTGGCAAGTTTCGCATTTTGCATTCGCACGGCGCGCGACAGCTGTAGTATAACTAATTAGCTTGATTTACGTTTTCTAATCGCAGTTATCGTTGTTGAACTGACACAATTCACCATTTCTTTCTTGTCCTGCGATTTCCAATTGCGGACGGTATTGCGTTAACTAGCGTAGAGAGCGGATCAGCTACGGTACGCTGCGAGTCAATTATTTAATTAATTCGAATCGAAAACGGATCAAATATCTCGAACTGGCATTTACATTTAACCAGCGCTCTAATTTTCGCAGCTTATTTGCTCTTTGAAAATAAACATCATAATATGAATGCCTCTCGGCTTTGTAATATTCTTTTACTATCAATATCATTTTTTATTTCCGGCTGGATGAAAACAGAGTGATACATATTTCTAAATTTAATTAATGAAATTATTGCCAAATGAAATTATGCTCATGTCCGTCGCCGTCATGCTTAAATCAAAAAATTTCTGTTACATCCGCTGACAGCAATCGTTTAAATGACGAATCGCAAATTACAAATTAATTAGAGTACAGATTAAATGTACATTACATTTCGGTTAAACTTTGATTTAAATACGCGATTAAGGCTCGTTTCTACCAATGTAGATTAACTTGAATCTCAGTTCAACTTACTCTTTACCTTTTTTTAATTCTCAGAAAAAGATGAAGAGTTAGTTAAACCGAGATTAAAATTAAACTATATTGGAAATTATATTAGAAACGTGCCTTAATCGCGTATTTACAGCAGAGTTTAATCAAAATGTAGTGTATATTTAATCTGCACTCTAATTAATTTGCAATTTGCGATTAATATAAAGAAAACTCATAGAGATAATCATAAGAAATTTATGAATTCTAAAAGTCTTCGTTTTTCGCGACCGATGAGTATACAGCCATTTCTGAATATATTTGTGCGTGCGTCAAGTGCGTACATGTAATTATGCGTACATGTCTATTGTCTCGCACCGACAAATTCCGCGAAGATAAATACCTGTGACGATTTAATCGCCATCCAGCAACAATAACTGCAACAAAAATGCATTAAAACTCGAATGCGAAATCGAAATTCAGCTACAGAGTGAAAAGAAGCTCGGAGCTCGCTGATAACGAAAAAGATCGCAGATTCCGAGCGTCTAAAGGCGCCTTCCATTTATCGCACCTCTCCTGCCCGAGCCTGTGTGCGCCAGGCACCGTGTCTCTCCAAAAAATAAACAAGGGGGTGTTCCTTCACGATCGTCGATCCAATTAAATCCGATTACATTTTTCGCCGCGGCGCGACCCTCCACCTACCATTTCTACCCCCCGCGAGAATCCAGACCGCGGGACGCGCGCGCGAATACTGGTGGCGTCCCTTATCGATTCGAAACGATTTTGGAGGGTGGTTTTACCCTCCGACGTTTTTGATTTCGGCTACGCGGCCTCCGTGATACCGGGGTAACGCTTCGCCGCTTCGAATTAAGGGGTGAGCCTCGAGAGGCCTAACCCTGGGATCGTACCGAAGAGAGACAGAACGCAGGGTGCGCGGGGTGAAGAAAGGGGGGGGGGGAAGGAGAGAGACCGGAGGGGACGAATAGACAAGAAGGGATGCGGAATCGAGCGAGTCTCTCTTATTCTCGATGTTTATTTTTTACTTCTCGAAAGAGCCATACGCACGCCGCGCCGGATGCGCACCCCATACGGTCCCCGATCCCGAAATTCAATAAACATGGTCTCGTTGAATAACGGGCGTTAGATACGCCTGGCGTTCTTGGAGAGATGTCTATCTCATAATATGAGATTATTGCCGTAGCCTTGAAATCCGCGACGAATCGAGAGGAGCAACGTTTGCAGAATGAGCAAAAAGAAAACGCGAATTGACGTATCTGCGCTAACAAGAGCTGAAACACGGGCTTTGGGATACAAAGAGAAATTCTGTAACGGAATATTTATCGAATTCGCCATACGGATAATGGAATTGTAAAGGTTCAGTGGCTTCATTTAAAGCCAGCCGTATTCTGCTCAAAGAGATTTCGTATTGAGTTGAGCATTCAAAAGTTGCGAAAAAAAAAAATGTAATATCCAATTAAATATATTTCTCCTGAAAAATACTGACTATGAATTTGATTAAAGAATTCGCGCGATTGTAAAGCGCGACGATATCTCCAAATAAGGCTAATACTTTATGTGTCATATGGTAAACTTTTTTAAATTAAATTGATTGGCTGCAGGACAGAGAATTCCGAGAACCTTTCTATTCTGCATCCAATCAACAGACTTGAAAAACATTGTTATACGACGCATAAAATATCATGCCTTATTTTGTATCTCAATGGCACGAAATATTGCGGATTTTGGAACATCATTATAGATTATGTTCCGAAACACAATAGATGTAGTAAGCTTTAAAATCTCCGAACTAAAAAAATTAGTTACCATGATATTGTAATCATAAAGTGACAGATACCAGTTTAATATTCAAGGCAATCTCTTCTCGTTGTATAGTCAAAAGTAATATGTTGCCCACAAAGTTGCAATAAATTAGCCAACTTCAGAGCTATTTCTCTATCTTCGTCTATTTAAGTTTGCAATCGTAAATACTCATATTTAATCTATTACAAACATGACGATTCCAAATAGAAATATTTGATCAGCTAATGTTGTTCTAGCTCTTTGTACTTCTTAATACCATGCTTAATATTAAATCGAAATATTGTATATGAACTTTACATAAAGGGGAACATTTCTCAATTAAGCCATGCAACATAACATATCTATTGATATATCTATTGATATTTTTTGTATATTATATGTATATTGCATTTATATTATAAATATATAAATGTAATTATAATTCAAATTTTTGCGTAATTTTTGTAATCAATGCAATTTGGATTAAATATGGTTTTTTCTAAATTCAATAAAATTCCAAATTAATTTAAACAAAGAAATATTTTTTTATAACTTCTCACAAAATAATATCATGTACTCAAATAAATTTTGATAAAATAATATTTTAAGGAATAATGTTCTATGGAATAAATAAAAATATGAGAGAGAACGAGAGAAAGAGAGAGAAAGACTTTACCGTTATTTACAGTCATCATATGATACTTCATCTAATGTATACAGTAGTATACTTGGATGTTATTACATTAATGTACTGCGTGCCCTAATTCTCGTACAATGATATATACAATGGTATTACGGTCAATTCATTCACGCAATCACACAATAGAATGGACATTAGTATACCTATCAATCATTTGGAGAATCTCATAGCATCCGCTTTCATCAGAGAACTCGTATATACATATCTCCGATCACGTAATTCTGCTTGGCTTTGAATCTCTCTCTCTCTCTCTCTCTCTCTCTCTCTCTCTCTCTCTCTCTCTTTCTCCCGATTATAATACGCATAATTATCAAAATCCATATAACTCAAACTCCTCGAAAATGCATCCGCATTTGCACACACAAATTCGCATTCCGTCTCGGGATTAAATTGCTGTTATACATCACGTAGTTTGAATAATCGTTAGTATCCAAGCGCCCCTAACTTCGATTGAGGCTTATTACTCACAACAAACTAACCGATACATTTTAGTAAAACGATTTATCAGATTAAACTAATGAACTGGAAATATCTCAGTTTCTTTATTTAATAGAAGGAAAATCATGCTATGGAAATAGTTGTACACATACACACACACACACACACATATACACATATACTTTGAATTAGTTTTCAATTTATATAATCAAAATTCAAATTAAAGTGTAGATTTTGAGCTGACAAGCTATTCAATAAAAATAAAATGTTGCATGAAAAGTACGATTTTGCACAGAAGTATTTAAATATTTAGCTAAATACTGATCTAAAAATAATTTTGTTGGACTGTCAAAGTAATTGTAGGAATTTCAAATATGAATTTCAAGCAATGCTAAACAGTTTTGACATTCTAGCAATCAATTTGAACGTTCTACATAATACATAATAAAAATGACCGTGGTTTATAAATCAAAACTTATGAAAAGAAGAGCATAAAATCATCGCACAAGATATTGTTTGTGATATTTAATTATCATTACATTAATAAAACATTAGACGTTTCGGCCATAATCTGGCCATCTTCAGTTAATTCACAATATTCTTAAAACGCAGAATTATTTATTATATACCTGACATTAAATTCAACCGTCATGTAATATAACTATGTATTATATAAACGTGTTCTTTTATCTTGTGAAGTTACATCATCGTACAATGTTGCAGCGCCAATTGTTATATTGCAAATTATGTAGAACAAGAATTTTCAGATTCTGTTTTGCAAACAGTAAAAAAATGATGAATCTTAAGTACATCCTTTACATAGATGGTAATTTGTGTGTTATTCTTTAAGAAATCTAAAAGAATAACACACAATGTCACCACAAATTTCCATCTGTATAAAGGATGTACTTGAGATTCATCATTTTTTTCTGGAAATTCTACATAATATGACAATTGGCGCTGCACATTGTTGTACGATGCACCTTCACAAGATGAAAGAACACGTTTATATAATACATAGTTATATTACACCACGGTTGAATTTAATGTCAGATATATAATATGTAATTCTGCGTTTTAAGAATATTGTGAATTTACTGAAGGTGACCAGATTGTGGCCGAAGCGTCTAATGTTTTATGTAATAATAATTAAATATCACAAACAATATCTTGCGATGGTTTTTATGCTCTTCTTTTCATAAGTTCTACAATACATAATTATTTTAATTGACAAAATTATTTTTAGATCTCTAATTATTTTAGATCTGTAGCTACTTAACTTATTAGACGTTTCAGCAAAATCATTCTTTCCATATTACGTTTTAATGATATTATTCAATTACCAGTTCCAATTTTTAATTGTTTAATTTAGGACATTATTCTATCCATAGATTAAATATGTTGCCGAGAGTAACCCATTGCAATATGTACAAATGCATTAAAACAGTTATGTAAAAGAAATAAAAAATAACAAATATAGTAACGTTTCAGACCAAATATTGCAATGACTGCGTCCATTAGATTTTATCTGTAACATATACAGCCAATTCAAAAGTGTTAATTTTTAGATCATTGCTGCCTAAATTGAACAACGGATTCATTCTCAACGACATGCGTTGAATTTCTTATTAGGTAATTGAATGAGGTATCGGAAACGAACCTTTGCACTCGTTGGCATCCCTGGCGGTGGCCCTAGCCCATGGGCGATCGAAGTGGAAGGGCCGACATCGCTCGCAATCCCTGCCAGCGGTATTGTGCCTGCACTCGCAGACGACCTCGCCGTCCTTGCCGGGGATACATCGCGCGGCGTGTCCGTTGCACTTGCACCTGCCGCCCACGGCGAAGTCCGAGACCGCGTAGTGATGGGCCATGGTGGCGGTAGCCGGACCCAAGCCGTTCATCGCCACGCTGGCGAGCGTGGTCGTGGTCGTGGAGATGGTGACCGGCACGAAGCCCATGTCTCGGACCGCGGCGTCGATCGCGTCGTTCGACTGCATCTCTTGGGGCGCGATCACCTGATGGACCGACGGTAATGCTGTTACTAGCGGATCCTGCGCGTGCAGGATCGCGTTCTTCTGATTCTTGAGCCGTTCCTCGCGCTCGCGTTCCCGCTTCGTCAATTCCTCCAGCCCGATCGCCGCCACGTGATGCTCCTCGCCATTGTGCGGTACCTGATCCGGGTTCGACTGCTGCGGCATATGCAGCCGGTTGAATACCACCCGAATATCGGTGGCGGTCACCCAGTCTTGCAGTACCGGTGAGTTGTCGAAGTCGGCGGCGGATGGTCGACCTTCCAGAGTGCTAAAGGCGATCCTGCCGACTGGACCGAGACCATCTCCGCCGGTGTAACGATGGCTGTCGGTACATCGCGCCTCTTGCTCGTTCGCTTTGGTGATAGTCGCGCGATTGGGCCTGCCGTAGACCCGGCGGCATTGCGATGAGTAAAACTGAAACGGTTGCCAGGTCTTGCCGTAATCCATGGATTTATAGATCGCGATGGAGTCCGGTTTGGCAGCGCGCGGGCAGAACTGCAGACTGACGTACGTCAGCTCGTATTTCTTGCCGAGCGAGAGGGTCAGGGTGACGTTGTCGGGAGGCGCCGAGAAGCTCTGCGAGCTGACGAGCGGTTCGCTACGCCAGCAGGTGACGTTGTTCGGGTTGTTAAGGTCGGTCAGATAGCTGGCAGGGAAACGTCGCCGGGGCGTGCTATCGTCGCACACGTGACAGTGACCGATGCCGGTGGTGCCACCGGGCTCGTCGGTGACGTCGCAGTAACGGGTGGGCCCACCGGTGCCACACGTGGATGATGCCTCGACGGTTGCGCCGAAAGCCGCATTCACGAAATCGGGTATGCACCGGCGTGGCCGATCCTCGTCGTAACACGGATCGCTGGGGTTCTGCTGACTGGAGAACATCTTGGTGTAGATCTCACCGCGAACCTGCTGCAGGAGCTGGCCAAACAGGATCGTCGCCAGGACGATCCATGGCCGAAAGGATCGGCGTGAACACCGTTTCTCCGTCATGCTGCACGCCGTTGGCAAACGCCGCTCCATTCTTCGTTCTGTTGTGCCTCTCTGCGGAGGTGCGCTACGATGATCGTTGACGATTTAACGATTTGACGATTACGAGAAGATTCTTACGTCTCCTCGTCTTCCCTCCTACCTTCACTTTCCCCTCTATAGAAAGGGGAACTGAGATGCGATCGGTTCTAGACCCCGCTTCGCGTCATGTTGAAATCAGAGTTTAATTTCTGTCGTTCGTCTCTCTGAATCCGTCTCTGTCACTCGCGACGGCTCACATTATATTGGCACTGGCCAAGACTTGAAACGCGACACGATGATGAATTTAACCATACGCTCAGACTCGCGAAAAATATAAACGCACTGTTCACACTGAAACTAAGACTGCTGTCCAAAGAGCCGCTTGACTCACCACTCGAAAAGTTATTCTTTTTTTTTCTCACTCAAACAACAGGCGCACGAATTTTTCACCCTACGATCGCCGAAAAACGCGTCTCGAGCCGAACAACGAAATGAATTAACGGACGAATTCCGTGGCGCGAATAAACGAAGGAGGAATTCGGTTGCGATCGGACACCGGCGAAACCGGCGATAAAACAGTCCTACCTCGACAGCGGCTCGCCGCTAACTGAAATACCGTCCTCGCACGATGCGCATCCGAACTGCCGCGAGTCCCTCTCCGGTGGCGGGCCCTCTGCGCCCCGCAACCCCCCCCGCACGCTTGCGAGAGATCGCGCGGGCCAATCGGACGAGACATTGGCCTCCCCGCTCACTCAAGACTGGTCCATGGATCGTGGATCTAGTGCGAAGGGATGTTGCGCGTGCTACCATGGATCGAAAAACGGTGGACTGACTCCGAGGGTGCTTCCCTCGAGGGTTAGGATCGGGACGGGCGTGTGATTTTTCTTGTTTCCTTTTATTTCGCTCGCGTTTCGGCGGCTTCAAACGTTAACCTGTTGGCTCGTTTGGGTTTGAGATTTCGTTTGCTTTTCGATTGCACGAGGTTCTAATTGAGAACGAAGATGGCTGTGAACTGGTTAATGCACACTACCTTTTTTTTTGAAAAGACAATTTTTGAATACGTTAATAACGAAAGAACTTTTTTTACTCTCTAAAATCTTTGTTATCGGATTCTAAAGAGTAAAATTATTTCGCTCTTAGAAATTGATAATTGAGCCATTTTTTTCAATACTGACTTATCACTCTTTGTTATTCTTTAGAATTAGATTCCATTCCAAAGATTATAGAGAGTACACTCTTATAAAAAATGGCTTATTTTATAGTTATTTATCTTTTTTATAATTTATTCTTTACGTTTGTACGGAAAGCCTTAGTATTTTTCCATGATTAGAGTTTATATACAATATGTATATGACGTGTAACATTATATAACGTTAATCTCTTACGTCTTTGTTAGTGCACAATGTATATTCGCATTAGTTTGTCTACTTACTGTAGATCCATAGTGCATGTACATTAGTTTGTGTCCTCCTATGTTACACTACCGTCGCTTCTATATACTCAGGCATAATATTGCTCGATGTAATCCATTTCCATTTACACCACAACCTACTGCTGAATACCATCTCCATTGATTAATTTGAGTAATGTCTTGATTAACCGAATCTAGTTAACAAGAACCGTCTTGTATTTCTAAATTACAATCCAAATTGTAAAATATAAAGTGCTAAAACATCAAAATTTGTTACTTTGTTAAACCTGTATATCGTCACATCAATGTATAATATCGTAAAGATGCAAATATGCTACGACATTTGAATAATTAATGTAAATGATTGAATAATAAATAGATACATATTCAGTTGGAAATATATGATATCAAAATATTCGGAACAGAAGATTTCTCCAAGAAAGATGATTGGATTTTTTTTCTGTTGTGATTCTTATTGTAAAGATGATAGCACACAAAGTGTTTAAGCATAGCATAGCTAATATAAAACTGGATCAATGAGCATGTTATGTAAATCAATATGACACTCATCGGTCCAGGCAGTCTTATGCTACGTTATGTTATGCTTATGCAGTTTGTACGCTATAGCTTAAGCTTGCAGCAAAATATTTTGATATTCAAATAAAAGTGACCGAAAAAAAACTAGGAATTTTGAATAAATAATTTAATAAAAAGTAATCAAAAGATAATTTAGATTTCTTCTATTTAACAACTAACAAATAAGGCTACCATACAGGAATCGGCGCTGTTATTTGTGCGCTATAATTATAGTGTACGAATAATAGCGCCGATTCCTACATTAACTCTATTTTCTTTGTTAGTTGTTCAATAAAAACTTGTTTTTTTCCTTGATCCTTGAAAATTTTTTTACTGGGATATATTTTTTGGAGCATTTGACAGCTTTGACGCCCGTGTTGTCTTAGAATTTCGTATTTTTGTATTCATCCAAAAGTTTTCTCTGAAAAGATAGCAATAAAAGTTAAAATGAAGTACACTAGCAATAGATACACTACTATTCATAATTATTTAAACGATATTTTTTTATTGTATTCTTCTATTTTAAAAGTTAAGTAAATGTTTTATACTGTTATTACAAATAATACTTTATTAGAATAATTGACGCTGGTTTTGTTATATATTTATTACAATTGTATATATATATTCTAAAATATAAATTAGTGAGATCAATGCTTTATTGAACTATCTCTAACTATTCTTAAATATTATTATATGTTATATGTTATATTAGGGCGTTGCTCAATTAAAATTTAAAATACGTACAATTACAATCAATACATTACAAAACAATATCAATTATGCTAATAAAATATTATCTATATTAACAACAGTATTTCTTATCTACCTTTTAAAATTGGAGTAAAATGTAAAATATCTGTCATTCAAATAATTATAATTACAAAATTCTCTTTTTACAATCGCTCGTAACCTGATATTAAATTATTGACGTCTTAACAGGTCTTGGATAAGAAAGTATATATCTCAGTTCTCGATTATACCGTCTGTTCAATATCACTGTCTTATTCAAGAAATACGTTATGGAACATCTCGTATAAAAGTTACTAATCAAGGAAGACGCAAACGGCATCGATGAATTAACAATCGAATGTTGTTCATCAATGAGACATGTTCATTCAAAGAATCGACCGCCTCGAGCGGATCGTAAAGAATCGCTCGCTTCTCTGCCTTTCTGCTGCAAGAGAAAGATCTTCGAGGAATTTATCAGCGGATTATTTCACGGCGATCCCCGCGGGCGAGAAGGTACCTCTTTCGTCGATTTCGTCGGGAGAGGACCCGGTTCGCCTGCGTGCAGAGCTTATAAAGCGAGTTTTCTGCCGCTCGATTGGTCGGCGCCGTCGAATTGGCGGTCGGGGAAGAAAAAAGGAAAAAAAGCGAGAGGATCAGACGAGAGGATCAGCGGGAGAGAGAAAGGAAGAAAGAGGGAGACCGACGAGGAGGGAGGGAGTGAATGGAGAGAGGAGAGCAACGTCTGTTGCCGTCACGCAAACTTCTGTTGGACCGCAATGTGGAAAGGCCTCGTTGGCTCGTCCGACTTGACAGCTCGAAATCTGGTATCGGATACGATAAATATAGGTCCTGGGGAATTAAGTCAGAGCCGCGGATCTCTCCGCGGCGAGCGTGAATCCGGTTGATCTAAGTATTCGTTGTGTGCTCTTTTCTCCCTGTAAATCACGCAGTTTCGGAGTCTCTTTTTTTATTAACGATGATTTTAGCGTTGATAGAGTGCCATGCCTTCAGCACCTTCGCGACTGCTCGTATATTTTTAGAAGTAGTATATATTTTTGCTTTATTAGAAAATTCTTTGTCCTAGAATCAGGCGACGTTGATTATTATGTATTTGCTTATTAATTATGCTACGTCTACGCAGTCCGATAATTTTATACGTACGTTGTACGAGCATTATTTTAAATAGCACGTTCATCCATGATGTGAATCATTATAAAAAGATATATGTTTATACGTAAGAAATAGTAATAGAATTTCAATAATAATTCTTCAACAATAATTAAATTTCTATAATTCCAATTATCGCCATAAATTTACCTCAATGGATCCTTCATTTACAAAATTTGATTTGCAGAGAGTCCTACGTTCAATTATTTTTTAATGCAAAACTGAACTCGAAAAAAGATTGCCTAATCCACTTTCGACGAGAAATACGGAGTCCAATTTAAATCTATAAAAGTATTAAATATATCTAAATCTGTGCGATATTTTATAGTGCGAAGTCAAAAGTGCCGACACAAACGCGATAGCGCGACACATACTCGCGCGAGATGAAAGGCGCGTGAAAACGAAGAGCCGTTTAAAGGCGCCCTGCAGTCTAACAGAAGGCGTTTACGCCAAAAGACTGTCCTCCAGCAGGCAAAATCCAAACGCTCCGTACCAGAAGCAGGCGCACAAGAAACATAATTATGGCGTTTGGGTGCAGGTGGTGGCTGGAATGCTTTTCACAGGGCGCTACCTCGTCGCGTTAAAACGCGCTCTTCTTTCGGCGGCCTTTCGCCTTTGCATTCAGCGTCAAAAATCGGGGGGGGGGGGAAGGTTATTTAGGATGTACACGAGAGGCATTCTCGCACGCAAAGGAATATCTCGCGACTGAAATAATAATGCTTAATAATATGACATTCGAAAGGCGAATCTCATTCGCATTTTCGATCACAATGCTCGACAATTTCTTCTCGAGATACATTGTCATTTATGTAAAAGATCGTAAAAGAAGATCGAAATATCACGCAAACGCGACATACTGGTACTGATAAAAAATGTATTGAATTTGAATAAGTAATTGTATAGGTAGTAATTGTGCATATTTCTGTTATAAGTACATATTTGATTGTCGTTCTAAGAAGAACGTTCGAGAAGTTTCTCGCGCGAACCTGTCGCAACAGGAAAATTCCATCGTAATAGTAACGGATATCCCTAAATCACGAGGATCGACTATCGGGAAATCGCCCGATCGTGTATGATTGGGCGCGGAATGAATCGGTTGCAATTAGGGCTGTGTTCCAAATTTACTGCCAGCACTAAAAATGCTACCATTTACATTACGTACACTATAGATTTTCAGTACCGGCAGTCAATTTTGGAACACAGCCAGCATTATTCTGACAGTCCTTCGGGAAGAATCGCAGAACTTTTGTAATCAATCAATTTTTGTAATCGATCAATTACTTTATTATTAAACTGTGGAAGGAAATTATATGTATATTATACATTCTTCGTGAGAATTCTGCCCCACAATTGTTTAAATAATAATGTAGCATTTATTTACGGAAAATAAATATTTGCTAAATAAAAAGTAATGCTAGTTAAATAAAATTAATGGTTCTTGTGCTAAATAAATATATGTTTACATTTAGTAAATATTCAACTGGCACTCTCTATTCAACAAATAATTATTAAAACAAATAATTATTAAAGTATTGATACATTTTTCTCTCACTGTAATATCTTATAAGTGTAAAAGATATTTTTATTACGCGAATTACAGCAATTTCTTCGATATGTATATATGGATATTAGAAACTAGATTAAATCGAGTAGCGGACATTCATGTGGAGATATTAATAATTTTTTATTTGGAAACCCGGTTTCGACTCGACTCGCGCTTTACGAATACTCGTATACATTCTTATTACGCTATGCTATGAAATGCGGAAGATACTAAGAAACGCGAGAAACATTATTTACGTTTGTACAATATTTATTGCAACTATAGCACTGTGTGTGAAGACACGCGACTTGATACAAAGTTACGCGTATGGATTATAGTTTTTACAGCCGATTTTGCACCAGTCATCGTACAAATCACATACTATAAATGTATGCGTAAAATTCCAGGCAATATTTTTCGATCTAATCGCCCGTGTCATTGAATAATACATGTAAATTATAAGTATGTAGGTTGCCGATCCGAAAAAAAACATTATTATTAACGTCATATTCTTTATAAAAACGACAAATACTGTTTTTGTGTCGCAATACGATTTCTCAATTAATTATTTATTTAGTTCGACTAATGGACAAACGGATTTTTGCAAAGCCAGAGATTACCATCGTTAGCATTAACTATTCATTACTTGCAATGGAATGAACTCGCTAATTCTCAGAATATATATTATGTAGAGTACTTTTGAAATTTTCTACTTTAATTTTGAGATTTTTTTAACAATATTGAAATCTACTTTTTACTTAATTACTAGAAATAATCCTAACTGCGATCAAAGTGAATCTTAATGCTTACTAAATGCAATTTTTTACAAAAAATATATTATTTCAGTTTTATAAACTGCGCGCCGATAAGGTTTGTCGGACTTAAAACGCAATCGCAAACTGAAGTTGAAATTAATATCTCAAATTAAATTAATCATCTATTTTAATAGCGAATCTAATAAGCATCTTATAATTAGTAATTAACGGTAATATTTTATTTCTTTTCAAATCGTGAATAATATAATGATTATTATACATTATAATTTAATATATAATTATTAATCTATATTATAATCATTATTCCGTTTTCTACTAAAAATGTAAAATTATCAAATTAATGAATATTGTTTCATCAATTTGTCCATTAATAAATTAGCAAATGTAATCGAATTTGCGTTCTTCTCGAAATCTCGCGACCGGTTTTTTCATTACGTCGATAACGTATTTCCTCGATCACGAACTGTATGTCTATCAAAGCTCGGAGCAAGAACGGCGAGCGAAGGAGAAATCCAGCGAACGCACCGCACGGCCACCACCGACGATGGACGGCATCCATTATTTCGGCTTAGGCCTCTCGCCCTCACGCGGATTAAAACTTGAAAACCGTCAGTGTCGCCGCCACTGACCGCGATCGCAATGTCCTCTGCAACGTCCTGCCCGTGAAAGAGAAAGAAAGAGATCAGGATACTCTTTCTCTGTGTTCCTTCCGTTTCTACGGATCGACCCTTTCATGCCATTTCCGTCACGCGTTGTGTACCGGTTGACTGTGGATGACGATTGGTCTCTGTCGAACACGCACTGTTATCAATTTTTGTTGTAAGAAAATTTCATGGCATTATATATTACGATTGTGAGAGATATAAAAATTATTTCTACTTATATATTTCTCAGAATTCATTTTATAAGTTGAGAGTTATTCGAAGATTTTCATCTGAATGAAAGGAACATGCAAGAATGATTTAACGATTTCAAGAGAAGTTAAGTTTTTTTAGAATTTAAATATATAGGAACAAATTTAAGAAATATATTTGTCAGTTTTCTAGTAAATGCAACTGTTTCATAAAATTTGGAATGATCAACATATTTTTATTTTTTAATTATAAATTTTCTTCATGTAAAAAAATTCCTTATGACTTAAGATTTTAAAAATGCATAATATAATTTATGATGGGCAATGAAAAGCAAAATCACTTTGAAATTTAAGATTTTAATCAAATTTTCGATAATGGAATGTTGGCTTTTTGTCAATAAAATTATTAAAATATACATGTATAAATTCGAATAGTTAAATAGAAAATGAAAGACAAAGCAGAATATTTTAGAAGTCCTCAATCTCGTGAGAGATATGTGAACAATAGAGTGAATTCGTGAATTCTTTGGATGAGTTCCCACGGAAATGCCGAAGGGCTGAAACGCAGAAGGTGAACGATTCATCTTCCTCGGTTGATTAACGTATGTACATGATTGCTTCTTTTTTTTTCTAGAAATCGATCGGTCTCTTTCCTGAAACCGCCTGTATAGCTGGGACGACTCATCATTGCGTAATCCTCGGGAACGAGCAAAGTTCGTGCCGACATTCATGATTCTAGGATTAACCCCACGTGAAGTCGAAGAATTTATGACGACCGAACGGGATACATGCAAATATTCCTCGAATGAGGGCCCCGTCGAATGTTCCTTTTTTAAGTGGAACTAATTTATGCTTGCGGCCTCTTGAGACTATAATAAAAAGATGATACGTTGCAGGAAAACTAAGAGGTATTTTGATTCTTTAAATTAGATTAGTCACCTGACATATTCTAAATCAACTCATTGAATGTTGAGTGACTGTTATAATAAATCTGCGGATAAACGAAATTCTACTGTAATAATTAATTCTTTCTTGTAATATATTATATATACAAACATATATCTGCTGCTTTTAGCTATGAATACTTTCTTTTAGTAAAATTTGCCCCTCCCCCCTCTTCTCTCTCTTTCTTTTGATATCTTGAAGAAAATAATTAATTTTGAAATGATGAAAGGCAATGTCTATACGTGAAAGACGATAAAGATGATACGTCTTTAGTAGACAGTTGACATGTTGACCGACTTAAATATCGCAACTAAAGAATTTACATTTCTTTCGTTCGATAACGTGGAAAGGACAAAAGGAGAAAAATATGGGGCGATAAAGAGACGTCCGGCGAATTTGATCAAATAATTTATTAAACGTTCGCCATTTTATAGTAATTTACAATGTTACAAGACAACGACGTGCGCCTACCACGTCGTTTACGATTTCTGCGCTTGGTCGCGAGATATTTACGTCGGTTGTCTGTGAAAAACACATTGCGGTTCTAAAACGCGGATCCGCGACGGGACGAGCGTGTGCAACGAGAACAAAAATCCGGTCGAATATACGCGTGCGAGAACACGTACGATATGCCGTAGTGATAACTTTGTTTTCTTTCCTTTCTTTCATGAAAGAGAGAAGCGAAAGTTACCGCTTCCTCTCGCGTGAAAATCGCGCTCGTCCGCGCCACGTGATCCATTCGTGTCGCTTAATTCCCTTTTTTTCACTCTACGAAGCTTACAAATTACGTCTAAAAGTAGTATAGTATTTGTACGAAATATACCGTTGAAAGTAACGCGTGACACCTCTCGAGGAAGCACTCGACTGCCGGTGAAACGTTTATTTTATTTTTCGTGTTACGTGTAGAGAATCATGGTCGCGCGACGATTAAACAGTGGGAATCACTTCTAAAACTTCCAAAGGGACTCCGCTAATGTTTTCTCATACGAGATGGAGACGAGTTACACGTTATGAGTTTAGTTCTCGTCGAATCCGAGAGCGAAAATGCGCGAAGTGTCAAGCTTTTTGGATACGAATACGATTCACTTAATTTTTGCTCACTACTCAGTGTTACTTAAAGAATAAAATACATTGAAAAATATTGATTGATGTTGTCAATCTTTTGTAATTATCATTGCTTTTCTTATCTTTTATTTATCTAACATATACAAGAAACTATCGAGAGAAGTTTCATGTTAATTACATTAATAAAATTAAATTAGTGAATAGCGCTGTCTCTGCAAATTATATGCATATTGTTAGATATATGTATAATATAGTGTAATATTGCGACTTATATTAAACATCTGGAATATAATAATATAAGTTCGCATTCGACGGAAACTTGTCTTTTTATTTAAAAGCTGATATAAAAATGTAAACCAATCATGTACGTATATATAAATTTTATTCAAATTTATTTATGATATTTTAGTTAAAAGTACCTAAGTAAAATATTTATACTTCGCTTAATTTGCGAATTCATTGACCAACTTTTTGCTATAAAAAATATCGGAACACTCGCTATTTCTTTATAATCAAACTGATTAGGACACTTTTGGAAATGCATGCAGAGTTCAATTTTTCTAAAAAAAATGAAAAAAAAAACGCGGTATTTTCTTCAGCAATACGCTTGACACTATCGCGGTTCTCCACTCGAGAAATGATACTAATTACATCTACACGAGTCGCGTAATTCGTCGCTCAGCTTCAATAGATTTAGATATAGACAGCATAGGAACGATCCTATGGATCGCGAGGCATTTTCCTCGCTAATAGAGATACGCATCCGTTTCGAGGATAAAAAGAAAGAAAAACATTAGACGGTAAAACAACGAGTTTCCTAGGAATGCTTCCTGGCACTTGTATTATTTTCTTGTTCCCTGTCCTCCACAGAAGTATCACGTATTGCTCTGTACTGTGTAAGTTGTATGTATGTTAAGTGATGCGATTGTATGCGGTGTACGAGTCGGTGTATGTGTAAGTGTACGTCATATTTATAATTATTCATTTTTTCTCAATCATATACATATATATTTTTTATTCTAATTACCTAAATATATATATATTTATATATATATATATATACTTTGTCATATATATATATATTATTTATATATACTTTTATCTCAGCTTTCGTGTAGAAATAATACCTCTTTCTCTTTCTCTCTTTCTTTTTATTGTATTTGTATGCTTCTGTATGTGGCGTTGCCGCTCAGTTTGCCGTTCGCATTTATCCAAACAATCCCTAATCGATACTAATTTCAAGCGGAAAAATATTTAACGCCAGAGTCTTAGCGTTTCTTAAGATAGAAGCGGATTTTTTTTTTTTTAAATATAAAGTACATTCATTCATTTTTTCTCAGAAGCTTGAATGCAAAAACAAATTTGCAATTTGCATTGCTTATCTAACATGTAGTATACAAAATTCATGTGCTTGAAAATTGTCAATGAAAGTTAAATGCAGAAAATGGTTTCCAAAATAAGGTTACATATAATTTTAAAAAGACGAAAAGATGAATAATTAATCGTAGCAAGCATAAACAATATAAGAATATCTCTCAATCTACGCGATAAACAGAAGAATAGCATTATCGCAAATTTCTCAAAGTCATAAAAATAAGTTAATACTTTGGCTTTTTCACGATAAGAGTTGTGCATAAGAGTAGGAGTAAATTTTTATCATAGGACACAATCTTCCTTTTTCTTATAGTAATGACGATACAAATAGATATAGGTTCTCGAAAACTGATATTTTCGAACGTTTCGACTTCCAGAGTTCGTATAGCTAACGTCGAATCACTTGACACTTCTGCCTTCATACTGCGAACCCGTATCCATCATTTATTGGTATAATCAGAGTAGATACTTTACAGTAAGACACTTGGTAAATTAGACTTCTTGTTTATTTCTGCCAACAATTCTCGGCTCAAGAACGCTCTGTAACGATATACAATTACAAGCATGCAATTCCTAGGCGTGCCTCGCTTCTTCAAAGGACATAATCTGCCTGCGAGTCTTGCGCGCTTTTTCCGATATAATTAAATATGATAACTGATACAAGTATAATACTGGAAACGAATAAAAATAGTGGTAGCTACACCGAAAAATCGATTGTGTCTACACGAAAAATTATCATTTATGTAAACAACATTCTCTCAAATGATAAACTAAAAATTGTATGTAGACAATTTTTTAAAAGAAAAACAATAAAGACATTGGTTTTTCATTTTAATCTTATGGCTTGGCTTGTCATTTAATCAATAACCAGGGAGAGAAAGAGATTATGTTAATTTAAATACGTATTTATTTAAATGTGCAATCTGATAGATTACGTAAAGCATTAATCTATTTATGTGTTTTAGGGAAAACATTTTATACTAAGTTAATATGTGTAACTAAATATCTTTCAATATTTCTATCAATTTTAAAATCTCGTGTTTCGTTCTTTAAAATTTGTTGAAGCAAAAAACTTTTTCAATTCTTTGAACCGGTTACACAAATTTCCTCCCTTAAGCTTTATGTTATTCTAAGCCGAGCAATAAAATTATGCAATATAATATGAATGTATAATGCAATATACAATTTACATTTGCATTTACAGATACATTGAAATTTTATTTGATATTTCAATGTATCGTGAAATACTCTTAGAAAATATAAATTAGAAATATGTATTAAACATATTGATATAAGAGAAAATACAGAGAAATGTGTATAAGTTTTATAATGATACAAACAAAAATTATTATAAAAATGCTTATATAAAATTATTCCTTTCGCTCGTGAATAAGCGTGAATAAAATGAGCAGATTTTGATGACATTTTTTTTAGTGTGTTAAGTGCTGCTAAACTTATCTTCAAAAATATAAAAGTTATCAATGATCTCAAAATACATATATTCAATGATGTCGTATGCATTAATATATTGCGATATATTAAATACGTTTACATAAATTTAAAAAAATCATAAGATGTAGGAGGATATACAAGTCTCGCAGTTACGAGAACGAGGCACCGCCTACAAGTACAATTACAATCGCGCGTCTCCTGTTCCGACAAATAAACCAGAAGGAATCGAGCATCCTCACGGCAAACCGCGTAACACCGCGCAATGAAACTTCATCGGATTGATCGTTCGTAAATAGCGGTCGCGTTCTCGAGATCGGGTAACAATCGCGGTCCGCACGCTAGAAAATACGTCAACAATGAGATACTCTTTTTTTACAATATTGTTCAATCATAAATGTCAGAAATATTGCGGTTTCAATCTTTTGTCGGTATATCAATAGTCTTAAATGATCTTACATACAATTAATTGCTAAATCTTTAACACTAATTTATCTATATTCTTCACTGTGGTAGCATCTTTGCTTGTGTAACGTCAATAATCAATGATTTAATAAATATTTAATAAATATTTATTAAATGTTTCTAATAGATCGCGGGGAAGTCGATTATGTTTCTTTTGTCTGCCTCAAATAATACAAGAATTTACAAAACGTCTCAATGAGTCTCAAACATCTCATCTTTCATGATGTTTTTTTAGATGTGTTTGTATTATCTGGGCTGACTCTTATTTATTTAAGTAAAATTAGAATCTATAACGAAATCGAGTCAGAAAATTAACTGACCTCATCTTTCTATTAATATTTTATTTTGAAAAACAACTACGTATATAAATACGCATTCACATGTATAATATATAAATAAAAAGATCACTATTTTTCACATAAACACTAAAAAGTAATAAAAATATTAATATTTTTTCCTCTTATTATCGAGGTATGAGTTATTAATTATCTCATAATACATGATCCCTTTACGCCTTAACAGTTAAGAATTAACATGACGAATAAATACAGTTTGACTCAATATGAGTCAAATCATTTGCACGTCACGCTCGTAATCGGCGTAGCAAGCGATATGACAACGGCGCGACTGTACGACGTACCCGATCTCGTTGAGCGCGCACGGCCGACACTTGTTGCATTTTGATTAAAGCGGATGCAAGGAGGGTGCAGGGCGGGCGGGGAGTAGAGGCAGCGCAAGCCTCGCGCACCACGCGAGCCCTTACAAACGACTAAAAGGTCTCACTGCTCACGCTCTTGATGGAAAAAGTTCGTCGGCTACGTAAAATGAACAGAGGATATGCATTGTGTGTGCAATGTTCCCATGTTAACCGTCGTTAGGTAGGTAAGTTCCTGAAAATTACAACCGCACCGTGCGCGCACGCGGCTCGACGGAGCCGCACTTCTCTCTCTCTCTCTCTCTCTCTCTCTCTCTCGCTCTCTCTCTCTCTCTCTTTCTCTTCGCCTCTTTCTTTCTTTTCTCTTTTTCATTTAGGTATTACACATATGCGAATACACAATATTTACACAGACGATCCGTCCGCCTGTTTCATTTCAGTGATCCCACGAGTACGCTTCGCTTCGGTGATACTACACAGTCACCCACAAGTGTATAACTTTCCTCGTTTTCTCTCAATCTTCTGCTCTCTTCTTGATATTTTTCCGACATTTTATTGTTCCGCTTGTATCACCTTTTCTCCCCGTACTCGCTACCATTTTCTTCCCTGTAGAAAAAACCATCCCTTTTCTCTTTTCTCCTCTTTGCGCGTTATAAAGGAATATAAAACTATCTATATAAAAAGATTACGCAAGAATCTGGTGGATTACTGACGAGCGCCGCGATTCGTACCCCTTGCGGAGCGTTATCTCTTTGGAATTTTCGTGTTAGACGTTGACGGGGCGTCTATCCCTCTCGGTCCCGATATGTGCACACGGAGGTAAGAAGAAGTGCGTTGTGTAAGGACTCGGAGCATTTTTCAGCACTCGATTGAAGCGGCGTTCGTTGAAATCCACACATTTGTTTTCACGATGTTTTACGTAAGACTAAGTCGATTCCTTATGAAATACGTCGAGCGCATCTCATCGAGGACTATCCGGATACATTATGAGACGCATTTCGAATCGCAAGAAAAAGATTTTGCACGTGAAAGAATGTTTTGGTATCGCGAAAATTCTCATAAACATGTCATCATCGTTCCTCCTCTCACTCTCTCACCTTTCTTTCTATCATATTTTCGATTTACTCGCTTATCTATAACAATGCTCGTCGTTTATCCCCTCTTTTCTTTCGTTTTCCTTTCATGCATACACATCCATACAGCCATAAACACGCGCGCGCTCTCTTCTACTCGTTTATTTCCTTACCATACTCTCGCAAAATAACTTAATATCTATATCCAATATATTAGATATTAAATATAATAACCATATCAATATATTAATTTTAAATAATATGATTTCCAACAAAGCGCCCGCTACGCTCAACAAATGTAAATAAAATTAATATAATTCGAGGAATTCTCATAGAAATTACTTATTGATGATTTCATGATAAATTTTGGTACGTCGCGATAATATTAATGATCTGTATTTAAAAAAAGTTTCTCATATGTTCGTGAATATGTTTGGTTGTTTTTGGCATTCTACCGCGAGTACTGACTAATCGCTAATATGTGAATTCTTTATGAATCAAAATTATATATATAGTTATAAGCGATAATATACAACTACAATTCTCTCTCATTATAGATCTTAGAGATCGTTATGAATAAAAATAAAAAGAATAATACATATACATATAAATACATACATATACACATACATACACACATACACATACACATACACACGTGTGTCTGTGTGTGTGTGTGTGTGTATATATGTATGTATGTATGCACATATGCATGTATGTATACGTATAAATCAAAACTGCACGTAGAAGCGCGACTCGCGGTGCGTGACAGGTCAAAACACAAACGTCCCTGGCAATTAAAGTCTGTGCCTCCTATATTTCTGAAGAGTCATTATTGTATTAAAAAAACGAGCAAAAAAGATCTCTTTATTAAATATAGATACGGCCTATTAGATAGAAATGGCTTGATTCACGAATCTTTTCGTCAAACTGGTCATTTATAATATTAAACATATGTAAAAAATATAATTTTATGTCAATACTTGTTTTAAATCGGAATGCAAAATGTTTTACGAGTACTACATGACATTCATTAACAACAGATTTCTGAGAATAATTAGAAACTTAAAAAAAAATCTTGTGCCAAAATGTTCAAGATTTATGAAAGATATTGTTAAAAAATGGATGTCCTGCAAGCGTAAATTAAATTCTTCGACATAAATCAAGCCATTTCCAGTTTTGAAACATTTTGTCTTCGACACTGTCGTAAAAATGCATTTTACATTACAATGATTACGTTTACGAAGATGACATATGTGCGCGGGTCGGATTTTGGGGAGAAGTCGCGTCCCCGAAACAGATGCAAACACATTATGGGACAATGGAAGTGTAATGTTGCACACGCTTGATGTTCGCTCTCCGTATCAGGCGTTCGAGCCTAATCAGAGAGTTCGGTAGAGCACTTATACATATACATAACGCTGTTCTCGCTAAATAATCGCAATGTCGTCCCTGCTTTTGATTCCTTATCTTTGAAACTGTTCGTAGGTTCCCTTCAAGTTAAGGCGCTGTAACGCACGACATTATGGCGTCGCGCATTTGTTATCTCCTATGTGAAAAATATCCGTTTAAATGTTGTGTAAAATGCTATCTCACAAAAAATATGATTCTCTCTATAAAATTGTCAAATTCCACTAACTCGCCTAGAAACATCTTATACACGTTATCGAGATTGTACGTTGCTTTCATTCATGCCGGCGGAAAATGGAGAGCACGGGGGCGGAAGTTCGCAATCGCCCGCGAGAGGAACATGCGGATAATGCCATCCATGGAAAAATATCGTTCGGAACGTGTAATTGATCTATATGTTTTGGCCGAACATTCGGCGCGCTTTCTCGTGCCCGATCCGCCGACATGAATTCCATGCAACATTTATCACCAGAATTAATGAACGATTCATCATGATTTCTGTGCTATCGCAGAAGAGCAGAATAGAAAGACCGATTAATATAAGCAACGCGATAAAAGTAGTTTTACAGTATACTCGAGGATATACATGAGGTGCCATTCTTTTTTTTCTGCGAGTCTTCCTTGATGCAATGTTTTAAAAATCTTTCTACGTTTATATATAAAGATAGAAGGATCCAATTGTTTTTGAAACATTCGCGCACTTATCTACTTTTTTCACTTTCTCTTAATAATTTTGAGTAGAATCGAATGTTTCTCTATATGAAAACTGTTCTTCTAGGAGCAAATGGATAAAACGCAACGTAATGGAAAGTAGGAAAAGTAGAGGATGTGTGTGTGTGTGTGTGTGTGTATTCGGAATCGATAATTCGCTACAAAAACAATTGGATCTCGTCACCCCTCGAAATCAAGATAAATCGATCAACAGCGTAATTACGCTTGAAAGGAGACCTGCGGCCAGTTTCAATGTGTGACCTAAGCTTCCTCGGTTTGCATCTTACAAGAATTCGAGTCATCCAGGGTTCTTCACGAGTTTCTTCCCGCGATAGTCGTAAACACGTCGGCAGAAAAGCACCATGTCTGATGGTACTGGTATAGGAGGCTGCCGATTCTCTCTTGGATACACTTGGTCCCCTGGCGGAACTATCAAGCCAGGATTTTCTAAGCCCTCTTCGATCCTCCGTAAGTTTTTACGATATCTATAACATAAAAACGATATGTAGCAATATAGATAATCCGATCCTTGGTTAAAAGAAAAAAAAAATTTATATTTTTCAATATTAACTTCAATAAAAGTTTCCATGCTTCTATATTAGTTTTATTATTAGAGAAATTTAAAAAATGTACATTATAAAGCTCGAAAAAAGCTTTTACATAAATTGACGATCAATTATGAATATAATTTGTCATTAAGTTTACACAAATAAATTAATAATCTATACAAAATATTCAAAGCTTTTTTTAAAAAATCTATATTCGTGAAACATATTAAACCAAATTTAGAATAAGTGTAACTCTATGTATGGAGTGGAGCCGATTAATAAAAACGATCCTGAACTTCATCCAATATATTTGTTTATAATGAGATTGATGGAGGGATTGAAAGGAGTTAAAATATTTTTAAATAAAAAACTACGAGGTTGTCATTAATATCAATGTATGTTACGACTTGTAGTCAGGGAATGATAAATAATATATACTAAATTAAATTGCATTATATCACAGTGGAGAAAGTTACTTACCGACAGTATTCGTTAAACGTCAGGATATAACATTTGTCTTCTATGCAAGCGACACTGTTTGCATCCCGATGACGCGAAGCAAATACCTCGTCTTCGCTATCGTGTGGCGTCCGTCCCTGTTCTGTGTGCTCAGGTCTGTAGTACCACAGCAACGAGAACATCATTTCGCCTAAAAGCAGAATATCATGATATTAATTCATTAAATCTAAAGGAGAGTTTCTGCATTTCTCACGATCGAGGATATCTACCGTCGTCTGGATTCTCCCACAGCGCCGCAATCTTCGCTACATACGGCAAATCACCCTTTCGCGTACCACTCCTCAGCAATACGCAGTCCCGAGGCCGCAATACGTCACCGCTCTCGTGATTCATACTCGCGTAACATCGACGTATGGCTGTTTCTTCATTCTAAAACGATACATTTCAAAATTCTATCAGATTCTATCAGCGGATCATTATTTAACTTACTAACAAATAATGGCTAACATATCATATCATTATACAAAGTTCCATGTAAAACATGCGGATCCATTTGTAATTGTAGCAAACTCAGACGTGAATCAAAATTATTTTGAATTATTTTGAAATGAACGGCGCGTACATTTAATCCTTATATTAATTTAATCAAATAACATTGTTCAGTAAATTACGCAAAATTTGCATATCTTTTTTAAAAAGACAATTATAATTATATCGACAGCTCGAATTTTTCTTTACACATTTCTATAAAGCTATGTAGAAATCGTGTTTAAATTTTAAATCAATTATATTGTTCTAAACGTATCGATATATATATATATAATATAATAAAGGCAAGTTATAATAAAAAAATAAAAAATCTTATTTTGTTTTACAGTACAATAAAATTTTCTCTTATCTAATTACTGCTATGTTGTGATAATAGGAATCTGGTTCCTCAATTAATACCAAGGTTTGAATAAAATCTTCAGACTAGAAGTATCAAGGTTTAATTATTCTTACCGTTAGATAAACTTTGGCTTCAAAGGGCTCCCCCTCCCAGCTCCATCCATTGTTCCACTTCGGTTTCAGGAACGTTTTTCTCGTTAACGTCAGACTCTCATTTCCAAGCGAGGAATTCTCCACTTTACAGCCCGACTTCTTGGCGTTTGCCACCTTCTTTACTGCTGTCTTTCGCTTCTTCTTAATTACAACTGACTTTTTCGGATCTTCACTCACATCACTCGCTTTGGTCTTGGACAAGATATCACGCTTCTTCGAACTGTCCCGCGCTTTTGAATCCTGCGACTTAGACTTTATATCCTGCGCTTTCGTCTCCACGGTTTTACTAATTTTGCTTTTACAAACCTTGACCTTAGCATCTTGAGAAGCCTTCAGTTTCGGCTTCGCGTCCGTTTTACTTTTGGCTTGACCATTCTTCGAAACAGCCTTTGACACTTTTTCAATAGTCTGCTCCTTCACTTGATCAATTTTCTTCGCAGGCTTCTTCGTCGTCGGCAATGATTCCTCTTTGACGTTCTTCTTCTTCTTTTCGACGCGTTCACAATTCTTGCTTTTGCGATCTTTCCTCTGCGTCATCTGTAGACTCTGCTGTATCACGTCGTTGATAGTTTCCATTATCGAAATATCGCTGGCGGTTCGTTTTAAGCAATTCACGATGCTCTGTTTGCCGCTCTTTACCTTTTTAGTTGCGCTCTCATTTGCACTCGGCGTCTCCGCTTTGCGCTTTTGGCCTCGAGATCCTACGTCCTTCTTAGTTTGCTTCTTTTTCGAGGTAGTCGTTTCCGTTCTTACGCTATCGGCTTTATTAGGTAGTGGCTCGATCGCAATGACATTGGTCAATTCCTCGTTACTCGCATCTTGGGACGAGCCCACCGATAAAGCCCTTTTACTAAGTTTTCTCTTTTTTCTATTATCCGATAAACTATCCAGCGAAAGCTTCCTCCTCGTCACCTTTTGGCACTTGGGCTGTTCCTCAGTTTCAGCTTCGACCTTGGTCGCAATCGATCCCTGCATGACTTCCTCCTCCATTTCACCCTCATCCTCTTCCTCCTCTTCCTCTTCCTTATCATCAACGGTCTCTTGTACGGTCGACTCGTAATCAGGCTTTTTCCAGTTCTCATCGCTGTCGATCACCACTACGTCCAGTTCCTCTTTCACGTCAGGATCGCCGTCGAGCTTGTCGTCCAGCACGATACCAGAATCCTTATCCATCTCCAATATCGCTATCTGTCCCTCCTTCATGCACTGCTCGCACTTCATGATATCGCACTTGTAATCCGACTCGCACTTGACGACGTTGCAATTGGCGACGCACGGCAACCCGTCAATCTCCATACTGCAGGATTCGCATTTGACATTGTTGTTCTCCAACTTGAAATTGTGATACTTGCTGCTGGGACAGCTCGCTGTCACGGACAGTTTCTCAGTGGGCGATAGCGTTTCCATCTTGACCTCGCAAGTGGACGTACACGCGTTCTGACAACCGCATTTCCTCAATGTATCCTCCGTACAATTTTGCTCGTCCTGCGGGGGTGGCAGAAAGGAAATTCATCGGGTTACACCGGTTACACGTGCATGATTCTGACACAATCGCGCAACAAATCTGTGAGCTTTTGAAAAAACAGACTTTTGCGGCCTTTTGATTTAATCGTTATTTTTATTATTTTTAGTTACAATATAATATCGAGATGAAAATAAAATGTTTGATTTTCTCTTCATATAATCGAAATATCCGATAAATTTATTGAATTCAAACAAGTTATTCAGACTGACAGAATTGTATACAAAATATAAAATCTAAATATTTATACACCCATATTAGAGTACTATTTTCAAAATAATATTTTTTTTGTTGCCAAGTATCATTATGAAGAAAATAAAAAATTATTTATCATATCAAAAAAAGAGTTTCAGGAACAAATAAAATAATATATTAGTCTTGTTTAATTGCAATTGTATTTGCAGATATTTCGTTTCCAACGTAGTATTATCACAAAATATTCAATATAAAAATTTTTAATCGTTAGAGCAAAAATACAAATGTATTTGCATAGCGCATATTTCGCTAAATATTGTCATCAAATGCAATTATATTTAAATGCACGTGTCTTTTTTTTATCTGCACGTTTTGCTTCAGGATCGGCCGGAAATCAAGAAATCGGAGATGATCATCAAAATGATCAAGTTGATCAAGTGTAAGAACAATGAAACACATACCTTATTCCTACAGTCTTGGTTTTGAAGGCGACTATGTCCACCGACTAGATTGTGTGACGGCGGGACCGAGGGGGGTTGGTTCTGATTTAGGTTGCGATGAGTGTTGATTTGGACGCGATCCGTATCCCAGGCATTGGCACCGGGAGGGGGAGCTAGCCCGGCTAGCCCCCTCGCCGGCGAGGGCGGACCTACCATAGCACTGGGTGGCAATGACAGACCGGGCCCCGATACCACTGGCGCTCCCTTACCATTACCAATAAGGGCCCCAGTATCCGCGTTTTTTGGACACGATTGCATCGGGCATGGACAACCCTGAAAGGCTGCGGCACAAACGGGATCCGTAAATGGCGTATCGTTTCTGTCGGATAAGAAAGCTCGCGATGCTTTACGATTAAACACACAAAATTTAACTCAATTTGAATTCAGCTCGTATTAATTCGAATTAGTATTATTTCTCAAAGTAGAACTCTATAGGATACTAACTAGCATTTATTTCAGCATTTACATCGCAGAAGTCAGAAAAAATAAAAAAAATTAGTGACCCAATCTCTTGAATTAAATAATTTATTATTTTTAACTTCCAATATCGAAACATAAATCAATCTATTTCTATGGTTAATTCCAAAGTATAATAAATAGTGTCTTAAATAAATATTGAAGTATGCATTTAGTAAATAATAAACTAAATTTGAATCTCTAATACATTTTCTTAAATTATTAACTCTTATGTTTTTAGTTAACGATATGAGTAAGAGCAGTGGCGACTTATGCAAAATATAAATGGATATACATTATATATAAATATAGAAATGGAATATAATAGATAAATAGAAGATTTTTATATAGTTGCAAAGAAATATGTTGATATATTTAACTATATCAAGAATATTTGGATGATAAATGTGGTTGACTTACTGCAAATGTTATTAATTTTTTGTTTATCAGCGAAAGAGATATAGACTTTTTTATTCTTTTCTTTGGTATGATAAACGATAGGAAAAAAATGACAAGTAATTTTTGATTATGTATAACACTACACGTGGTGCAATGATTAATTAATATGTAGAATAATTTATAATGATCAAAACGACCTTGTTCAGCCATTTTGAAAAACTAGGAATTAATAGTCTTGACTGTGAATAAAAAAACTTCTAAACTTCTAAATTAGAATAAATTAATTAGAATTCTAAAAATTTTCTAGCTGATAAATAATTTGATCATCAATTGGATGCAGTATTATTTTATTAAGATGCGAAAAAATAACATCCTTTTCAAGAGATACGAACAACAATTTTTAATAAATAATACAATAATTTATATTAGAATTGCAATAAAGTTGTATATCTCAAAGAACAATTAAAAAATACGGATACATTTCTGTCTACTTTGTTATAAAAATTGATTTTTCAAAATAAAAGAAGAGGGTATGTCAACTTGTTAATATATACGTATTTAAATTTTATTAAACTCAGAAGTTTGAAAATTTGTGTCGGGAAAATACATATCAATTAATATCGTATCAAATTTGTCGGTGTGATTTTCTAATTAAATAAATTTCAAAAATTCTAAGTAAAAGTAGGAGAAGGAGGAACAGGAGAGACGGGAAGAGAACGAGATAGAATTTCTGTCCTTGCGGAACGTCACGTAGTTCTCTTTTAGTAAATGATGATACTTACGGTCTACGAAAGGTCTTCCCTGAGAATGCAGATATGCCGGATTCGGAGGTGGCGGCGGCGGATGGGGGGGCGGAGGATATCCCCCGTAATAGGGTAGCGGATATTCGCCAGGCGGTGGCGGAGGTGGCTGGTAATCAACGACTCCAGGACCACCTCCGGCGGCACCGCTGCCTGGCGGCGGTCCACCACCCCCACCGGACTCTTGATAGCCATAGTATTGCCTGAAAAGATACCCTCCTTTACGAAATGCGTTGACAATCCAAGCAAATATGAATATTCGTGTGCGTCGAATATCCGGTTTGTTCATATCGGTTCTTATTATCTGCAGATAACGAGATGAAAGTTACCAGAGGGAGACCTTGACATGCACCAAGACATATACGGATTCAACAAACTTGAGCCATCGTTGCAAGAATTCTAAATCTATAGTCGAAAGAAATATTCAGGTCGTCGCATAATTCTCATGATCGATACATAATTCTTCAATCGATTTGGAACAAACTTTTCCGTGACGAAAATATCGTGGCACTAATAATATCAGATTCGATTGGAAGAGATACAGCTGTACGGATTTTTTTACAAATCAATTTATCTCAAATCAAATTATCTTTAATTGAATTCCAATACATACATTTATTTTTAAAATTCGTGATTTAGTTTCGAAAACATATAATATTAAAATATCTTTATAAGCCAATAACAAATAATTAAAAAGTTACTGTGCATGTTAAAAATTTGCTACTTAATTTCCGCGACTTTTGCAGCAAAAACCAACTTTACTACGGTCTAGTTGCAGCTTTCACTTCTCCATTAAAAACGAGATAACGACGGTTTCGGAAAGTTAGCACCATCTGTGACCTAAATGTATTGCAATGCGACAAGATATTCTATTTATTACTAAAACGTTTGCAGATGTTTATTACTAAAACTGACGAATATTATAACAATATTTAACAAAATAACAATGTGCAAATATCGTGTGTAAGTGAAACAAAAGTACTAAATTTACATGCTATTTTATACACGTTCTCAAACAATTTGGATAATGCAGCTCGCAATACTATGGAATGGTTTTGTCAATATTACATGTACATGTAACCAATTTATTTCGTAAGAAAGAGAGATTAAAAATACGCTAAAACTAAAATTTTATGTGCTACTTTCCTACTATCTTTATCTCTTTTGTCAAAGCTAGTTTAAAATCGCATATGATTATGATTATAAAGATGAGCAAAAATAATTTTCGTACAAAATGATTACCAACGTTAATGTTTAATATAATAGGTACAACAATCGCGTTTGATTTATTGTACATACTGTGCAATTCAATATTTATAAATAGCGTTATGAACATTTATCAATTCTACAAACACTTATTCAAAGAAGTTGAGTTATCATCACGGAAGAAAAACATGATGGCGCTTAATAACGTTTAATAGAATAACTATCACTTTTCATATATGAGCCTTTCAGAAATCAAACTGATCAATTTCATGAAATAAAAAGTAGACCTGATAAAATAACAAGTTAATCAAATGCTCTAAAAAATTTACCAAAAATGGAGATTAGTTTGGTGTCTAAAAAGCCAATATAACGCTCTAACGCAACAATGTTGTTACCAGCATTATGTAATAATTATCTTTAGGATTAACGCGTCATACTTGACGAAAACAGATTCTCGATAATGTTACTGCAACAACGGAACGGCGCATATGCCATTCTTCAAAGTGGTATCTCTCAACTTCCTTATTCTCGCGTCATCATGCAAAGCGCCGAACGTGAATAAATCTTTTACCTCCTGTAAGTGGGCGGGTATTTGTAGAAATGCGGCGGATGAGGGTGAGGATGAGGATACGTCGGCGGATAACACAGATCCGGATACTGCGGCGTGCCGTAGTACTGCGGACAATATGTCCTATAAAAACCTCCACCTGTAACAAACGACCATTTATTCATCCTATGCGTATCCCCATTGAATGTACGATTGATTTCATAAAATGACAAATAAACTTTAAATATTTGTTTAACAGTTACGATGGTCCACTTCGTTAAGGGGATCCTAAAGCCGACTATTTTGGAACTAAATGATTAAACACAATAGTTAAATATAATATGATTTTCGTAAAGGATCGCATATGTTACAGATTAAAAAATCCTTTTTTTAGAATTAAAATATGCGCATTAATACTAATCTGTAGCGTGAAATTTATGCCAGAAACAAAATGTTTGAAATTGAGATCTTTATCATTTCTTAATTGAATATGACGTGTATATAGAACTGTCAAGATTTGCTTGATACAATTAAAAGTTCTACAATTTAGACTTACGAAATTAAAGGCAAACTATTATAATAATAGATTATACGAAGAGAAACAACTTCAAGATTTCCAAATTAGACATTTATAGTTCGATACGAAAATTCTCTATAAAAATTTATATTATAATTATGTATGTAGTATTGATGTAACAGTATAGTATTAATATCACGTAAATCGTACATGCATGTGTGTATATCCCATTGACTCCAAACAGCAATCCCATCGGAATTCGGTCTTTAGTTTAGAATCCTCTTAAGGGATATCGCTGAATAATTTGTCCGCGTTACTTGTTAAAAGAAAATATTATATTTATAAATATCACAAAAGATGAATCTCCAAAAGAAAGAATAAATAATTAAGATGATGTCAGGCAAATAGCTGTTTTGGTATCTAATGAAGTAATAAGGCATGTGATTAAAATTCTATGATAAAATTTATTTCATATAATTTAGTTATATGTATAATTTGCCGAAAGTACAAGTTCTATTTAAAGAAAGATCATTCAAGTTTACATATATTTGACGGCGATAGTACCAATTATCAGTACCGAAGGACAAATCTTTGTACCGGCAAGCTATATACTTGAGATCTTGATATAGCGCTCGAAGGTAGCAAGCGCTATATTATCGAAGAGGCTGATATCTGCATCCAATTAAGCCCGTGAGTGCTCGCGCTATTAGCCCTGCGCTCACGTCAATGCATCGCATGATTTAGAGTCGCTTATAATACGTTAATATCGTAGTGCGATATACCATTTGCACGCATAAAAAACGCAGGAGAATATACGCTCTCGTGGTTTAATCTCAAACCGACGCGACGTTTTTGTCCTACTTAAAAACGGCTAATGCACATCACTTTTTCTATGATAATGCGGCGTGCCGCTTTTATATAACATATTCATAATCCATTTCTGACACGTAGAAGAAAGAATTTCCATTAAGATCTGCGTCACACAAGGGATCCCGTTTTCACCGTCAGCGAATTTTCATAAATTTTGGTAACGCGATTCGTTTCGCGGAAATTCACGAAAAAAGAATCTAAAAATTGCTGACGGAATATAGAACGCGAAAAAAAAAATTATAGTGAAATAAAAGAAAACGAAGAAATGAAAGGTCGAAAGCTATGATTTTTTTTCCTTCATGCACTACTATATTTAATCTTAATATGCACCTGCACGGCTATTCATTAATGCATTTCTAGTATAGATAACCATGTTAAGTATTGCACGATAAAATCATTAATGTAAATGCGAGATCCGTATAGATCTATACGATATACGTATTGCCTTAGCGAGACGTATGACGACATTTACCTAAGCGGCAAATCTATCTGATGAATCGAGATAGCAAAATTGTCTGATAAATGACATGCAGAAATGGTCTTAAGATATACATTAATTACACGTCAATTATATAATTATCTTATAATTTTAAACTTTTTCTGATCAAAATTTATTTAAACATATCATTGATATATTTGTTAGTATCGAAGAAGAAAGATTTCTGCGAGAAATAAGAGTTCTAAAAGAATTAAAAAAATATCTAATCTCAACAGATTTTATCACTTCAATATATCATTATTAAATTATTTAAGTTATTATTGTTGCAATCATAAAATTTGTAGAAAGATACTGTAAATTTTATTCTAAATTTCTAATTTTTTTCAATTTTATAATATCGAAGAATGCAAGAAAGAGAGACATTCATTTTTTCTTCAAGCTCCTAACAGTATTTTTTAACAAATAGATGCTTTTTGTGTAAGAAAGTTAAGGAAATTTTTACATGTTAATAAATTGTAAAAAATATCAAATTGTTAATACAAAAATAGGTAAAAAATCTCGATATCAAATAATTTTTTGTAAAAGAAAATGTGATGATTCTCTTTTTGCAACGTGTCTTTAATTATCATAATATTATTACGTATTAATTATTATTAGTAACATACCCGTACTGCTTGTGCCTCCCGAAGTTGTGGAAGTGGCGACTAGGTCGTCCGAACCCTCTGAGTTTTGGGGAGGCGTGGGTGTCGGTTCCGGAGGTGGGCCCTTAATAGGTGGTAAGGTTGGTGGTGGTGGTGGTGGGTGCTGTATCAGTGGACCAGCCGGCTGATAATACCCTGTGAACAAAAGAGCAGCGTTTGCACTTTCTTAACTGATCGTCTTCCACTTCTAATTTTCAATATTGCCTTGTAAACCACTGTACGATCTTGCCGTTCCGTTATAAGAGATATTTTTGACAGTGAATATTTTATAGTTTTTGTAATGCGAACACTGAAAAAAAATTTACTAAATTTTATTAAATTTTATTAAATTTGAATATAGTATTAACGAAATACTTATTAAACGTGAACGTATATTTATTTATATATATTTATTTAAATATAATTTTTTATTTTAAATAAATGTTTATTTACCGTGAGCAAATATTTCATTAATACTATTTAAACAAATATTTAATAAAATTCAGCAAATTTTTTCAGTGAGATATTTTAAAGAACATATGTTTACATGATTCGTATATTTATATTTTAATACAAGTTTTATTATCCTCATATGAGTAAATCAATTTGAAATCAAATCTAAAATAAGTTGTTAATTTTCAAAATATTTAATATATATTTAGAATGATTTCTCATGATTTTCAATATTTAGCTTTATTTTCGTATTATTATATATACTTTTTCAATCTTTGTTTAATCTCTACATACGTTATCAATCAGTACGATTTGTACACACGCCGATGTAATTTCCGTGATTTTAGATTTGCAAAAATCACGCTACGCGATTTTTAGAGTTTTAGATACGTTAAGGGTGTTACAGTGCTAATAGGAAAGTAGCATGAATCACACTGTTGATAGGATAATACCAAAGCGTTATACTTCAATAGTTCATAATCGTGGGAGCGCGAGTAAGCCACGATGAGTCTCTCTAATCCTCCCATTCGTTCAGATTTATCCCTCAGCTTTGCGTTATGTATTTTTCAACATTCGCGCCGTATCAATTCGGTGGCCCTTAATAAAAAAAAAATTTTTCAAACTTGCAGCGCGAGACTACCTAACATGCGTGCGCGAAGCCAAAGGATCATGCGTGTAAATCACTAAAGGATCATGCGTGTAAAGAACTAAAGCACTAAAGCGCGAGTTAGAGCCACACACGTCACAATAGTCTGCTCTTTTTTTTTTGCAAATAAATGAACTGAAATCGACTTTCTCCGCGCGAGAAGAGTATACCGTGCTTGCACATCGATCGATTATCCTAAGAGATCGTTCGCCATTTACTTCACCCAATCACGATTCCACTTTATGTAGGTTAAACGCGCCTCGCTCGTACTCACGCATGTCGAGGAGAGATGGGCGCAGCATCCGAGCGCGTTCGTGGCGATTTGATTGGAGCCGCGTTGAGCGGATGGGATCTCGTGATGGACAAAGCATGCGAGTTGTTTCTCCACAGTTGACGTAGTCTTGTTTAATTATTGTGTTTAATTGTAAGCTCGACCGATGTTTGTTGTATTATTGCGCGTAAAGAATTGCTCTCCATGACCGATTCGTTCTTGCCTGTCTTTTTAATCTTTTGATAACTGGAAAAAAGGTCTGATTGGTTTAATTCGAATTCTAAAAAATAGACAAATCAGAATGTAGTTAATCATTATGTAGTTAAATCTATTGTAATTCTAATCGAGATAACCAGATGTTTAATCGGAATTCTGACTGAAGTGATCAGAATCTATTACAATTCGTTCATTTTCAACCAAAAATTTATCCGTGTATAAATACATGACGAGTGGACCAGCTCATAAATTTTCTAATTTTCTATACTACAATATCCTATATTTCTATAATATAAACTGTTAGATTATCCATTATTTGATGATAAAGCTTCAAGCTTGTACCTACATTCCGATAGCGTGATTACTATTATTATTGTGATTATTGCGATTATTGATTATCGTTAGAAGCATATGTATTAGCTCTGCGTCTACTCTAATGTGACAACAAGATATAGACATAGCACAACTGGTAAACAAGCGATTAAATTGTAGATGAAAAATTTAAAGATATACTTCAGCTTGTAATATTTTTGTTATCAAATTGAAAAGCATTCTTTACAATTTTAGAGTTGTAAAGAATTCTTTTGAATTTGCAACAAAAGTATTTATTATAAGCCGATGTTATACATACGACTCTAATTATAATTTCGGTTTATAATAACGACAAATTTACAATTCTGATTACAGTATGCCTGTTTAATGCTGCGTTTAACGTCAATTTACACGTTACATGTATATGCAACGTGATCGTCGATAATGTCCATATTCGATTTTCTTGCGTAATTTTATCAGTCAGATATCGTTAAATATCATACCTTCCGCTTAAGTAGAAAACCAAGATTCGCGAATGCGTAAATCGAGAAAACGCCAACTTTCTCGTGAATCTTTACCGGACATTAGCGTGCAAGGTCTAAGATAAAGAAAAATATCAATGTCTAAAGTAAAATTTATTAATCGGTTGTAAACAGTAGCGGAATTAAAATTGTATTTATAAAATCAAAGGTAATTTTAAAGAAATAAATGTTGATACAACATTTAAGAAATTGATATAACATTTAAGAGAATTTTATGAATTCGTCATTTGCTACTTCTGTGATCATTGACTGATTAATTACAAAAATATTTATATAAGTAATAACATAATACATATTTAAATAATTATAAGAGAAATATATTCATGAACCTTTAATAAATAAATAATTAATAATGTAATGTAGATTAAGTAATTAATAATGTAAATAACCAAAGTTGCAAAGTAATATAAATTTTGTTACGTATGTTTGAACAACCTTTCAGAGATAAATCTACCATCGTAAAACATTTAACTGTTATATATTGTATATTATACAATGCAGCTGAAAAACGAAATCGGGCTGCCTCGCAATTTATTTTATTTAACACTTCACAATTTAATTGACTTCGTAAAAACACAATTATTTGACCGACACGTGTAGACAAGCCATGAATCGAATATCAGGGTGTTAAAAGGCCAAAGTTGAAGACAAAGTTGATGCCGGTCTCTGTGAATGACGTCATACGACAATCGATTGGTGTGCTTATTGCTTGCGCACACCGATACGTGGCAAGTACCGTTACTGTCGAATTCATTAACCATTTAATACGATTCTTCGGTAATCATTGCAAATTGCAATTTTGCATAGAATAAAAATCATCATCGCACTAATATAAATGTATATCTCCAAAGCACGATACACATTCATCACGAGCATTAAATCGAGTAATATTTTCGCTTCCATCCATAATAAACGTCCAAACAACCAAAATTATTTCAGATTATAGCTGACAAAAGTCATATTTAACAGTAATTTGATTTAAATCAGATAATCACATTCAATATTATTTGAAATACATGTTGAATATTATGATACAACATGAAAAAAATAATTAACTTACTTTAATCCAATAAATTGTAGGATATTTTAGACTGTCTATTATTTGATATGCAGTCTCTCGATTTTTATCAATTAAAATTTGCTTGTTTTAAAAATAATATAAATTAAAGAAAGATAAATCTTCCCCCGAGAGTTTTTCGTTAGAGCATTCATTTACACAATCGCCCCCGTTAAATTTAATTCAATTCGACCTTCGGTTTCTCCATGCTACCGCGCTCGCTAAGTACTTCAAGTTGCAGCGCAAGCAGCCAAGTTTCCCGTGAAATCATGGCACACAGAGATAGCAAACAACAGGTTTACTAATTTTCCTCGTATCGCGCGTTGGCGGCGGCAAGAACGCACTCTCCAGCCATTTATTTGGGTTTAAGCGTTAAGCCAATTAATTCCACGTAATTTCGCGGGTGTGACGCGTTGATGGTGAGAAGGTCGAAGTCGAAGATAAAGCTGGGCCAAGGATGAGGATCGCGGGCGAGACGCGACCGACTTGTGCATCGCGGCCCGACTTCGACAATGAGAATAACGAGAAAAAGACAAGAGTCCGGTGCGAGCATTGCTAGAAGGAGGGAAAGAAGGAAGGGGAGAGAGAAAGAGAGAAAGAGATTCTTTCGCAGCCGTATCGGAACAATTCAAGGATACCGCGAGGACGTCGTCTACGCGTATTAAGGTCGCCGGGACTGGTTCGGAAGCGCGGATACACGCGAGCGTGCATTTTTGATCCACGTCGGAATCGCTTTGCGAATCTCTCGAAAAATTGATCTCGGAAATCGGATCTTTACCGCAAAGACTTGCTTTCATTTTACTTCAATTCCAATTTTCTAATTCCAGTACGCCGGAAGTACTTATAAAAACCTTCATTAAATGTTTCTGTGCGACTCTTGAAATAAATCGTGTATTAATTCTGTGCCGTAAGAAACAATACAGCTTCTTTAAACTTGAACTTTTCGTTGTGTATCAAAAAATAATTTTTTTTTGTTTTGAATCTGCGTGCTCTAATAATTCGATAGCACTAATAAAATATTCTCGTTTGTGTGTCAATTGTAGAAATAATTTCGATAGTGCTAACTAAGTATTCTTGTTTATGCGTTAATTGCAGATGTTCAACGTGTCAAAATTTATTTACTATCGTTCAACATTATCCAGGTCATTAACGGCTAAATGAAATTATCGCAAGCGATGGCGCATTTTGCTCGTGGCTGCATTAAATAATCATAAATTCGCGAGTCATCGTGACGTAGCGCAGCTGTAGTACAGCTTGTTAACAAAATCGACGTTCAGCATCACCGTATGCAAGTGCAATCGAGCTGGGTCTGGCTACACAAATTAATCGCACGATATAGTAAGCGCACTCAGTCCGATATCTGGCCAATTCGCCATTTTCAATCCACTTGCACTTCTAGATAGTTAAATTAAAACGCAATTACTGAATTTGTAAAAGCTTAAATAAATAATATTAGTCGTTAAATAACATGCGAAACAAATAATCGCATTTTGAAGAAATGAAAAGAAAATATCCTAATGTCTCATGCTAAATATGCTATGAAATCAGTGATATCGAGGAAACAATTACGATATGATAGCCAGACTTCTGACTCGGCGTCTCCGGCGAAGAGTGAGAATGTAAATAAGAACGAAAATATATACCGTGATAGCAATCCGATGGCGCATTGCTGCCGCAAAGTCGCTCCGATCTGCGGCCCATACTACTATCGCTCGTTTTATCCATACGTATCGGCATGCGGCAAAAGTCTCGTACGCTCGTAGCCTAGAGAAGTCAAGGACCTGAGGAACACGTAGCTGTTGGCGCAACGGCGGTGTCGTTGGACTCGGAATAGAGAAATATCGGGAGGGGGTCCAACCCCCCCTTACTCAATACTCAACGGCAGTGATGATGTCCGCGTTCCCCGAAACTTGAAGGAACGACGTACGTGTCAAGGAATCGCGCGGTGGATTCCCGATTGGACCGGAAATCCACGGTGGGATCCATCGATGATGATGACAATGGTGGAGGTAACGCGCGACCTCGGCATGCGATCGATAATTCGCGAATATTCGGCCCTTAACCGCTGTCATCCGATACAGGGCGAGAGCGGCCGATAAGGGTGATGGAATGGACTGGCGATGCGTCGCGAAGGGTCGATAGCCCAGATCGCGTTGCGGTAACGCAAATCGAGTAACGAAGTTCAACTACTGCAATTCAGATTCGGATGAATGGTTTACAGCACATTATAGACAATCGACGTTGCTACAAAAGGATGTTTTTTTCTGTACGTGAAAAAGAGCTGGATGATAAGAACTAACTGATGTACGATAAAAGGATCAAGTGATAAAGTTATCATATGGATATCCAAAAGAGATATCATTTTATAAATTATACCTATTATTAATAGCATTGATAATCTTGTTTAACTTTCTGACACAGGTTTCGATAATTACTCATCGATTTTTATATGATCCAAAATAACACTTAAATTTATATTAATTTCTAATACATATAATAATGAATATTGATATTCGATAATAAAATATATATCTATTATATAAATTAAGTAACATAATGAAAAATTTTATATAAATAGATGAGAGAGAGTGTATAAAATATTTTAAGGATGTTAGAGAATTACTTACAATTATAATTTTATTAGTCTAAATTTAGGTAAATGTAATTGTTAATGACTAACTCGTGATTAGTGATTCAATATTGCTGTAACTGCTTAGATGATTTACCATATACAACATTACTGTACATAGGCGGTGATGGAAGAACGGAAGGTTACTAATGGAGTGAAATGTATATGTATAGCTAATTGTCATGTAAATCTCTCTCTCTCTCTCTCTCTCTCTCTCTTTCTCTATCTCTCAAACGAGAAAAATGTACAACCGCCATGCCTCAACTATAGATCAACGATATGCAAATATCAGATTGTCCGGTCTTTAACCGATTATGCAATATTATCGCGTGTAATGCTCGTAATGCCCTATATTTTTGCACGAAGCATTAATGATAGAGTTATTAGCCGGTTATTGCAAAAATTACATGAATATTAAAACTAAAATGCAAAATAATAATATGAAAGATGAATATTAGCAAATTATAAGTATATTATAAAATTTGAAATTTATGTAAACCAAATCGTAATTGAAGTGAGATATATTTAATTATAAATAAAAAATACAAGATACTTTTAAAATTCGCTCATTTTTTGCAATGCAAAGTATAAAGAAATGACGGTCTGAATCGAGCGGTAATAAAGTTTATATAAAGTAATTTAATCGCGTACAAAGTTAGTATGACAAACAGTGAATATCAGAAAAACTTAATGTAATAAATCGTACGTTTCATGGTGCATGGTATGTTGCATGGTAACATAGAATAATCTTACGGCCAGCGAGACATAATGTAGTACTGTTTCAAAGAATTGATCCTCCTGTTTTTATGTGAATTGTGTAACAGGAGTATATTACAAATTCGTCTGTTGAGCGCAAATGTTACAATGATCCCAATTCTTCCGTCAATTCTTTACACTTTTAAGTATCTTCGCATAATTGTGAAGAGAGCTAAATAAATTAATATTCGATACGTCCAAATAGTGACCGCGAAGTACAAAAATTTCGCAATTACTTCTTGCCTTTTGCGATCAAACGAGTGGAGTGGAGATCGCAAGGTGGATAAAATGGATTTAATTCTTTAGCTCTCTTTATCCCATATAGTCAAGTTTAAAAAATCGAGCAGTAAAACTATCTGGTGGATTAGAGGGAAAGCTCACGGCACTGATAACGCCGCTGAGACGCTGCGCTCAATAATTGAAGACTTGAAATGCGAAAGAACGTTGTGTGTGTATTACGAGGACATTCAACATCGAAGAAACTAACTTGGAAAGTTCCGTAACTTGTACGCGGCGAAACTTTAAGCGACGCTCGCGTAAATTTTGTTCGGAAAATTGTTAATGATCGTTGCAACTAGAAAAGTTATATTAAGAGCCATCTTTCCATATCTCCTTATGAATAATATATATGATACGTACACGTGTTAATTTACATATATATTTATAATACAGCAACTTCTTTTTAGTCAAATAAAATTATAATAAATTACTGTTCTTAAATATAAGAGTGCATTGCAATTGCATTTTTTATCAATCTCGTTACTCAATGTTATAAAAAAATTATATTCTTTCAAGATTAAGATAAATTAAAAAAAAATTAGAATGACTAAAGATATAATTAAACAGTCGATTACAGTTATTTCTCCTGTATATAAAAATAAGATTCTTTTCAGATTTGTAGTTACAAATTTCAGTGTTTACAGATTTATATTTGACTATTTTCTTATCTCGTGTATCAATTTCATGTAATAATAAATTTAATTTCACTTTATTAACTAATAGAATGATCGTAAATGAAAGATAATGAGACGGTATGATATTTTAAAAGTAGAACAATTTCAATTTCTTTAAATCGTTAAAATATCCAGAATGAGAATATTGGTTACAAAGAATAAAGATGTTTAAAAATATATTTTTATAATCTTATCATTAATTATAAATATAATAAACAATTCTATAATAGGGCGATTCATGCAGGAAGTTGTACACGCTTGTTTCAAAGTAGTTACGAATCACTGATTGTAATTGAATGTAAAATATAACGTAGTGAGAGATACGATTTTCCACGAAGTGCGAAGGTCAATAAAACGCCCATTAAAGGGATCAATTTTTCGATCGGATTCGAAGTCGTCAATTACTGTCGTGCGTTTGAATACTCTTTACTTTCAATGTAAGATAATTTATTCGCGGCGCTCCGGATAAGATCGGTCGCGACATTCGTTGTCTCAAGGCTTTCGCCGGGCTCATTTAACATGTAAGTCAAGTAGTCTTGACTAATTTCTATTAGGCGAAAAAACGTATTTGTTACTTGATATAATTTATACTAACTGATTAATTATTATCTGATTAATCTAATCATTATGGCATCTAAATATTATGTTTATGTGCACGCTATAGAAATCTAAAACGTCTTTCAATATTAAACGTCTTCAATATAAACGTCTTACAATGGAAAAAACAATAAAAAAAGCGAATAATTAAACAGTCGTTACAATACAATAAAAAGAATCAGTTTACTTTTTGCCCTGATGAAGTGAACTGCAATGTTCACGAAACATTAGCATTTAATCATGTATCAAAACACGGAAATAACAAAGCACAAGCTGCGTAGTTTCTTTGAAAAAAATACTCTGGAATATTATGGAAGCCTTGAAAGTATTAATAGCTACGACAATGTAGTGAATTTGGAAATTTGTTAGGTAACCGAATAATATTCGACATTTTCTTACTCGCATATCTTAATCTCCGACCTCGTGATTATTATATGTACATTGTACATATTTAAATTTATGTCCTTTTATTGTTCGCTTATTTTTCTCAAAGCGATATTTTACTCGGTAACTGACATTTATCTTTATTTTATTTTTTATTATATTAACCCACACACAAATGACTTAATGCATAAACAATAAATACATATGTACTATTTTTTATTCAAACTATTTATGGAAATTATTTTCATTCATATTATTCCTTACATCCATTTCATTGAATAACTAACAAAAAATTTAAATAAAAATAGTGTTGACTCTATATTCATCTTTATTTATGATGATCTTCAACTCGCCATATTTTTCCGAGAGTGTGTAACTATTCTACAAAATGTAATTTATCTGTCAAGCAGTACATCGCAGTGGCAGACCTAAACGCGCATCATATTTTCTTTGGCAGGCACATTTCAATTTCGCTTTTCTATTTCTGCTTTTATGTTTTTATTTTCAATATTTATCACTTTGTATAATTTTTCCGTAAAATTTCTGAATAACGAATATTGTTATAAAATTATCTAAATAAATAAAAAAAACTTGCCATTTTCATATTTTAATGTTTGAAATACTAGATAGTTCCATTTTCACGTACATTTTTCAAATCAAATTTATTTCAATTTTCAATCTCAAGATTGGATCCATTATAGCTTTGCGAAAACTTTCCATCGGAATAATAACCTATCTATTATAAACAATCTACTTTCTACCAAAAGGATATGTTCATTGTGTGATCGCAGTTATATGCTAATTACAATATCTATACTGATTAAGCATACACCCAGACACATTGTTAAAGTAATCCCGTTGACTGTTTAACATGTCAGTGCGCAAGGAGCGCCAGATTTTTTAGAACTCTACGAATTTCCAGGACAAACATTTTTAGAGTAATCAAGAATTTGAAGTTCTATTGGTAACGATCGCGATGTGCGTGCGTAGGACACGGGATAAGGGATTTGAAAAGCCCATCGACAATTACGATTCCTCTTCATCATCGCGTGGGACGCTGAAGGAAAAATAAGATTAGCGATGAACGGCACGAGCGAAACCGACGAAAGCCGTTCACCTCGTCCGTGGCAATGACGTCAGTCATCTGCCAGGATATTCCACCGATCGACCGGGTCACGTACCGAAACCAGGAAGTGCCGCAACTCGTCGCTGCTATATCTTCGCACGAGAGCTGACTGAAGTCTGTATCATCAGATAAAATGATGCGATTTTTTTTCTCTTTTTTTTTCAGAGGGATATCGCATGATGATCGGACACACGCGATTGCCGTTCGTTGACCTGCGCAGAATTCGGGGTTATTATATAAACTCTCTCGATCTTAAATCTCTCAGTACCGAAATCTCTTCTCCACGTCTTTCTTCAAATTAGATATTATCTTTTTCGCCATCTTTTCTACTTAGGCTACGTTCCAAAATGTCATCTCCGAGAAATTTTACTCGAAATATGTAGTATACTTAACGTATATTATATTATATTGAGTAAAATTTTCTTCGGAGAGGATATTTTGGAATGTAATCTTAAACGAGATGAATAAATAATTATATTTACGTCTGTTATTTCATTTCACGACTTCTTCGATTGTCTATCAATGCATAATAAGACAAAATAAAAAATAAGAGATGTCGACACTTTAATCTTCCAAATAAGATAAAGGCAAAAGAAAGTGTTGTTCGTCCTAATTAATTCTTTTGAATTATAAATGATCGAAAAATAAGGGATTCTCGCAAATTAAGCTTTCCAAATAAATAGATAACAAAGCTTTATATGCTTTGCTTAATTTTACGTGCATTTTAATTCATTCAGTAGATTACGGCTTACGGATTATTGCGCTGCAAATTACTCTTATGGCATAAAATGCTATCACATTGTTTTCTCTCGAAGCGAAACTTTAGAAGTCAACTATCTCTCAGTTTCGGCACGGAGTGATGCACGGGTGCTTTTGTATGGAGAAAGGCCGTCCGAAATGCATTCTCATTATTCACGAGTTCGGTGCAGTTTAAGCCATGCTGTCCGTACGATTATAGCTTTATTCCGAGCCCACTGTCGGGCAACACAATTAAACTTCGTTATGCAGTTGCGCAGTACCAGGATGAAGACACTCAAGAAATTAATTATGTTTGTTCGTTCTCCACGAGAAATACACCGCTCCGCTCTGTCAGATCTACTAAATTCAATTTCCCGTTTGCATTGATTTTTCTTCGTTGCGGTCATTGTGCCAATAATGCAGGATGTTTTTCCAATTCTGCTCTTGATACGTACAATATTTTTCGCGTATCTTCAATAAATTCTCTGCTGATCAAAGTTTTTATTTTATGTGAACAACTCACAACGTAAATATTAATTAGCTCCAACAATATTTTAAATAAAATATAAAAATAGAATTTTAAAAAAGTAGAGAATTTCTTAAATTATCATAAAAATTGCGAGATATTTAAAAACTGATCGGTTCTAATTAAACGCTGAAAAAAATGACTAATTGAGTTAATTGAAATTTTGATTAAAAATGAATGAATCAGAATTTTATGGTTGAATCTACTAGAATTCTAGTTAACTAGATAACTGGAATGAATCTGATTGATATAATCAACAAAATCGTCTATCTAATACGTTTATTTTCAACCAGATATTTTTTTCAAAGAATTAGCCCTAATTGAATTTCAAAGTTACAGCTTCGAACTTCACTTGTTTGTTGATTGTCGGTTGCGATAATCAATTGCGACAACTGCGATCATCGGTATTAATATTCATCTACATATGTCGCACTATAAACGAATTGGACTAATTTGCATCACTTAATTCAGCCGTGGAGAGCGCGTTTTTTTTTTTACCGGCACAGTCATTGAAGACTGCACTCGCAATTTTCCGCGAATAAACGGTGGACGGATAGATATCATCATAAACGGTGGATATTGCACGGACGGATTAAACGCTCGTCACGCAAGCACGTTGACACTAAAGGAGGATTTTGCCGTTAGTAGGCCAGTGACTTCTCGTCACAGTGTGTTCCATTTTCGCGCCTCGACGTTCGTTCGCTCGATCGCGCCAAATCCGCGAGGCAAAATCCGTCCGCTCGCCCGCTTTGTCGCCTACAGCATGAATCAATCCATTCGCGCTATGAATGAGTTTTGCTCACCATTTCTTCGATATGCAACAATTTCGCGAGATCTCTTCTCTATGAATTCGCAGATTGATTTCAAGACAGAAACAGGTCGAGAGACTGTGGTGGTTTTCAATAGATAAACGAAGACTTTTCATAAAACAGCGCAATACGTTTTTTCTCTTTTTGCGTAAAGTGTGGAAACAACTTTCTACCTTCTATCGAACGTATGCATCTTTCATTTACCGATAACAATCTGCAATGACGTATTCGAAGGCACAGCGTTCAGGTGCGAACAGTCGACACGACACTCGCTGTGACATAAAACGGTCGTGGATTAAGCTGGATGCGTGATCGGCTTGTTTCACAATGTGTATGGCCCGTGTTCCATTTCTCGTTGATCCGTGATAAACGACGGTTCCCTCGGGCTGAACGTTATAAATCGCCACGATTATGTATACAGTCGATTGTAGAACGTTTACGCGGTCTTCTGACGTTGATACAGATTAGTTAGTCATCCTGCCAGAAACTGAGGACCACTCATCAATCTCGTCCCGTCATTTATGGAGAGATGAGATAAGATCTGTTTTATTCACTGCACAAAAGAGGTGTGTGAAAATTTTAAATTGCTTACGTCAATCTGATTTTTTTTAGGATTATGTCAATATTTTAAGACTTATAAAAATTTTGCGATTATTAGAAAAGAATATTAATTGTTTCGCAGAAAAAAATAATTATCATTTTTACATAATCCTGATATCCTGATTTTAATATTACTATTAAACGGAATATGTTTATTTAGAAACAGAGAAGTATTGCTTATTATTTCGTGTATCAAAAAATTTTGAAATATATAAATAAAAATATAAAATAAAGTGATTTTTAGGAAATCTATAAAAGAGAATTTTCATTACTAAACGAAATAAGAAAGAAGAAAAGAGATAATATATTATTGCTTGAATTCTCGAAACTGATAAAAAATATTAAGTGTTCACCTCATGTAAGACAGAACTCGACATCATATGATTTATTCGGTAGAATTATCCGTTAAATGCCGGACGTAAACGTGAATCTCGAATTCGCCAAAAAGATCGATGCGATTGTAGCGGCCAAAAGGGAAATAAATCAAACGGAATGCAAACAATCGAAATGCGTGCCGGAGCACGTGACACCGATGGAGGATTTGTGCCGTTAGTAGGTCAACAACTTCACGTTCTGTTTTCACGCTCTGCGGATTTTGTTCTCGCTAAACTTACCGGCGCGGCGCGACGAGATGAAGTTACGGATCGAGCGTACGATTGTACGGCTGCAAACCATGAATGATCGATCGATCCAATATTTTTTTTTAATCCCTTCTTCGATACTTGTTTCGGCGTGTCATGAAAATCCGTAACACGATTGTTTTTTCATTACTATCGGATCAAGAGACAAAAACATTTCTTTTAGTTAATCAACACATGTATCACTCATTAGTGATTAAAAAAGCACGATGTTTCAATTGTCAACATAGAGATGCCACAACATAAATATGTTCAACTGCCAAATGGAAAAACAAAATGACATAAAACTATTACTCAGGTAAGTAAAAAACTGTTATAAAAGTTTTTTAAGTACTTTTATATTAAATTTTATAAATAAATATAAAAATATTCTTTAGTCCACTAATCTGGTGATCAAGTTTTGAGTAGCTTCATACTAGAATTGATTATTTACAGAAATTACATTCTTTTCTGGGTCAACTCCCAAACGCCATTGTTGAATAAGGATATACATATTAAACAAGTTGAATATTATCGAACAAAGACATTTATATGCATTGCTTGGTAGAAATTTGATATTAAACAACTTCTTTTTTTACAATTTTCTTTGATAAGATTAATATCACGTCAGTGAAAAATGCCATACATAGTCAAGGCGGTTCTTCGTACCTAATATAATATTTCTTATGAATTTACAATTTCCAATTCAAGCAAACTACGCGCCGGTTATTTGTCAGTTTTGAAACAGTCCTAATCGAAGCTGAAGTAGCGATATCATAAATTAAATTAACAAGCAATTTAATATTTAAAAAATAAATCAATATCTTAAAAAAAATGCTGTTAATAATTTGATGCTAATAATAATTAATATAACTTAGCTTAATATATAGATTCTCGCATAAAAGAAGAAACAGTTTCATATTTGCCAAGTAATCTAGAATTATTATAGAGTGCGTGACTCTTTTAATGCGCACTGTACTATTAGCCGATCTACGAACCCCGTAGTCATCCTGGAAGATTTAGCGTAGGTACAAGAAGATCGTATCGCGGAAAATGAAATGACAATTTAAAATGTTGATAATAAAATGGGAGCAGGTTAGGTTTAGCGGTCGTACGACCGTAAAATAAGTATAATGAACACGACAGGAGGACACGTGGCTGTCGTCATCGCGAGGGATTTGTGCTGTTAGTAGGCCAAGCCAAGCCACGCCATGTTTTCACGCGGACATATTTCGTTTTCACTAAATCTACTCGCAATGAGATGCGGTCCGTTCATTTCACACACAGGAAAGAATCGCCTGTCTCGTACGTGTCATATTTTATTCAAAGTATTCGGCGAACACAGATATGTCGTACGGTGAGTAAAGTATGACAAATAGAAATTTTATTTCTCGAAGGATTTTCAAATCGAATCCGTGATAAATAAAGCGATGAAAGAATTTTTCAATCTTGGTTATATCGTTTGACATAATTGAATACATCTGCTCGTTATATCATTTTAATTAAAAATGATGGAAGATAAATTGTTCTCTGGATATTTTGTATACACAGAATTATAAAATATTCATTTCCAAGCAATTTTTTAAATACATGTTACAGAAACGCAAACATGTATCGCAACGAATTGCAATAACTATTGAATGTATGTTTAAGATATAAATAAATGATATGAAATTGTGAATTTTCTACGATCGTGCAATCAACTGTTTACGCTGCGATATAATATAAGAGATGTTACGCAATCTCACAATTAATGATAAAATTTTATTTATTGTGAATAAAATTTTTAATCAAATTGTTTGCTTACCGTTAAATATTTTAGTTTAAAATAAAGTTTTAGATCAATTAATTAAAAATTATAAAAAATATGTATTGTATCAGATCATGATAAGTCTGATACAAAGAATTAATAACAGCTGTACACTATTCATAATTAGATTTTCTAGAATAATACATTTCAATTGTAATGCGCTACTATTTTTTCACATATAAATAAAACAATTAATAAAACTGCAAGTGTACACAAGACATTTTTATCATTCTTAGTTCATCATTCTCGGACGAAATGATCCCATCCATTTATCCTTCTTAATTATTACATTATTTCCGAATGTCTGAGAGAACGAACAAAGTGCAGAAAAGTAGCTCGCTTCGGATTCACTCAGGGCGACTTCGTTATTAAAAGATTAATCGCGAAGTTTCCATCACCGAGTTTTGGCAAGTAAGACAATGGCGATTTCTTTCTTTTCACCCCTCTCTTATGTAGGGATGATCACCGGATAAAGGGACACTTGGAAACAACAATCCGCGCTTCAATATGGCCTTTTCATGTTTCAAAGGGGACTCCCTTCCTTGCAATCATTGTGATTACCACCGGTAAGTTCAAGCAGTTAACGAGAGAGAAGCCGTCAAGAAGTAACTATCGACCCACGGAGAATTGCAAGCCAGGACACTACCGTACGGTTTATGCCGTTACTGGGTCAGCTTGTTCGACGAGCACGTTTAAAAGCCGAAAAGAAACTAATGGCCGCACCGAGCTCGATCGATCATAATTAATCCGCGGTAATTTCTATTTGCTGTTCGATGAACGTTATCGAAAAGAAAGAAATCTCGATCACTGCGGAAATATTCTTAAAGGTACTTTTTGTTATAGCACTTTCACTCTGTATCTTCTCGTGATTGAGCACAATATTTTCTAAAGTTTCATGTCCTTAACTTACACGGATCGATAGAAAAGCGATGAAAAATAGTATATGTATAATAAATGTAATCGCGAAATCCAGAAGTTTACTTAAAATGACTTTGAAGTAATATATCGAATGCTGTGTCCTCTTTTATTTTCATGAAAAGTGCTGGTGAAATTATTTTTAAAACGTTAAAATTAAAAGAGAAGAGGAACGAGAGAAAAATAAAGCTCTAGTTAATTTAAGTTTCAGTTACTTTTAATATAAAGATTAGCATTTTTTAAAATTAATATTCAGATATACACTGTTAAATTCATAATATCAAATTACACTCACAATTTGAGTTATTTATAATAATTTCTATAGGTCGCCACTATCTCTATCCAACATATCATGAATTTGATTGAAACAATGGAGACAATTTACAACTCAAGAAAATTAAATTTGACTTCAATTTAATTTTCAAGTTTATTATTTACTAAATGCATTATATAGATGATATTTACTTTGAAATTAAACCACAAAAATGGATTGATTAACAATATTAAAATAAAAGTTTCTAGAACCACGTGTACACACAACAATGAATTAATTTATATTTTGATACACATGGAAGTTAAAAAAATGTAATATAAAATGTTATTTAACTCAAAGAGTTGATTTATCATTGCTCCTTTCATATCTAACAAACAATCTATATTAAAATTATATTTTATTTAATTGTTTATGATATCGTAATTTATACGCTTATACAATTTTTATCTTATATAATTTTTTAAATAAACGCGATATTATTCTTTAGACTCATTATCTTTAAATGCTTCTAATTTCTTTTCCATTAGTTTTTTAGTTAAGTCACACATTTCTGATGGAAAGATATCGTTTTATACCAACTACAACCATTGCAATCCCAACATGTTTTTATCGATATTCAACCATGAATGTACTTAAGAAAGACGAACATTTACTTCCGTGAAAGAGACAGATCAGATTTGTGTCAAGTCGCGTGATCGCATTCGAAAAGCAAACGGTCTCGCAATCGTAAAATAATTCAGTTCACATCGGATTTATACGGTAAATCAAGCGCACCCTCTGTATATAACGCGTAATCAAAAAAGCTTTGACTATCAAGATTCCCATCGATCTTTCCTCGAGCTCTTTCACGGTATGTAACGATACATACGCGTGTGTGCAATACACAATTACGATTCAGCAGAGCTGAAATATTCTCTAAGTTGAATACCTTGTTGTCATTTCCGTGAGTTTCATTTAGAAAATAAAAGCTCTCATGCTCGTAAAAACACTCGACCGGTCATACCGACGATAAAGTTAAAAATCGCACACGATTTACAGCTTCTCGTAAGAGACGTCGACTACGTTTCACTTATCTCGTTACTGGCGTAACTAAACTGGAAAACATGTTATTTTTGTAAACGGGAGAAAATCCAGTTATAGATTCCCACTCGCAATCAATTCTCGATTGTGACCTATTAATTATCACAGCTCAAGTCTCAATAAGTAATCAATAAACTGCGGAAATTGGCGATGGTTTCATCGTCAATGAACTATTAGGATTTGAGATTTAAGCAAGAGATGCAATGTTTTTGACGCGGATAATTGAATAGATGAGGACATAAACGTATCTGGGAAGCGAGAATTTAAATTTTTTATTAATTTCATATTTTTAGTTAAAATATAAAAATTTAATTTCGACTATGAACTTTTTATTGTATTTTTTCCTTTTAAAAATATAAATTTCTGGAACTGAGACTAGAGTTTCGACAGAGTATCATTTTCACAAAGTTTTTGAGTTAAAAGATAGAGTATATGCTGAGATATTAATGATAATATTCATTCAAACCTTCAACCCAAACGACATACCTTCAGATAAGATTTTACTTATACTTATTAGAAATAACAATAACTTTACTTACATAACAATAATAATATTAAAGAAACTATTCATTTCATTTTTAATAACTGTATTTTGCGTATATTTTCTTCGAAACGAAACATAATCAATAAAATCTAATATTTTTCCTATTCAAAAGTAGAAATTTCAAGTTTTAAAATATCCAAAAAAGCAATTCATTAATGCAAAAGATTGTTGTTTACATATTAACAAAATTGATAACCACTCTCTAAAAAAATCCTGGATACGCTAATGGAGCAGGGAATTTTGATTAGAAGAAACAAGTAGAAACAAAGACAAATTGTTCGAAGATCCTTTCAATGCGACCTAGAAGACATCATCGTGGAAGATTGTATGCGATGCTAAATGTGCGGTCAGAATATATGAGTCTTTGACACCAAGGTAGGATTTGCGTCTACCGTTACTAGGCCAGCTTGTTCGCGCTCTATTTTCACCGTTCGACGCATTTAATACTCATCCACTTGGTTGACCGTGCCGACCGTCGCAAATACGTGCTGTATTGACGCCGAGACCAACGGTGTGTCAAACGCGACGTGCTTTGGTGCAGGAACGCCTCACTCGTGCATCCATTTCAAGACGCATCGTCGCTTTCGAGGCGTTCCTCTCATCGCTCTCAATGTCACGCCATTCGATAGTACAAATCGGTTAGATCAAGTAAAGCGTGCTATCTCGCGTATCCTCTCCGCAAGACAAGATGCTCTCGACATCAGCGATGTCGCTCTTCGAACGTACCAATCCTCAATGAAGTTTCTTTTACGCGGAGCTCTTATATATGCTGTTCATATATGCTTTGGTGTAGAAATATTTTCATGTATACTTTATCACATGGTACATTTTAGATGTCTTCTTTACATTGAGCTTATTGCAAAAATAAAATCTGTTTCAAATTGTTATACTTAACTTAAAATATATCTAACATATACATGTTTTTCGCTTCTCGAATCACGTATTTACAACGATTACGTATTACGGCCTAATTAAAGGACTATTTGAAACATTGAAATCTAAGCAGCTCTGGTAAATTAAAGTTTCGTGATATCTGCATAACAAGTTAATTATTGAAACGTTTAATGCTAAACTTTCAAAAACATTAAACCAATAATTGCGCCCAAATTAATTTCAAGCTTAAAAATTTGTCTAAAACTAAACTCAGGTAATACCTACGCACACGTAATCGAACAAGGTACAGAATAGTACCAGGACAGATTTCACACATTTTACGATACACTGGAGATTTCCGGACAAATTGTACACCGATATTAAATGTGTGTGTGTATGTGTGTGTGTGTATGAGAGAGAGAGAGAGGAAGATCTACGGTGCACATTTGGAAATTTTACTATTGAAAGTCGCTTGTAGAAACAGTAAAAACTCTATAGATTGATTTCTATTCTAGAGGATTATCCTGTACGTTTTTCCGCTTTACGAAGTTTTATTATCAGAACAGCTTTTTTGCAGAGAAAATAAAAATCCAGTATTCGACCGATTTACATCCTACATTTATCTAACTCACTCTCAAGAGTAAATCTCAAGCATCTCGAGTCTTAATTTGTATATTCAATCGAGAACTTTTCTTGGCACAAAAATTCTCCACTGAGCATAAAATTAAAGTTAATCGAAAATAATTATCAATTATTAATTTCAATTTTTATCGGCGAAGTAATTAGTAACTTGCTCGAATGAGAAATTATTCAGATAGATTATAGCTGAAGAGAAACAATCGCGAAATCATGAACGATCACAGGTCGCGATATTATAATCATTTGACAAATAATGATGAACTGTAATTGTCGTCCAAGGAACGACTCTCGCGATTGCTTCTTGCAGATTTTTATTGGTGAAACTAAACTTCTCACGGATATACGAAAGCATTCCGCAGGCGATAGACGACGTCGTGAATTCGTCACTTACTGCGCTGCACCACCGTGTCGCCGGAAGTCTGTTCTCTGCATGCAGCGGTGCATAGCACAGTGCTGACGTCCGTCCCTCTTCTGCCCCTCGCGCGCTCAACGGATATTCTTTTGTCGCGTCCCGGTAACACGCGACGTACGATAGCAATATCAGGCGATAAGTGTCAAGTCTAAACCTGGCTTAACGGATGAGCGTCGACGTGGCTTTCCACGGAGTGACGGATAGTTGCAAAATATACACGCGCGATACAATGGCTCGCTTACAGATTACTCCCGCGACGCGATAAATCTACGCGAAATGCAGGTCGTGAGCGTGATTTCAAGAACGGAATGATGGTGTGACCGCGAGCTATTCGGATATCACGTCGAGATGGTAGCAATGGTCACATTTCCTGTAGGAGCTTCTCAATTAAGGGACGGTAGAGTTTTACAGGTTGCGCTTATTCCAAGTTAGTAATTGCAAGCAGCCACCAAAGCGAATGTTATCTCTTGGTCTCTTCTAGAATTATCTATATCTCTGTACAATTGTAAAAGTCGATGTTATCGAAATAATGACTTTCCGCACAATATATAATAAAAATAAGCAGGCATTTGTTAAAAAAAGATAGTTATAATGCGTAAATTAATAGTGAAATATTCTGCACTCTATATTTGAAAAAATTTCATTAATTTCATTATTTATATGAGGAATAATTCTTAATCCAGAGAAGTTTTTTTAACTTTTTTTTAAGTTAACAATTATCTGAGATATTTTTATATTCCAATTAAAATCACTATTGTTAACAACATGTTGTATTTTATTGCTTTCTGATTTATTAATATTTGAGAGAAGATTACGAGTATGGATTTAATCACAATTTTCTGAAAAAAAAAGTAAATAGAAACCAAACAAATATTGAACAAGGAATATGATAGAATTTCTAAAAAATAAAGATTTTAATTAATATGTTTTTAATATGTTATTGCGGGTTTTTGATCGAATTGCATATTTACAGTAAAGAATAAGTTATTAAAAGATAAAAAATATGTTAAACAATATATTCATATAAAACAATTAATATTTTTCCACTGTTGAGATATACAAAAACATCCCACGTGACTATCCTCGGTTAACATTTACTTTTCAACAAGTATACACAAATATAAAGAGCTTCTTACTATTATTGATAATCGATTTTATGAAATCAGATTATGATGTTGATCAGCGACTCAGTCTCTTTGAACGTATCTAAAAAAAAATCATACTTAGAACTTCGAGTTTTGAGATACACTTCTTGAGCTCGTAAAATCGCTGGGTCATTTTTCATCACAGTAGTACTCCATTTTTCATGTGACCCTGTATAGTTATGTAAATAAGGTCGTGTTGAATGTAGAGTAAAACGAGATGTACAGTAAAATGAACATCGTAACTCGGAAGAAAACACAAATATCTATAACATTAGACACTTTCTTATCCGCAATATGACAAAACGTAATATTATAACAATAGACAGTCACGGCAAAACTAATTTTGCGTCACAGGTAGACGTATTAGCTAAATAATAAGATAGACAAATTTTGTCAGTCTTGCATTTTCTAAATCTATCACCAATCACCAAGTAATTCTGTACATTCTTGAAAATTTTAACACTCATCGTTAGTTAATATTTAAAATACTTTCATTTTAATAAATATATCTCAAGGTTTATGTTTTCTAATGCTAAGTATTACGTATTGCCGCATACCAGATAAAAGTTTTAAAAAGTCTGAGAAAGAGAGAGAGAAAGAGAGAGATTAATAGTACGCCACGGAGTTATTGCCTGCGTTTCTGGAAAGAAAATAGTTTGAGGAAGAAAAAGTTCGAGCATGAGATATTCTTAACCCGGTTATCGTGGAGTTAATTAACGTACTGCGAAAGCCTTGCCACTTGCGGCAGAGTAAAACCGCGGATGAAAGGTGCATTCGGAATGGGTGTTAAGTCGCGAACGAGCGAACGTGGGCGACCATGAATCATGGGGCGCGAAGGCACGTCGTATCAGCGTTCGTCTCGCAAAACTGGAACGCGGCTGAAGACAACTTTTCGCACGACGAGAGAGAACGAAGCGACATGCGTCACGAAGCATGTGTTATTTTAACCCATTAAAGCACGTCCGTCCATCTAGCTCCTCCCTTAACAAAATCGAATGAGCACGCTACACAAATTGATCTCTATTTCGCTCTGGAAACAATTTTATGCAAATTTCAAGACACTTATTAGAGATTCAAAAACAGAAGGGAGAAAAAGAATATATTAAAACTAATACTTTTCTCACAAAATACATTTAAGAACGCTATTATACGTAAAAATCACGCCTTTCTCGAATACTGTAAGAATTTTTATGTCCCTCTCTTAGAGAAAAAATGATATTTCAAAATTATCGTATATTCCGTCCAAAGATATCAAGTCGTGTTTTATTTATGTAAATAAGAAATAAGAGACTTCTCTATTGACCAGCATCAAGTAACATTTCCTTGTACTATCAAACTCTCCGTATGATAAATCTTCGTATTCCTGAGCGTTTGTGCAATTGAATTTGATTTGATGGGAAGTAGATAAAGTTATAAGATGCCATTTCGCGCAGAATTCCGCGCTAGGAAGGAAATAATTTTCACTGCGAGACGCACGCACATAGCGCAAATCTTCCCAGGTTACCAGGGGTTAACACCGACACGTGTCGAGCTGCGAGCTTTCACCGGAGAACCTGAAGGCCACCACGACGGACGTGATGATCGCCGTGGAGCAACGACACGTGTAAATTCCCAATTCGCCAGGTGACACTTAAATGACGTCTGCGATTCTAATCGGCGGCAAGATATCGAGAGCTTTAACATAATACGCGTCAAGGATACGCGCCAGCGGCGTTTCGACCTATTGGACGATAACCGTTGGATGTTATCGATCAGCGTCATTGAGAAGCATTGCGTCGATCGACGGAACGCAGAACGATCGGGATAATTGATAATAAATTCATGTATTTCTGTGACTTTGTCTAGATATTGTATTCTCATCGAATTTGATTTGCGCTGAATGAAAAAATTGCTTTTGAAATGAAGGAGATTTTAGTTATATGCGTACACTTAGAGAAAAATACTTGATATTTGTGATTAAATAGTAAAATAATTATGGTTAGAAGACATTTTTATAATTATTACTGTATTATTAATAATGATTATATTTAAAATTTTATATACAAAAAATATATACAATAGTCGTTTTCGGTGCCAACTATAAATTTTTTGGTATGATATAGAAATATATAATAAATATAATTATTATTACTAATATTATAGCAGTAATATTTGGTAAAAATAAATATTATAATCACAAATACCAAATGTTTCTCTCAGTGAATCAAGCATATTATTTTTTAATCTTTAAATAAGGACTTACATCTGTTACATTAGATAGGCAATAAAGCATTGACGAAGCAACGTTATAAATCGTTTTAGTAGCGTCTAAAAAATATGAAAGAGAAGAAATCGGCACGTGTCTTGTATGCGTGAAAAATTATCATACAGCATCTAACTGCCCACTTCGCATATTACTTGAATAAGCAAACATCGACAAATATTCGTATCATTTCTTTTCAAGTTAGACATAGAAGATATGCTGTTCAAGCTGCAAATCGCGATTCTTAAACATTTAAGATGTTGTGTCTTATTTCTGTTAACTAAAATCTTGATATTTTTGTAGTATTAAATAGAAAATATTGACTGCACACTTTAAATCTCCATCAATCATTGCAAAAACATTTCTTGATTAATATCACTGACAACACTCTGGCATCGCAAAGTACTGATAAAACACTCTGAAGGAAGTGTTGACTGCTTCGATGCTATTTATATACACACACACATATATATATACATATATATATATATATATATAAAATGGAATGAATGGAAGTATCGCTATTCTCAACGCGAGCATTTCTGTTCAACTATAATGATAATGTCACGTGTAAAGCATCGATACTGTCAAAATATCGGTGGTTGCATCCCTACGGTCGAGCCAAACGTCGCGAAGTAAAATGGTAGCATTGTAACGGAAGGTGGAAGGTATAGACGAGGTGAGAGATGTATGTACCTACGTGTATTCTGTGCCGGTAAACGATGGAGGTACCGTATAGCGCCGTTAGGAAGCCGCAACACGGTAGGAATGAGCAGTAAGAATAATGCGGTCTGCTTTGCGCCGTCGGCGTCAGCTAGCAACCAAGTAATTTTAATCGGACTAGATCCTGACAGTGCATACAGCGATATAACTTTTAGTTCCTTTTCACCATCTTTTTAATTAGAACCCTGAAACCCTGCTTTCTCAAAATTATCACAATATAATTTTAAGACACAAAAGAATTTTTTTGTTAACTTCAATTCGACAGGATCATTTTGCGTTCGATGATGATTTTTCCGATAATTTATACTATTATTTATTAATCTTTTTTCTTAGTCCCTCCCGCGATATTGAATAGAGTTTGAATTTTTTTGTTCATCTCAAATTTATTCAGATTAAATTGTGTGACTCTACTGTATTACCAGCTAGAAAAGAGAATCGTAGGTAATTTATCGATGCCGAAGACATTCGAGATTAGAAGTAAAGTTGAAATGCTGCGACGTTATAAAAACCTCCAGAGCATTCCTACGCGTATCCATCACAACGTCCCCCACAAGGCCGTCGCATGCTTCTACCGTGAAAGCCGAGTGATTCGCCTATGTGTTCTCGCTCTGCTAATTGGCTTAGCTGAAGCCGCGTTTATCCCGGTCTACCCGAGATCATCTCCGTGTTTACCGGAGAGAGAACCGAAGTCTCTCTCGTTATGGAGTTCAAACAGGAACGCTTTACCGCGACGTTTCGCCAAGCCGCCAAATGGCTCGTAATTTCTGCAGCTTTCATAAATGTCGCGTGCCGTTTCTCGAGATTGAAAATTCCGTGATACTCTTATAATGTCCGTAGATTACAGCAACCAGCAGGTAGCAGGATGATGCTAATTGTCACAATTTTGATGTCAAAATGACGTTTTTGATGACATCTTGACGTCAAAAAGGCGGCAAATATTGTCAGCTGGTTATTTGAGAATTGACGATGTGTGAATCTTCATGTAAGATAAAGCGAGGCTAGTTAAGCATAGAGACAAATTGGGACATACAAATATTTCAGTAACTGAAACCCGTATGGACACGTCTATGCCAGTGTAAAATATCGCGGAAATGGACATTATTGCTTTTTGTTTAGTCTAGCATTGCTTTCTCTTTAATTTTTATTATAAAGAGTTAAGTTTTCAGTTTTATTTAAATTTTTATTAATTAATTAAAACATTTACAGAGAGTATTAAATTATTATAAATAAGAGATAAACGGTTTAGTAAAAATTTTATAAATACATCTCTTCGTTTTTTTTCTTTTTAATAACATATGTTATTTATCTTCATGACTCAACTTCTTAGAGTGGCTCAACATGTCCTGTAGGTAGCCACTTTGACTTTTTTATTTAAAAATGTTTTGTATTCAACGAATTTTTTTCTTATTTATGAAATATGTTAAGGATTTATGAGTACTTAATTATTGAGCTAGTAAATATGCAACGTTCTAAAACAATTCTCATTAGTCTAATAATAGTGTGACTAGAAAGTTACTCAAATTAGCCCCGCTCTATCCTACTACAGTACATTATATATGATAGTTACACGCCAACCTGAATTGAATTTGGCTCTTAAGCCCTTTTGGAACACCAAGGTCGATTAACGTTAACCCTAGTTAATTCGCTTTTGTTCCTCTATCTAGATCACAGATGGTACTATAAATTGATAGAAAAACTGGGTTGCAGCTGACCCAGAATCAGTTAACTCTGATTATCGATGTAACTTAGGCTTAACTGGGGATAGCGGTAACAGAACTGTACATTCATAAAAAGATTTACTGTTTCTTCTGTGCAAAAACATAGTTAAATTATTTCATTTTTCGTAAACGCTGTAAAAATTGTGAAACATGATTATTTTAAGTAATTTGCAAGTAAATTTCTTATTATTAATTAGTAATGAATGTTATTCGATTGAACAGTAAAACAAGAAATTCATAATGAGAATTTGAGTAGAGTAATTAAACAGTAAACGGACAGCTTATATTCTAAAAATGTTTTTATTATATATGTTTCACATAATTCAAAATAGATGATACGTTTAAATCAGCGCTAAGTTAATTTTAAGCAAATAATTATAATTTACTTTATGCGAAATGTTTATTTTAAATTAACTACGTCTATATTATTAATTTCTGCTGATTATTAATTTCTATTAAAATATAATAATTTCAAGCACCAAAAATTGCATTCTGTTAAAAGTGAATGTAAACTCTATTTGATATTTCGACAAAATTTGGTGGAATCAATTACATAAAGATCTCTTTTATCAATATTTCATTATCGATAATTTATTAAATTCACCAAAGATCTCTATTCTGGTTTTACGAAAATATTAATAAATGACAAAATCGTCATACGTATTATAGTTATTTGCGGTTTATCGTTCATGTATCGTAAGTTTTCATAAAATGTAAAACATCACGTTGGTCTCCCGCGCATATGAATTCATTTCAAATAAACCGAATATAACGTGCTGCTACGATACATATGCAGTTTCAAAGAGACATACTTCGCGATGGTGGCATATATACGTGCGCTCCCGCCCATGTAAAATCAATATGTAATTAACTTCGATTAGGTTGCCGATGTGGCAGTTTTGTGCCGTATCTGCTAGAAAGGTCGCATTGCACGAAAGTTCGGGGCAGCTTTATCTCGGTGTTTTTCAATAAAATTAAACAGTACGTTTACGAATATTGATTTGCAAAATACAGATATTTATTTTATAAATAAAATATAAATAACATCTTTTTTCCTAAGAAAATGAATATTGATTATGTTATTTATCAAAAAAGGAAAAAAATTTTTAATAGTTTCTTTTTCATGTTTCTATCAATAGAAATTATCTGTACGGATAAATTTTTTTTAAATCAAAAACGAAGCAGATATTGAAATCATATTTTTGTAGATTACGTATCACGAAAATATTTAATCTTAATTTTCTTAAACAAATATCTATTTTTAAAACTGAGATTACAATAAATAACATTTAAATTTAAAGACAAAAGTAATTGGTAAATTTTATGCTTTAATATTATTATTCATTTATAAATATGTTTCATAATTATATGTATAGTAGAAACAAAATTAACTATTATTAACATATGATTAAAATAAAATATGAATTATATCATTTATTATAATTAGCTTGAGTAAATTTTTAATGATTTATATTAAAATTATACGTGACCATAAACAAAATAAACGGCTGCTTCTTTAAATATGTATATTTCAGTTATATAGAATTTAACATATTTGAATTATAATATTCGTCATAATAAATGCATGCAGGAGGAAAATAATTTTCGTAAAAGTTCAATAGTTGTGGTTCGAATTTACTGATTAAAGTTTCTTCTAAAATTTTTAACTCTAACTTAAATTAACAAAAAATCTAGGACCCCCCTTCCAAATTTTCGTATTCCTACGATTGATATATACAGTTTGTTTGTCCGTTGTACATCAAACAGTGATTGCATCATGTATGCGCTCGTAGTGCATCGTATAGCTCGATGTCACGTTTTATCTGTCGATTCGTTTCGAATAATATTGTCTGGCAATAGAAACATGGCGATGTTAACACTTTCACCATCAATGTATCACCGATGATACAAACGGCCGTTGTGCAAACGCCAAACAGTAGTGAAAGTGTTAATCGCATCGAAGCCGAGCCCGTTTCGATACGCCTCTTTGATAAATTCTTTTCCAACGTGCATTTTTTATGAAATTGTAGATCAATAGATCAAAAGCAAAAACTAAATTTCTATTCTAAAAATCTAAAAAATAAAATTAACTTTTTCTTTTGCTGTGTATATTGCCCTGATACGTTATCATTTGTGATTTAAAAGCGTTATTTTTTTTCATATCCTCAGATAATGATATAATTAAACTTTACTCTAAAAATCTTTCTCTATAAAAGTCTTTCCTCTAAAAATCTTATAGCGAATTCGATTGGATGTACTCAGTGCATATATTAAAGTCGTCATACTGATAGAAAAATGTGTACTTAATATAAATATAAAAAAATGGATAAAATAAAATTCTCGATACATTTTATTGTAACATTAAATAAAATCTATATTTTATAATTCAAAATATTTGCATTTTATTTTTACACAGATTAAACCAGTGTACAGCTTTATAGTGCGCACTAGTGCGTCCAACCGAATTCGCTATTAGCTAATTAATAATTGCACTGAAATAATTTCACGTTCATGTTCAATTAATATGTATAAAAATAATTTTACTTTCTTAAATATTTAGTATTATCAAACATAATAATATATAATTAACGATTTGATCATAATTATTAAATATTTAAGAAAGTAAAATTATTAATCGGTTATATTAACTGAACTCTTGATCGAAATTATTTTACTCAACATTTGGTAGCTATTTCAAGGAAGGAATTAAAAATAGTTCGTATAATCTATAAAGATTAATAATCTATCGCAAATGGAAGAGAAATCTGGCGCTTGGCTCTTCAATTTTCAAAATCATACGTGCTCGAAAAATTTCACAAGCATATAAGTAAATATTTTCTACCCAATACATTACCTAATTCAAATATTATTAATTTGTACATAATTGATTGAATTCAGCTTTTTCATGCTTTTTATTATGAAAATTCATTTAGGAGAGGGAGAGAAAACGGGATGATAACATGAAATCCGAGTTATCTTTGGGGAGGCAAACGACAAGGTTCGCGCGCGCCCGTTTTAAGTAATTGGATTCATGGAGTTTAAGCGCGAGCTTAAGTAATTAAGTTCGGTGTCGGAGTAGCGCTTTGCGTTCGAGCTGCGCATTTCGTTGTGCCGAATTACATTACATATCCGCACTACGCAACGCTTTGTTGCGGCGCGCGGTGCACGGTGGCGGTGGCGGTGGTAACGACGTACTTTCGATTACACGAAATCAACGTATAATTAACTTCGCCCGACTGTTCGGTTTTGTAAGCCTTCCGATAAATTCCACGCTCGCATGTTCCGAGCGCTCACCGATAGCGAGGAAAACGCCACCGGCTGCGATCGCGCGATACATTCATGATTCGCGTCGCGTCGCGTCGCGTCGCGTCACGTCGCATCCGCGCTTCTGATGTGCTCGCCCGCACTTTGTCCTCGACAGCTACAACAATCGAACGGCTTTAACAATCATTAATTTTACATGACGTAGCATAATTCGAATACTCATCATGCGCAATACTACAAAATTATTGATTATATAACGCAAGAGCAATTTTGCTGAAAAATCTAAAAATTTGGCTAGATATAAATCTGAAAGTAATTTTGTTGGATCATCAAAGTAATTTTGCAGGAATTTTAAGCGTGACGAGCTACGCTGCAAAATGTTTTAATATTCTAGCAATTAATTTTGTCGTCCTACCTAATTGTTTTAATGGTCCAGCAAAATTATTTTTCAGATCTGTATCTAGCTAAATTTTTAGATTCATCAGCAAAATTGCTCTTTCAGTGTATACGCGAAAAGAGATCTAATTGTCTATCGGATTATGTTATACAATTAGCTGAGAAAGATCAGAGGAAAAGAAAATGTTAATACCGTGGCAAATGTCGTACAAATTTTCGATATCTTGTTTTCAATACCAAGTAGTGTTTAACGATGCTAAAGTATAGAGATCCTATAAGAGTCTGGCCAAAGTGGATTAGTCTTTTGACTGATATGGTTCATTTAGTTCGGACATTTTCGGAAAGTGAAAGAAAAAAGGCTATTTGCCATTTTTTATCAGTTTTAGTCAAACTCTTATTATTATTTATAGGATTTTTATATCAAGATTACAAGAGATGTAAAACAAATATAACAAAAAATAATATAAAAGATAACTAAGAGCATTACGAGAAAGCAAACAAAAGAGTATAGAAATAATTTTGAATATAATGTTATTGAATTATGTATATTCAAAACCATGCAACTGTAACAGTCGATGTAAAGACGACGAAATTGATTAACGTCAATTAACTATTCGATACAGACATCGTATAACGTTCATAAGCTGCAACATGATCAGTAAGCAAATCTACTGAATCGTCGAAGACGGAATGCGATAATATAATTGGTTCGTTAAGCATTTGTAGCGTAAATAACCGTAAGCACCTCGGTACGCAATAATAATATCATGTGCCGCAGCACGAATCGAATCGAATTTACGGCGAAACACGCATAGAAATCCCTGCAGAGTGAAAGGGGATGATACGCAGCTAGAGAAGGTGGAGGTGATGAAGGGGACGACGAATAAAAGGAGTGAAGAGAAAGCATATAGAGAATCGGTTTTCCGGTTCAGAAAACGGATGTGTAAACAAGAAACAACGGTCGTAGTCGAGTTTAATATGGATTGATACCTGGGGGCTTGTAACAGAATTTACGAGCAAAGTTAAAAATTATAACGACAAGAAAGAGTTAAATGCGTTATTGATTATGTTTAAATGGAGAACGTACGCGCGTTCTTGAATATTTTCTCGCACGTGGCTATATAAAAATAAAAAAGTGCATATTTTCATGCAAACATTAATTAGCCTCGGGTATTTATATGCGGTGCGAACGTAGAATATTTCTTGTAATTACATAAAGCAAGTAATGATTACGTTGTAATATTTAAATTTATACGTACATGATACAATAAAAAACTTGTACATATTTATATATACATTTATTAATTATTTATCTTTAGCTTCGGTAAAACTTCAATAATTAAACAAATAATTATAAGAAAATGTAAGATGTTATATTTCGGAGCCTTAAAATTTTTCCGTAAATAAACTCACATCTCAATATTGATTGGTAAAGTTTAAAATAAATTCGCGTGCTGTTATATGGAAAGAATGATTTTACAGAAGTATCTAAAAATTTAGTTAGATGTGTAAATTCGAAAATAAATTTTGTCGAGTTATTAAAATAATTATGTATGTCAAATTTTTTTGCAACATCGCCATCATACTTCAGTTTCCTATATAATTATTTTGATAATCCAACAAAGTTATTTTCAAATCTGTATCTATCTAAATTTTCAGATAATTTAGCAAAATCGTCCTTTCCCTGTAGTTTACCAGTTTTACTTTTACATTTCGCTATACTATTAGAGAAATGCAAAACATACAGAAAACGCTTTACGAAAGAAGACAGTGATGCAATGCGAAATGTCACAGTCGTAAGAGACAGATGAAAGAAATAACCATCATACGGGAATTCAAGGTTTCCTAAAATTCTTGCCTGTCTGTTTAATTTTTTACATGTAAATCACATTGAAAAATGAACGAAAATTCGACCGCGGGAATCAGTTGGTGAGAGCACAAATCTGTCGAGTTTAGAAAAGAGCAGGGCTGTGGAGCTAATCGATAATTTGTTTGCGTTTGCGATGTTTTCGCGGAAAATGTCCGGTGCATGGCGTGCGAAAGTCCGAGATGAAAGAGACTGAAGTTACTCGTCGCTGCGCCGCAGAAATTCCGAAAATAATGAAGGCACGATGTTTGCGCACCAGCGCGAAGCTATTTCGCGGACGAGCGACTCGGGCTGCTCGGGCACCCGCGAGACGCGCATTCGTCCGTTCAGCTTGAATCATGACCAAGCGCTTGCAAAGTTTACGGACGATTATGCGCGCATACGTCGTCGTTTGACGTTATTGCGTCGCAGTATCAGCGCTGTGTGTAAATGCGCCTCGCGTGATCGCAAAGTAGATCGCAAAGTAGATCGCAATATTTCTGATAGCAGAAAAAAAAAGCTTTCCTTTTTTTCCAGCACGTAATTTTCCATAATAATTACTTCAAAAATATGAATTTTAATTTCGAAATCAAAGTCATAAATTTCCTCGAGATATTGTTATTAAACGTCAATTACGAGTACAAACTTTTTTCAAATCCATATCATTTTTTTTTTAGAACGTCGTAAAAAATTAATTATTTATTAAAATTTATTTAGTAATCATTATTTTATAAAATTCACTGTTTTATAAAATCGAGACACACTCGAAGTATTTCAATCATTGATCTCGGTTATTGAAGTATCTTAGATAAAAGATTGAGACACAAAGAGATTACATCGTGTTCAATTTATCAAATAAATGTAGTCGAAAAAATATAAACGTGAGATTTTCAATCAATTAAAAACCTAATATAAAATCTTATAAAATTCCATAAAACAAAATAAATCAGAAATTGTATTAACGTTTTCAGATATTACTACGGAGTATAAATAATGTTATTTATTTATATTCCAATTAATAAATATTTAAACGAATATTTAATTACTCGTAGTATAAAACGCAATTTGCGATGCGAGGTGCAGAGACGACGAGCAAAGTAACACAACCTTTCAGGAGTTTGTAAGCTTGGCAAACCGTGTAAAAAGAAAGACGCGTACTAATTAACGGAGAAGGCGAGGAAGCGGAAGGAGACTACATCGAAAGAGCATAGCGGGTCCTGGAGGAGGTTTGATGTTTCGAAAGAAGAGGGTGATGCGTGTTCAAAAGCCGCAACTAAAAATACAAATGCTATTTCGGGCTACAGGCGGAAGGTCAAGGCGTGCTAGAAACAGCTTGTTCGCTTGAGGAAATGTGTCTTCTTCGTGGCCATCGTCGTCCTCGTCGCGTTGTTCGTCTCCAACTATCTCCGTACTAAAGCAATAACAACTCTCTCTCTCCTCCACGTGTCGCTTCTCGTACTTATTTTTACTGTAATTGTTTCAATTGTTTCATGTAACTTTATACCTTCTGAGTTTCCACGCTTTCCTTTCTCGTTACATCTTTTCTCTGTCTCTTAAAATTCGTTTTCCGTAAATCTTTTTTTTTTTATAATTTCCCATAGTTTCTTTAAATCTCGTGCATTATCTTTCCTTTTTCATCGCACATAAAATTGCGCTTATTTTTCTGCACGGAGTAAAAAGAATCATAGGAAAATTTTATTACAAAATTTTATTAAGGTCCTTTATATTAAAAATGTCCTCGATTTTTTAGAATTTTAAAGTTTGATGACTACGATCAGAAGAATTCGCATTTTTTCACATCAGCGCCCGATAAACTTGTCTACCCTAATAATTAAGTAAGCTTTTTGTCATTCTCAGCTCACATACCGAAAGCTTATTCATCTCGCGACATACCGACGTGCGAAAGCTCGCCGCTGAAATTTGATGAAAACAGAATTATTCGATGAATGCGACATGCCTCGCCAGTTTTCCATTTCAGAAAAATGCATAATGGTTCACGGCGGGAACTCTCGAACAATGGACAGCAGCGTACAATACGTCGAACGTCGAAGTGTAAAAAGTGAAAGAAATTCAAACATTCGGTGAGCGAGTGCGCACGCGATTCAATATGGATGTATACCGTAATATTCGCGGTGTAATTCGAGCATAACGTATCGCGGTCGTTGGAGAATTCTCCTTTCCCGTACAATCGTGGGTAGCTATTGATCGAGCTATCTGTTGGCTACTATCGATAAGACATTGTAGATTACGAACGAGAAGATTACGACTGCGGAGACGTTTCGGAGAAGCTTCGGAAGGAGCGAACCTCGCGTTGTTCCCTTTATACGCGCTGCGGCTACCGGCTCTCTGCGATCTCTGCGATACTCTGCATCTCGCCCGATTGCCAGGTGCCGGCGAATCGGTATCACGCTTGACTATACGTTAATCAAAACATCGTTTATGCGAACTGCTTCAGGGCAAGAGATGTAATATCCGATGGGAACTTCGTTCCCCGCGTTTATGCGTTCCTTGTGGATTAATTGTGCACTCACACATTCACTTACTCTCTCTCTCTCTCTCTCTCTCTCTCTCGCGTGCACCATCAACATTCCGGATTCGTGGATTTCTGCGAGCGTGTTTCGCAAATTTTGATTATATAAATTCTAAATACCAAAAAACCATTCATTCGGAAAATACAGTTCACGGATCATACGAGCCTTTTCTCTGTGTAATTAAAAAAGGAGGCGCTTTGGAGAATATAAATCTGGATTTTCAGAAATCCTAGGAATCTAAAAATCGCCTTTTCAAGGAGTGCAAATTGCCTAAATCCTATAAAATTTCACTTCCCGCAGACGGATTCTGAATTCAATAACATGAAGTCTCGCGGAGATCTACTTGATCCTACGACTCGGTGCGCGATTTCTGAGAAACTCAACGCATATCTTTCATTTTACATCGATATTTCGCTCCAATACTATCGGCAACAGCTCGAAATACTCCGCATTTCGTGTTTTCGTCACGTTGCAACCGCAACAGGACGAGCGGGATAAACAGCAATGAGTAATACGGTCTCTCCGGAGGCGCCAGAAACAAGTATACGCTGCAAGTGTCGCTAACGGTGATAATGATCCTTCCTTTCGTGTGAAATAGTGCGTCGATAAGGTGTCATGGATTACGAGGAGCAGGCTCTCTTTCTCTCTCTCTCTTTCTCTCGTGCGGCGGTTCAAGAATGACCGGTCATCTCGCAACTTCATGTTACGAGCTTCGCTTATCGAACGATTTGCAGCACAGACGTTTCGCAAGAATATATAAGCTCGCGCGAATATTACGTTCCATTAGGCCGATTTTTCGGACACGGAGTAAAACGGAGACAGTTTCGACGTCTAAGAGACTCACATACGTACGTCGATGGCGCCGATTATAGCTTTTTGTCGTGCGCACTCTCGCGAAACATAATCGATCGCTGGAGCGCACCGATTTCGAAAACACGCAATGTCGCTCAAGTAAATCTATCGCAGTCCATTTTGCATATTTAACGGTATGTTCGTGCGTTTTTGAGAGCAACATTGAGCTCATATTGCAATCTAATAAAAAGTATCACGTGACGAAGCAAACGGCTTGCAAATATCGCGAAACCGACCGACGATTACGGTTCATTACGCTGTTTTCATGTTCAAGAGGATGGAAATAATCACCCCAAAGTATAAATTAAACGTGGAAAAAATACTTACAAAAATAAAATGATACGAATGAAATGTAAACAGAATCTGACAAATGAAAGAAGTATTCGCGAATACGTGAAAGATATTTTTAAACGGGAAAAAATATTGAGATGGAATATTTAAATGAAAGAAATATTTAAATATGAAAAAAATATTTTCTGTATATGTGTGCGTATGTGTGTAGATCCATAGAACACGTTTATAACAATGCAAATGTTGTGCCTTTAGCATATTTAGCATATACTATAAATTTTAGAAATAAAAAAATGCATATTTATTAATAAAAGTCTATATACGGACTATAATATTTATCGACGTAATACGCGACGGTAAATATTATAACAGCACAAAACATTGGAAGTATATATAATTAAGAATATAATACAAATCCAATATAATTATATACTTTACTTAAAGATTAACTGTATCTTAGTATTACAAATGGTAAACAAGTGACCGAGATCGCACTTTATTAATTTGCTTAAAAATGATGTAACATACATGTCTACGTTGCCAACCGATCGTTATAAAGGCGTAAGCGGCGCGTACATTTCTCATCGCGAACGTCATACAGCGGCACGATGCTGCAATAATTATCTTCCCTCCCTCCGTTTTTTGTCTCTCAACGAGCGATCGCGTGAAATCGCGCGTATCGATAAGACGACATAGATTATACGGGAATATAAGCGCATGACGTATACGCTTTTAAGTGGGCGGCGCGCAAGAACCGGGGGTGCCGCAATTAATTTTCGCGTTTCCCCTGCGAACGCATTAGTCTCATTTGTGCCCCAAATTAATGTCCTTAAGCCGGCCGAGACCTGACCCTCCCAGGCTTGGCTGTACCGCACACGCGCGGTTAAGTTTCACTTCGCGAATACCACGTCCTTGGAGCATGCGGCGTACTGTCATCGGAATATCTGCAGCCCGCCGCTCGTATGCGGACTCGATATACACGGTGCATATATGTAACTCATTCCAAGCGCATGATTCGACATCGTAATCCAGTTGCGCGATTCCGCGTGTAACTCGCTTTTACAATCTAATCTGACGCACTACACGAGACCATCAATTCCGCTTCAAATTTAACCACGCAGCGAGATCTGTGAGACATGAACATTGTCCGTAAATCACATTACAACTTTAAAAGCGTAATCTTTATGCCCGGAAGAAAAATTACGTAAAAACAGATTATTCTACGTGCGATTCATATATTATAACTGGCTAAATTTATTCGAAAAATAAAATTGATACGTCTAAGTTTTCGTAATGTAAAATCACGCTGTTAGATTTGAAAGGAAACATTGTAATCCGTTCTCTTAAATAACATTTTGTTATTTGTAACTGCCACGTGTATCAAAATGTAAATTGATCCATTTCTGTGGTTAGTTGAAGTAAACATCGTCCGTATAATAACGTACGTATTTTTTAGTAAATAATAAATTAAATTTGAATCAAGTTTAATACATTTTCTTGAGTTAAATTGTTTAACTCTATTGTTTTAGTCAAATTAATGATCTATTGGAACAGTGGCGACCTATAGAAATAATTAAAAAGAACTCAAATTGGATATAATTTGACATAATTTATGAATCTAATACATATATATATATATGCGCATAATTGTCAAAACGTTATAAAGAATCACGACAATGTTGACGACGTTTATATTAAATGTAATGCTAATTTCTTTAGAAAAGACGAAACATCCTTTTAGGGGTAATGTTAAACGACCTTCTCCCTAAATACATACTTCGCGAGAGAATGCACTTCGCATTTCGCCACTTGCTCTGCAGTGTCCTACAAAGCATTGAGCGGTAAGAAAGCAACATTACGAAGTTACTACAACACTCGTGGAACAGCCTGGTTTGAAGTCGCGAAGTGTTTCATAAAAGCGTTAACTTTCCAGGACGGAAATTTCTCCTTTCCTAAAGCGGAAAACCCGAACAACCACTGAAAAGATAAGGGGAAATCTGCCATTGCTTCAGATAGATACTCCATCCATTATTCTACGTTATTTCTAAGCGAATAATAATTACATTTTACTACAGTACATTAAAAATTATTTCATCGTGGAAAGGATAATGATCGTCTCGACTAATTGCCGGAAAAATCGATCAATCGTCAAATTAAATTTAATTAAACCGGACAAGCAATTGATTATTTTCACGGTTGTCGACGCTAATTCAGTTACACGACTGCGACAAAACACGACTGCACTTGTCATAATCCGTTCGGCAATTCCGGAGAACGGAGTGGTCGAAATTTATCCGCAGCTGCGACGCGCGAGAACCTCGATGGTGCACCGCACCACTCCGGGATCACTACTTTCTCCAACGAAATACCAACGAGTTAGGCACTACGTGAGAGATTAACTGAGCAGCATATGCTCCGAGAGCCTTGCTCTCTCGCTTATGAATCCACCGCCGCCAGTAATATAGCTTCTCGGCGCTCTCGAAATAGACCGCGACATCGGATCGCGGAGTTCTTCATTATTGTTAAACTGTTGAATTAGCGATATATTTAATTTGAAATTGAAATCGACAGTACAATCCAAAAATTTTATAGGTGATCACCTATCGTTCTTCAATATACACAACTTTTAATGAAAGATACACTCAGCTTTACGCTCAGAAGATTTTCTTTTAATGCCATTAACGTGGCTAGCTAATAATATTCAATATAAATTTTAAATATTTCTTTTAAAAAATCAGTCTACTTCTTTGTGATGTAATAATATATATACAAGAATACAGATTTTAAAATTTTTGAAGAATACAGCGGTATATTGTACAAATTGTATTTGGGAAAAAACAAATTACAAAATTTAATTTTTTTATTTAAGTTTGCATGTCAGCTCCAAAACTTTATAAATTTAAGGATTTTTAATATTATATGACGAAATTAACGGAGGAACTCATTGAAAATCATTTATGAAAATTGTTTACGAGATGAAAACTTTTAAAAATAGATGAGATACAAATTTAAACGCATAATGAAAACGTCTGTATTAAAAAAACGTAATTTCATTAGCCGACTGACCTAAATCGATATTATATAATTAACGAAGTATTGATTTTTAACGAAATATTTTTGGTTAGATTACTTAGCAAATTGAAAGATTCTACAAAAAAATCATTTAAAATAAAAGAGCTTTAAAATGTCTAAAAGTTCTTATATTTCTCTTTGTCTCTCTTAGAATATTTTATTAAATAATTATTTTTATCATATGCATACATAGAGCACTAAATTTTTTTGTTTCAATTTAGATTTTTGCAAATTTTTTTAGGTCAACAATTTTTTTATTTTAATAAGTCAATTTTTAATAAGCCAGCAATTTTTTTTTTTAATAAGTTAATGTGTTTAACGACTTAAGAGATAAAACACGACAAAACATCCTTTTTTAAAGTAGTGTGTACTTATAGAAACTTTTTATAAAGAGAAAAGGAACAGAATACTTGGAATATTTTATATAAAATAAAATTATTCCATGATGCTGTTAAAATTGAGCGTATCTGATCTCGCGACAAGTGTAAAAACGCTATTATCGAATTAAAAAGAAACCTTTGATCCATGCGCGATTACATTCGATCAGGTTCGCCATAGCATTAAATCACTATAAAGTGTCAGCTTGTATCGCGGCCAATTGACAAAGAAGAGCTAATTACAGCGACTGCGCAACCGACTCGGCCACGAAATTGCTAGGTACGGAATTTGTTAGGTACTTTTTGCAAAATGACTGGATTCCGATCGGCTGTTCGCACATTAGGCGAGAAGCCTTCAGGCGTTTTGTCGCTTCTCTTCGTTACCATCTTCGCGATCACTGAATTTGTCGTGAATATCAAATTTGTGAGCTGTTTCGATATCGGGTTCAATTTTTATGCTTTTTAAAAAAATTATCTCCGAATATTTCCCTTCATTCTTTTTAAATTTTAAGACGAATAGCGATATAAAAAATTGTAACTTAAAAAACTTGCATATGTAGAAATAACATTCTAGTTTACGTCAAAAGTATCGTAATTTTGCCCTACTCTTATTTGTTTCTTACTTATATGTCTGCGATCCAAAAGATTATCGCATTATGTCTAAAGTTGTCTTATCAAATCAGAAATTTCTTAATGTCTTATAAAAATTTTTTTAAATCCAAATCGATTATAGTTGTTAATGTTTATTTATTGATTAATAATATTTACGTGTTATTATTTAACAAGAAGTGTTTATAAGAAAACATTGTATATTTTTTTCTCTCAGAAATTCTCGGAATTAGAAATTGTAAAGATGGAATAGTTAATGGTATAAATTATATTGACGATAATTATCATTAATTTTTATTGATCTATTTTATATTTTTTATCATAACCATCAACATTTTGCAACATATAACTACATGTATGACTGCTTCTACAATTTCACGATATTGTGCTGTACATGAAGTTATTCTATTACATTCGCATAGCAGAATAAACACTTTTTTCTTTCTTTCATTTTTATTCGTATCTCGATCATGTGCGTTATGATTTTTCCTCCTTTTTCCAGAAGCAACAAATTATCAGTCCGCTTCCCTCATTTTAACGGATGTAAACGCCACAGAAAACAAGTAATTCCATGTATTCGAGCGCATACAAATATAAATAGATTTCTACGTGATAAGCGAAACTTAATGCAAACTGTGTGTGTGTGTGTGTGTGTGTGTGTGTGTGTGTGCGCGTGTGTGTGTGCGTGTGTGTGATGTGCAATACCGCTAGGATTAACTGGAAGATAAATTGCTTTTTGTCACACAACAATTTGAATACAATAATTCGCTCGTATAAATCGGACGATCTTCTAAAATTGTTTATTTTTCAATCCTGTAAAATGCAGAACCAGTAATCATTTTCGGACTACATTATTTTAACGGAGAAATAACGGTGTGAAAACAGACGGTATGATTAACAGCGTATTGCGGTCGACTATGCTTCCATTGTTTGCTGATACAAGTAACAAGTTGCACGGAAGTTTCATATACGTTTGAAAGTTTACTGCGATAGATCGTGCGTAAGTCTAACTTCGTCCGTAAATAATCTGTAGAGAGAGTTATTTTTGAAAAAGATTGTTTCTGTAAATCGAGTTACTTTGTGACATACCACCTATTCCATTTGTGTTATTGGTTATCAAATATTTTCCACATTCGTGCATCTTTCGATTACCACATGCAAACTATTTTATTTATGGAAAACAGTTATAGAATTAAAGAACTATGGAATTATTGTAAAATACACGCGGTGTGTAAATTGTATAAGCATCGATGACGCGCGGATGAACTCTTTCTCGCTACAATCTCCACTCGTGAAAGTCTTGAGAACGACTTTCTTTCACGTGGCAATTCCTAGCGCTTCGGTGTACAATTGCATGAAATGCGCCGGCAGCGCAAAATGATACCCGTTTCATTTCAGAATTAAAAAAAATTTGTTATATTACCTTTCAACCATTTTCTAGTACCCCTTATTATTCCTTTTTACAGCATACATAGATCTAACTTTATTTAGATAGGTTTATTATTTCGTAATTAGCCTCTTAATTAACTTTCTTCTTTTGTGTTCTTTTTCGCGCTGTATATCAATTATTTACAATAAACAGAGTAATATACCGAAGTTAAAAAAGATAGACGCTTTTTCGGACAATTTCCTTCTTCTTGTGTATATACAATACATTCTTTATCTGCCCCTGTTTTAAATTTATGCCAACGAATATCTGTGCAGATTCCTACTCTAATTTTGATTTGTGAGACGACGGAGAATTTCATACAGAATCGCAGTTGAGCTTCGCACACGAGTTTCAATTTTGAAATTACGAGTGTAGATTCGGTATAATAAAATTTGGCTTATCGCCACATCCTTTGCACAATGTAACAAATTTATACATGTTAGCTGTCAAGTTAGTAAAATATTGAAGATCGCAATACGGAAAACACAGATTTCTGAATAAAAATATTTATACGGATATTTTTCTCTCGGTTAAACTTATTTTGTAAAAAAAACCTCTTCGACGTTTCCAATATTGAAACAACACGCTATTAAATATATTTTGTACAAAGATAACGTAATTCATTTTTTAATAATTGTACTTGCAACAAAGCAGAGTTGTTTTCGAATTTAAAAATTCCGACTACATATCTCTACTATGCGTAATACTTAGAAATTCTCTACGAACAACAGTCGTGTCGGACGATGACATTCCTACTACGAAGATCTCGTGTACATCTCAATCTACATCGTGAGAAAGTGAAGTATAACTAGTGCTCTCGCGTATAATGCTCGTGGTAGTCTCTGGTGACAAGTGAAGTAAAATTTGCTCGGCACGCAACTCGTCCCGATGTTACATATCCCGGCTGTCCGGATATATGTGTATGAGATATATGCGTGCGCACGTTTCGCAACGATCGCGCGATCATCCGCTAGTCTATTTGGCTTCGTTGGTTTCGCCGTTTGCGATTCTTGCCACGTAGTACTGAATCGAGTAATCGTTGATTACGATCGCGAGCTGGTTAAGAACGGCACGTCGACTTTCCTCGCACGGTCGATGTGTGATCGCAGGGGGAGACGAGGCCTGCGTGAACTAATCCCCCCCGTAATTAATTGGTATTAAATATTTATGGCAATTATTAAATCTCTGGCAATACTTGCAATATTTAATTAACGATACTTTGATGTATTGAAACGATATTTCGAATTGGAGAAATTGAGAGAGAGAGAGAGAAAGAGAGAGAATTTCATAAATGATAGTCTATAAATTATACATGTTTATATATTATAATTAAAACTTGAGCCAAAGAAGATTTCCATTTCTTAATTTGAAGGGAAATTTCTAACTTTCTAATTAAAACTAGATTTAGATATTCCAAATGTTAATGTAACATACATTCGATTATATTCAATATTTATCAAATACATAAATTATAAAAAGAAAGTCAACGTTGTTATTTTCTAGATTGGTGTGTCAATGAGTTAATGTGTGATAAAAGTGACAGATTAGGTCTAATTTACTAATCTCATTTGAAATTAATAATCGTTCTCAAAAATGTCCCTCCCTTCATTGTAAATATGCGATATGAAGATATTTTGAATACGTTACAACGTTCGTAATATCTACACGAGAAGCTTCTATGATTAAATTTTCACACAAAAGAAAACATTAGAATATATGTGTTTATCATTTTGTGTAATTCGGTGTTAACACACACGTGAGGATTAAATTGTTATTATAATCAATGCACGTGCTCGGCTAATCTGTACTGTGACTATTATTGTCGGATCGCCAACAAGCGGTGTATTCGTAAATTATGCGAGAATATGATGGAAATCGTCATCATCGTCGTCGTCGTCGTCAGAGTTAAATGCGAGACACGTGGAATTCTGGCGCTGTCGTCGTCCGATGTAAACGTGATCATTTTGATGGCAGTACGTGAGAGCGGCCGACCGTGCTCGGTTGACGTTAGGGTCAGCGAAAGATCGTAAATCAAGGTCGCGAGGCAGACCGCGAGGCAGACATTTTCTACCGTCTCTCCGTTCTGGCAAATTACGCCTTTCATGCGGCGACGCGCGGTAAACGAGAACGCGATTATCGATAAATCCGAACGCCGTCCTCATCGCCGGCGATTCATAATTTGCGATTACCGTAAACTCGAAAGTTGTGAAACGTGCGGAAATCCAGCCTGCTGATTTAACGCGAGCTCCATTCGGGCGAGGACAATCGAGTTGACTTTCGAAGCCTCATCGATTGCCCCGCGTTTTCATTAACGGCTGTTTAACTCAACGCGGCGCTGCAATTAACAAAGATTATTGTTCGGCTTAAAGAAATAGTAGTCGACCGAAAGCTTACTAATTGCATAAGTATGAGGCAATCGATATTAAATGCTATATTATTTGAGATCTTGAAATAATGATAACTAAAACGAATAGACAAAGACTAATACAAGTTAATGCAAATTGTACCAAATTAGCTCAATTATTAAAAAAGAAATTTAACGCGTTAAAAAAAAAAATATTACATCTTTGTCTAATTTAAGATAAAAAGCAACAACGTATCAAGAAAATAATACATATCGAATTATAATCTACAAAGAGTACATACATATTTTTTTCGAATTGAAGTACACAAAAAAAAATATAAATAGACCCCGACTTTAAAAAAGCAGAGAAAATAAATGCTGCATATGTTTTAGAATCCACTTTGCAATATTGCGAGGTTGCTATCACGAGCAAGAAACCACTTACTTTAATACATCTAATAACAAAAACAATGCGGAACAACAAACAGTTACATAAATATTATGATATTATTACGCAGATGACCATTGCAGTATCCATATATAGCTCGTAGGACCAAAATGAATTCTATTGTTATCTTTTGTTAATTCGTTGCCTGAGAGATAATATTTTCTTTATATTCTTGATTGTAAATGTTGTTTACGATATTTATCTCATGAACTTTACATTAAAGGTTGGAGATAATAAAATAAACACAAAATCGGATATTGGATACTCTTGGAACTACGTGCATTAAAATAAAAATGAAATATTGGACAGACCATTTGAAGCAAATTGATTTAAATCATAATTATAAGATAATTATATATAATGTAATAATTGTAATTTTTTCCTCATTAATTTATTAATAAAATATATTACATAAATAAAAATAAGATAAATTGATTCATATCTCCTTCAATATGGTTGAAAATACGTCGGAAATACGGATGTAAAAGGTTGTTAACTATTAAAACGTTGACTGTAACACGCCGAGCGATGAATTGACCATAAATGGAGATAGATGCAAATTTTGACCTTGCTTTAGTGCGTACAAGCCTGCCATATTTCGCAGCACACTCGCGATACGTTTTTCCGACACGTGCGGAAAGCGTGCATACAAATTCGCGAAGATTAACGAGCAAACAAAATATGCGGTCGAGGGGGCGGAAAATCGGGAAACGGGGGGGTTGTGAAGAGTAGGCGGGGGCGGAAATAAAGTATCGCGCATGTCATATTTGCGCGGCGATTTGGTAGCCGACCAACGTTATCATAAAATCAGACCGACATGCGCGAACGTTCGCGCAGAAATGAGCGACTTCTCGGACGAATGAAAGAGCACATCCTCGGCAATGGAGCCGCCGCCGCCTCGGCCGACACGGCTGGCGTATCGATCCAGCGGTACGCGATAAAAATCGGCGATACGAGGAATACCGGTGGCGACCCGTAGAATGCAGCTGTCAATATTTGAATGATACGGTTACGCGGCCGCTGGTCGATAGTGTGCGGATTCAATGCGGTTCGCGGCGCAAGATCACGTTTCGGATTGCTCCGTCCTTTGGTCGTACGATATCCAGCTAATTAATTTTGTAAACTGCATAAACCGACTTTACCAGCTGACGCTAGATTCTTGAATGCAATATTAATTTTACATTTTATTTCGAATATTATATGTTTCTTGAGCGTGAGAGCAAAAACATCTAAAGATTCGCAAACCTGAAAGTATAAAGTTAATTTCTTAGTTTTTTTTTAATTACATAATGTTAACGAAGTGCGAAGAAAAAATGAATTAAACAACACATTTAGACATTGTTAAAATTTTTGCTATTGTAATAATAACTTTCCAATCTCTTTTCAGTAATAATCTATATCTGAGCTGTTAGCGTTAAGATTTCATTTTACGCTGAGTAATATAAAATTCATATAAATATAATTAACACAAATTTGGAGACACGGCAGTGTCTCAGCGCTACGACAAGCGCATTCGAAATACTGTTACGCGAAATAACGCAAATTCTGTATATTAATAGGACTATATTGATATCGTTGGAAAACATTTCAACTAATCGTGTTAGATATATTAATATTGCTCCGAAAATGCCACTGAAATACGATCCTGTCCTCCGCTCTGTGCGAGCGATGTGAAAAATATATCATTGCGCATCCGAAATCGAATCGGAAATGGCGCACATTTATTATTCAACCGTTTGTTCGGTGACTTAGAGTTCTTGTCCCGCGCTTTTACGCTGAAACGGAGCACGGTGAGATATCACTTTTGTCCTGCGAGCGCGGTTGTAACGTTGCGGATAAACCGATCTCGGCAGCCATGTGAGAATAAAGCGAAACGTCTGGGCGGTAAGACATCTTAGGGGATTACCGATTGATACGCGCGTTTTATGTAAATTCAATTTGGAAATATGATAATGATATGTATTTTATCCTCTAAATTTCTTGGAGTGAAAACTCACTCCAAAAGAGTTAAATTACTGTCACTATTGAAAAAGAGCAAATTTTCACTCTTTTGGAATAAAATTTCACTCGAGGGGGTATAATGGTGAAGAAAGAGAAAGCGATTGTATATATTCGCGATTGTCGATAGGAACATTGAGACAATTACATCGCGCAGTAATAAATCCGATATAATTATTGAAAATGCAAAGGGAATAATGTGTTCGTACATCAATGATGAACAATTAGGTTTCTTCTAATAATATGCAGACGACTACGATAATAATAATCTTATTGGTTTTCGATTAAAACTAATCAAGTTGCATGATTATCCTTTGGAGTAATGTATGTAGTAACTCTGTTAAAAAAGTCATGATAATAATGAGACAAGATAACAAAAAAGGAAAAATCAATAAGCAATATGCATCGAAGCAATTAAATGTGATCATTGCCGAATAAAAATTATAGTTTTCCGTCGTTTAAGATTATATTTGACTTATTACGTTCGATACATCTCGACGTGATTTTTATACAAAAGTATAATTATCGCAAAAAAATTATCTTTATATATTTATAGCATAAAATTAATCAAATAAAGCAAACAAAATGCGATCAATATGTAATCCACTTATTGTTAGATATCTTTTATTAAATATTCATATATCGTCAATGTATTGATACGATTTCTTTGATCAATTATAAATTTAATAATATTGTAAGGCAATTTGAATATTTAGAAGATAACAAAGAAAATAATCATGCATAAAATTGATTAAATTGAAATACTTTTCTTTTATTAAAATAATTTCCAACAAATTTTTAAAATTATTTTCATCAAACCAATAAGATTTTTCTAAACAAAATATAAAAATAAGGCTAAGAGTATTCAGGATAAATGTAAAAGCGTAGTAAATAAGGTATAAATAATCAATAATAAAAAAGATTATAATTATATTGTGCCAATTTTTATGTTTAATAAATAAAATCGTTGCGCATTTGATAAATTAACTGAGGTATATGCTTGACACAGTTCTCAGTAAATTGTTAGTTGCCGTTAGTTAATCTAGTCGGACTTGTTTGTCGTGATATAGTTTTTGCTTTCGAACAGTTTTAATTATCGCAAAAAATTGAAATATTTGCTATTTTGATATTTTCATTGAACAGAGTCATCGCGCATTGATAAATTAAATAAATTATTGGTATGTGCTGCTTTATTAACTTGTCATCAATTAAACCATGCATTTTATTATATATGCTCGATATATTGACTCAATTTAATACTGGAATATCTTTAAACGTATAATACAAAAATAAAATAAAATATAGCGTAATTATTTCCACGAGTCTGTTTTAATTTAAACATTTAATTGAAGCTTCAATATTCCATTGTACCTAATCGAACAAATTTTGCGAGTTATAGTACAAGCAAGTGCTATGTTTGTCATTTGGAAGATAAAATTATCACGTCAAATAAATCAGAAGGCTACCTAGTAGCCTAAAAATCGCGTGTCTCTTGTATCGCGCGACATGTATCTCGATTTTAATGATTAAAATCTGCTCTTTACCTCTGAGCAAGTAGGCGGCGAGCATCATGTCCTTGAGCTGCGGAAGATAGAGGCCATTGAGCAAGCCGTGATTCAAGTAGTTCATGTTAGGAAGTGGACTGTAGTTCAGCCCCGGCCTGAGGTGATTCAGATTCGTCAAGTGACAGGGATGGCTCAGTCCATGATTCAGACCTTGATTCTCACCGAGCAGCTCGCAGATCCTGCACCGAATCTTGGTCATACTATCGATTCCCTCGTCGTCGTCGTCGTCGTCCAACGCGCACTTGTCAAACTTGTCCCGAATCGGTGCCACTTTGATCGACCTTTCACGCCCGACAGATCGTAAGATTCGAGCAGAAGTTCTTTTCTCCAGATATTACAAAAATATATTTGTACACGACTATATCACTGTATGCGACTGCGCGCACTCTGCCACGGCACTTCACTCTCGACTCTTCTCCCTCGATTCTCTGATAAATCGAAACGAAGACATCATACGTTATACATATAATACAGAAAGTTATGAGACTTCATACGATGGGGAGACTTCTGAACTTTCTCCCGATGTTAAAATCACGATATAATTTTCATTTTAATTGCTAGATTCGCGTGTCTGTAGTAACATAATCGCATATCACAAGCATGCGTTAATTATATTGAACGTTAGTATTGATCAATCTATTAAATATATCGCAATATCAAATATATACAGTTATATAGTTTTTATTTGTAGCACAAATGTTAAAAAAATTTGAAAGATCAAACAAGTAACAAATAAAAATCACGATATTCTTCTAAAAATATCAACTATGCTGACATTTATGGATATACGAAACCTTTATTGAGACTCTTGAACTTTCTCTCGATGTTTAGTCTAGATGTTAAAATTGATATAATTTCCAAATTGCGTTTAATTGTTAGATTCGCGTGTCTGTAATATCATAATCACATATTGCAAACACATATTAATTATATGTGTCAACGTTAATCAATATTAAACATACATTGTAGATACAAAGAAAGTTTTCTTTGAATCTCTAGCATGCTTTAATATTAAAAGGGCTTGATAATTTAAAAAATAAACAAGTAGCAAATAAAAATTGTGATATTCCTCCAAAGATATCAACCTTATTGACACCGATAAATTTTAATTCTTTCACATTTGCATATATAACCCTTAGTGCATACGATGATTTTCTTTACTACACATGATGGATTGTGTAATTTGGGATGATTTTCCTCACTTTTTTACAAATATATAAAAATTATTAAGTGATTCTTACATATACTTTATCTTTATAAAGTATTTGTAAGATTATGTGTTAAAAAGAAAGGAAAAAAGAGCGATTATTATTCAGTTAGATGTATTTCACAGTAAAAGAATTCGCAGAACACAGACGATCCAATCGTGTGAACTAAGGAATAATGTATCAACGCTTACTGAATTCTCACTAATAAGAAATCGTGCTTCGTATTTACGCAAATCGTATCTGATAATTGATATCACGGGAATATAATTGAAATGATTCGAAAAGCGTGACAAACAATGAAACGACTTACTCCGACAACGGCGGCCAACGCAACGACGACAATTTGCTTCGCAGCGATCTCGGCAAAAATTCACGCAGCGAGGCGTTCTGTCGCGTCGACAGAAACTGTGGCGCGCGAACAGCCGCGTTATCACGTTACGACTTATCAGCGGAATATCTGTCTACTGACCGAGCGGACGCGGAATCGACGACCTTCGGCTATCGGCCGTTTCTTCGAACACAACGGCCGTGATGCGGGAATTAATGCGCTTCAATTGTTAGCTCTCGATTTATACTGCCCTCGTACCTGTTGATCGTTTAGTGTATCGACATAACGCGTCGGATTGTCAATCGACGGAGCCATTTCAACAAACCTATTTTCAGATTTTTTTCCGAGAGATGCGTCTACGTTCTAACTGGAAATGGAACTTTTATGTTTACTTTACGTTCCATTTTCTGTACTTCCTGTAGATTTTTTCTATCGAGAATAAATCTCGTAAGCGCCAGAGAATCGTTGCATAAATTTTGAAACATAGACAGCTCCAGAGATTTTGTTTTAAACATTTTCGCTCGAATTCAAATTAATTTTAATTTCGAATTGTAACCCGATTTAGAGTTGTAAAGATATTTATTAAAATTTAATGTTGAGAAATATTGAGAAAAAATGATATACAATTATATCTTTTTTTAAAAAGAAATTAATATGAGATTAAAGAGAAGCGTAAAAGATTTTACATATTCTACGTAAAAAGTAGTTCTACATTCAAACGCTTTACGTCAAAATTAAAAAATAATCTTTCAGATTGTGTGTGAATTAGAAAAAAAATGTGATAATTTATTGGCAAGTATTTTCTATTATATAGTTTATTTGTTGGTGTAAATCTTAAGAGTTGTTTACAATAAACTGAATTTAAAATTATTATCAGAACTGAAAGAGAGCACTTGATTTATTTTATAAATCTTTCTAAAATAGATACCAAAAGTATCTTCAAGTCAGAGTAGGTAGTTGAAACCGACGGGCTTTCCGGTTTCTTTCATGTAAAAGCTGAGCAAAAGGCGTTCCGACCTTTTAACTCCAAGAAAAAGTTACCGCATCTCGCTTTGCGGTTTGAAATTGATCTTGGCGACGTTTCACGACAAAGAAGACGTCTTTAGTGCTCGAAGAATAAATGCCGAAACATACGCTAAAGCGTAAAAAGCAATGTTAAATGAGAAACAGTGTGTGCACGCGGCAGTGTATTTGTCAAGAGTTTCGGAGTTACCAAACTCCATAAAACTTCCAGCTCATTATTTTAACGCAATTTGATTTACCGAGAAGTTTTATAATGCATAGTGGCTTATGAAAGTATTTATGAACGCGGTTTTGTTCAATTTATAGGTGCAACCTACTAGTTTTCGCGAAGCAAATTTCCTTCGTGCAATAATGTGTAAAAAATCGGATTATTTATATAAAAATGTCGATTAAACAAAAATTACACTCATATATAATTAATCATTATATTGATTTTTTTCCCCTGTGAAGAAGATATGGTTATCCTTTATTCTTCTCAGAAAAAGAAATGACAATTGACAGAGAAATGAATTAGGACAAATCGCAGCTGGAAGTCTCGGTACAGTGAAATACAGAGACACGACTCTTTTATTCTTTGTCTACATTCTTCTGCGGCAAAACATACTTGGGAGGAACAACCTTGGCCAAGTTCCGTAACGGAATATTGGAAATTCCGTTTCACGAAGCTATGCGATGTAATATGTTTTGGCTTCAAATCACTTAGTCCTATCTCTCGTTATGAACAACGATTTGTTGGTAAGTAAAATTTCTAGTTTGCGTTTATTATCTCTGATATGTGCATTAAATCCGTTCAAAAATATTTCTTACTTGATGTGGAAATAAAATTATATCTATTATATTAATAATTGTAACATTGGAGAGTATATTACTAGAATAGTCCTAGAATAAATTGATTCGTGAAAATAAATTCCTTGCGGATACACGTTCCTATTTTTTCGATTATTTGCAATCAAAGTTTATTGCGTATATATAGTCAGTTATAATTATCTGGGTACGTATATATGAAACATATTCGTTTTCATCGATAAATAACTAAAACGGAATGGAGTATATCGTGGTGAATGGTAACATGAAATCGTGGTCGAATGTATTTTTCCGCAGTTGTCGATAAAAGTAACAAATCGTATAAATCTTCTATATGTTCGAAAGTAACTGTGATTGGTTACGCGTATCGAGCTTTAACATTTAAAAATAAATAGTTAATAGTATTGTTTTCGGACAGTTATCCTGGCAAATTTAACGCCAGTCTATTTCTTCAATCATAGGATAAATTGTCAATAATCATATTGTTATAATACATTTCAGCATTTCTAGTGTTCGAAATTATCAAATCAATTAAAGAACAAGTTAAGGTCTTTGTAATATCAAATTATTATTTTATATGAAACAACAGGACGCGTACAAAACGAAAACTATCGTAAAAATATAAAGTCACTTGTTTGAATAAACTCAGAAAAGAAGATAAAAAGGTTGCCTGCATATTCCGAACGCAGTTCAACAAATTAGTGACACAAACAGCCATTGTGTTTCTCGATATAGGTATCGCAAAGTGACTATAGTGAAAACTGATATGTGCTTATTGAAGTCCTACTTTGACAATGTATTTTTCCTATCTATTACTGTTCGTTCTTGCTGGACTTGTATAGTTATGTCTTTTGAATTATCCAATACATATATATATATATATATATATATATATATATGTGTATGTTTATTATAATTATATCAATTTTAATATTTCCTTTATGTCCTTAAATCAAAGAATACTACTATGTAGACATAGACTTGGATAATTCAAAAGACATAACTATACAAGTCCAGCAAGAATTATATACATACATATGGATATTGGATATTACTATCTAGAATATATATAGTATATATATATATATATAAGTATGACGCTTACAAGATATATATTTGCGGAAAATTATCCAATCCGAAATATGGAGTAATTCGCTCTCTTTTGAACAAATTTTATGCGTGAAGATTAGACTTGCATTTATCATATAACTTTTTTCGTTCAATTTTGAATAAACAAAAGACAAGAAGTGCAAAGCATGTGAAACAGTTAACTCAGCACTGTGATAAAACCTTGTACAGCCTTTTATATTCCGCCTTTCCACAGTATCGTCTACTTCACTTAGCTCCTTTTTCTCTTGAAAAACCTCTTCCCATCTTACTCCTTCCTCTGCTGTTTCGTAGACAAAATTGAAGCAGGTGTGAAGTAAAATTGACGCTGTTTAAAGGTAATGTCACTTTGCTTCGAGTCACTTCGTTTCAGTCATGCTTGATCGATGAATCGATCTTTTGTGATCTACGCGATTGTTCTGATTTTTACTATATCGATAGAGATAATTTATAAAAAGTATATAAAACTGAAAGAACTTTTTTTAACAATTTATAAAAATGAAATTTTCACTCTAAATTTTCACTAATTAGCATGTATCCAAGGCATTGAGCTTTTAAACACATCTTTCACTTTCAAAACGTGAGCAGAGCATGTTTATTGCTAATATAATTATAATAAATTAATAAATATTAAAATATCACATGTTGCAGTAGCTCTGTTAATTTATCGTAACTAGAATAGAACCAAAGTTCTATATCTTCATCCCTTTACTTCATTATGTGTTACCTATTTATTCCGTTATAATGCACAGAATATAGATGAATAAAAATAGCGCACGCTAGCAAACAATAACAAATCTTGATACGCTTTGGTTGAATATCTGCATAAGTACAGTTGATAAAACAAGTACAACAGTTGTTGTTCGTTTTGTTGCAATAGCCAGATAATGTCCATTACGATATTCTACAGATGAGTGAATAAAGTTGGGTAAACTGAGATCGAAAGTATATAGCAAAGTGTAACAGAGTGCATTGTACTGCGAGTGCATTATGTGAGATTACTTTGTAAAATCTCTCTTCTTGAGAAATTTTCTTCAACGATTAATTACCGCGCCCGCGAAACGGTTTTTCGCGAATGAAGCCGCAATGTTTTTCGATCTCTAAAGACATTGTTTAATCGCTCGACAGGAAAACATCTCGCTTCTCTTTGATTACGTTAGCATTGCTAATCCGCAAAACTGCGTTTACTGCCATCCACCCCCTTCTCTCATCTCCCCGGACACGGTAAAGGATCGCTCGGACTCAGCAGCTCGTGCTTTATTTATGCAATAAAGTATGAGGAAGGCAAGAGACTGTAACGAGAGGGAGATTTTCTCTTTTGGTGCGCACGTGGAGTGACGGAGAGCAATGGTCTCGCGAGAAATCCGTTTGAATGCATCACCATGCGAATCTAATCCCAAATAAAGTGCGTCGGGACGCGTCGGACCGACCAAATCAAATGAATTATTAACGACGATAAGGACAATGGTATCCTTACGCGCTGCAAGAATTCTTCGCCAAAGGTGAACTTCGCTTGCGTGCGCACGAACGCGCGTGTGCATTAACCCCTTTCGTTCTACTGCGCCTGAATTGCGGACGTGCTTTTTCTTTGTATATAATATACAAGCATGTAATTTTTAAGTGAGCTAATACTGTTATCGAATTAGGTTTTATGCTACAAGTCATTTCGCTTTTAAATCCAATGGATTGATAAAACTGTATATCTTATTAACAAGAGTGTTGACGTGTAATAATCTTTCATTATTCATTTTATGTTATTTTCAACATTTTTTACAGATCAAAAGTGATTAATGTTCAGTCATAAATAAGAGGACGTGAGATGCGGGGAAAGTGAGATAGAAAATCAACCTAAATTTTAATATTTTATAATTATAAGTTATAAGTTATAAGATTGAATACTTTAAGATTCGATCGTGTGACTGTATTATTGTGTAAAAAAAAATTACAGAATGAGACAGAATTTGTTTTCCGATAATTGGCATCTTGAAACGAATCAAGTTTTTAAGTATTAGAGATTTTAACCATTACTCAAATCAAAATAAACTTTTCTGATATTACTGTGTGCACGTTTCAGTAACGCATCGCAAATCAACCTCGAGTCTCGATCATAAATCATGTCTTCTCGAATAGTCACGCAAATGAAATGTCAACGCGATACCCGGGTACGCGCGCGTCGAGGTTTTACTCTCCGACATTAATACATTAGACACCGGGGCATGCCTTTACGAAGGATGAGAGATAAAAATACGTTCGCTCGCGTCGCTCGCGGAAGCACTTCCTCTTTATGCCATGGCACTTTGCCACCCCATATTACCCCAACTTTATACAAACGCAGCAGCGGCGCCAGGGATTTTTTATCGTGCTCGAGGAGCCGATAAGGCCGAGCCACTCTCTCGTGAGTCACGCTTCCGTTCCGCGCATGAGGTGAACCCTTTGGACAAAGTGTTTCTTTCACATTCGTCATAAAACGATTATCGGAGCGACTGCGCGCGATTACAATGCGGCCCGCATGCGATACGCCTCTCTTGGCGCGCGAATACATTTTCCCCTTGTCGAGTGATGTTTCTAAAGGAAGATTGAAAAGAGACTCCTTCTTCGTTAAATGACGAAAATCTTTAATTACTGTCATGACAGTACATGTGCATCTCTTTCAATAAGTGTAATTAAGTTCCATCAATTAGAGCTCTGATTTTGATACTTGGAATAATGAGTTTAATAAAAGATCCTGCATTAATTAGATGGTAAATTGAATTCCGATGAAATGAGTTAGTTTGAGTCACATATGATGTAGTTTATAATGTGATTGATAAAAGAAATTAAGGCTCAATAATGAATAATTTTTTAATTGTAGTGTACCAAAAACTTAAAATTCGTGTTCGCTTTGATACATCAACTCGACAATTATTCGTTATGAAGCCTCTACATCTTTTATTCATCACATTATAAACTATGTTACGAACTATGTCTACATTTCTCACATATGTGAAAACAAACTCATTTTATCAGGATCTCCCATATAATTAATGTGGGATCCTTTGATCGTATAGTTTTACATTTAACAAATATAGAATAAAAAAATTTGCGTAGTAAATCTAAGAAGAGGTAAAGTTGATCTGCAAGTAGCAGCGTAGCAAGAAATAATGTTGTTTCTTCAGGAGATGCAATGTAAATCACACTTTCCTCGTGCATACTTTTTGTCGCTTATTAAGGAAACGACATCTAATGGTACACCGTCCTTGGGAAACAGCAGCCATTGCTCGCAAAATCGACAGCGTAAAAGAAAGCAATAAGAATCGCAGTGTGATCTCATCCGAATCGGCGAGGCGCGGATTCGTGAATCAGATCGGAGAAGCCTTAGACAGCGTTTATAAGGAGCGGTTCGGGAATAAGATGCCAAGACGAAAGCGTCAGCCATTCGATAAAGCCGTTGCGATACGAATGCGAGTCGCAAAAATCCTGCAAATCCGTTTGGTCGCGTTGCGAAATTTTGCTCGAGTTGCGTTGACCACAACCTTATCCGGACCTTCTCGACTTTCTACCACGGAAATCGGCTTCCTCCGGTAAATCCGTATCCCGACAATATCACCGGAGCTCAGTTCGTGTTTAAAGTGAAAGATAAATGCGCCGTCACTCGGGACTTATATAAAGACAGGCCGGCGTCAACAAGTTGCATCATTTTCCGACACGAAGAACTCACCGATCATCGCTCGTGCACGCATCAAAACGACGCCTCGCGTGAAGTTATGCGTTTAGAACTAAAGTTATATTATACAACGTTTGTAAAATGAACAAACTTTTTTGTTGTATATAGAAAATTAGCAAAAAGATTTTAAGTATGACTTAGGACGTGTTAATTGCCATTGTTACATTGGAAAAATTACTAAATTTTAATAAATATTTGTTTGAATAGTTCTAAGTAAACATTTATTAAGTGTAATAACATAAGCGTAAATTTATTTAATATAAAAATCATTAACTTGATTTAATTCATCATTGTAGTAAATATTTATTTACTATAAGTAAACACTTGGTACTATTCAAAGAAATATATATTAAGATTTAGTAAATTTTTTATCAGGGTAAATACAGCTGTACAATGCATGTAAATAATTACTTATAAAAAAGTTCCTATCTTTTCTTTGCAGTTTTCTAATAATTATTTTGTGCTCTTCTTTTTTGATTGATTTTTTAATTGGTTTGTACCACAGAGCTGTATTAGATTCTGAGTGCACAAACACCTTCAAGGGTTTCGATCATGAAATGGCACGACTAAAGGGTTAAGCTTAGTTCAGACGGAATAGCGTGCCTTCTAACAAGTTAACTAGCAATCAAACGTGTTCCTAATTGGTGGCCTCCTAATGCAACACCCTACGGGTATTCTAACGTAGAATCCAACCCCGCGCTAATTGTTCTGATGCGAAATTCTCTACGTGTTTCGTAACACTTCCCCTACATGGGCAATGAAATTTCAGTAATTTGTTACGTAACAAGTTGTACTATACAAACGCATTATATAGATATCAAGACTTTATATGCTCTGTTACGTCTAAATTATCGAGTATGAATGAATAATCATAAGAGATGCTCATGTAAATTAACAACAAGTTAATAAAATTGATGAAACAACCATGAATTTTTAAATTTATCTCAAAACACAAAAGAAAAAAAATAAATTGTATAATCGACGTAAATTAGTACGACTAAAAGGACTGGCTGGGTTGTTGCACTTTTTGATAAAAATTTTAGCTTACTTTCCTGTTCTTCCTTTTCTTCTTTCATTCATTAAATAAATTATTACGTAGTTTATCCAAAGATCTACGTTTATCGAGATGCAATTTATAAAATTGAAATAATTGTAAAAATTTATATTTAATATTATTCAGTGCTAATAAGATCCGTTTTGATTAAAAATAGGATTGTATCTATTAATTGATTTATCCATAGATGGACAACCGAAACAAGATGAAATTCAATTTTTGCAAAAATGTATGTTTACAAAATAACATTTTTATTACATTGCCACGTTAATGCTTGCCTGAAGGAAAACAGAATTAAAATTATAATCCGTTATCAGATCTGCGATGCGGTGCATCTAGTCGTAAGATGGTCATACCCGGTCGATTTCATATCGGCAATAGATCCAATCGATTCGAGAAACGCGCGATTGCCTTCGGCAATCATTTTATAACGGATATAGGAATCATCCGCCGTGCAAATGATCGCGGATTCTTTTCGCGTGAACGCGCGACGCCGCGTGCGAAATCCACGTGAGCGAAAAGCGATTCATCGTCGTTTTCCTCGTCTCGTTTCGAAAAGGGATAAGCGACGCCGAGAAGAGGATTACACGTTGAAATTATCTATCGGGCGAATCGACGTGTGCGCCTATAATTCTCAGCCACCAGCGATAAGCGGCGGAGGTATCAAATAGGTAGGCGCTATTATTATCTCCTTCTTGCCGAGCAATTCGAGACCATTTGCACCTTCCGCCGTGCCCAGGTGTGCCTAAGTACGGCTGCCGGCAAGAACGGTAATTTACAATGTATATCCCCGTGCGGTGGTAGCGTGCAAGCGCGGTTTATCCTCTTCAGGGAACGATCCCAAGAACGATGACGCGGCTTGACCATCAATCGAACGACCTATGAACGCCAAACCTGATTGACTCGTTAAAACCTCGGCTAGGATTTTCCCACCGAGAAGCATACCAGCGTCGGACGATTGCAGAAGAGACGCATAAAATGAGAGAGACGTATCTTCTGTATACGCCTAAATGTCAAAAGATACGTGAAAAAAATGCGCTCTACGATCGGCCATTTACGATGGAAATAGCGCGATTTGAATTTCAGATATCAATGTAGTTAATTACTGATGTAAACGGTAGACTGAGAGAAAAAAGGAGCAATTAAGTTTTATGCAAACTTCGTGTTATGCGACGTGAAAGTTCAGTGCGTGTAGTTCAGATGTTTCGAGAACGGTTTTTTTTTTTTATTACTATCACGTTCTCGCGTACTTAATTCTCGAATTTGCGTGTAAGATGAGTTTTGATAAACGATTATTCGACGTCGCGCATAGTCGATTTTAATAAATTCAAATTGTTTGAGCAAAACGTACTATAAGATGAGCATTAACTGCGCAGAAATTATTACGCTCACTCGCAATACATACGTTGCGGCGAAAGATATTAATGACAGTCAAGGAAAATTAGCATGAAAGTCTCGTGATGTAAACACTTGCTCTTACATGACGCGTAAAAGTGCTACAACGTACGACGACCGACTCCGTCAACTGTACGGATCGTTTACGATTGTTTACTGGCAGATCAGGTGTCTTCTTGGAAGATACACGGCTCAAAGAGAGAAGTGGATCCTGCACTATAACAGACCTGTTTCTTATTTTTGCACTGGATTGCACCAGAACTCTCTTGCTTTCGCCAAATATCAAACATATACCTATCTCACTTCAAGTTCCAAAAGTGTATATACTAGTTCAGACACAGAATGAAAGAAAAACAGATCTAGGATGCCTACCATTTATGCCCAGTTTCACAATTCATGGTTAACCGAGGTTTAACTTATTTCTTATCTCTTTCCAATTCTAGCATTAGAAAAAGATGAGGAATAAGTTAAACCTCGATTAAGGATTAACCATGAATTGGGCCTTAGTGATACAAATGTCATTTTATCTTTCTTTGCGTTTTATAAGTAACAAAGATGACTTGTGTCGACTTGTGTCACTAAGACCCAGTTCCACAACTCACTGTTAACTCTTAACCGAGGTTCAACTTATTCATTGTCTCTTCCCAATTCTAAAATTAGAAAGAGATTAGAAACAAATTGAACCTCGATTAAGAGTTAACCGTGAGTTGTGAAACTAAACCTAAATGAAAGGTACCTCTATAGTGTATGGATCGTCAGCGACCAAGTTGCAGCCTCCCTCGACGCGTTCGAGGGAAAGAACGCGGCTGAAGGAGGAAGATTCTGAGGCCGGGATCTTAATCTCCTGCTTCGATAACACCTCGTTATCACCGCGGTGGGTAGAACGTCGTAGTGCCTTTCACGCTGACAATTGACGGGTTAATGCGTGTTCGCTGTTTGGCAGGTGATATTCGCAGCGGCGAATCCTACGAGCGCATGTTGCCGCGAATGCCACTACGCTTTCGACCGGACTCGGACTCGCTCGGCGTTCCTCGCCAGCGACGGCAGCCTGCCAGCCGCGTAGTAACTTCACAACTACAGGCGAAAGGAAGACGAGCATGAAGTCGATGGTGTACGTGACTGAGACGGGGCTAGCAGCAGGTGAGACACAGAAGGAATACACGAGGAGCTCGTGGATTGAATAGAGACGGACGATCTATCCCATGGCGAGCAGGGAGACGAGGAACGAACGAAGAAGGAATCATGGAGCACAGATCGCAAAGTAGATAGGAGCGACAAAGAGAGGAACAAATGATAACGCAAAAGCGAACCGCAAAGAGCGCGAAACGGGGACGGGAGCGGAAGAATGAGAGAGAAGGAAGACGGGACAGACCGGGTATTCAAGGGACGGAAAGAGGGAAGAAACGCAAGACGGAAAGGGAGAGAGAGAGAGAGAGAGAGAGAGAGAAAGAGAGGCACGTGCACGCGGCAGCTCGTTCCGAGGTTCGCGACTCGACTGATCTGTGCGTTCGCGAAGTCGAGTAGCGCCGGTCGAGTCCTGCCTGCTGCACCGGGTCACGTACAAATCTACTGCTACATCCCACCACGTCGCGCTACCACTATCACGACGACGGGCGACGATCCACGTCGTCGTCGCGCCGCGCCGGCAACGCTATGCGTTACTACCATTACTATCTCGCGCGTACGGTGCCAACGACAGCGTCGTTCGTTCATCATCCTAGCAACATGTTCATCCGCGTTCATGTATAATATGTGCTTTAAATGGGCGTTCACAAGGAGATTTTAAGCTTTTAAGCTCTAAACCGTAGAAATTTACCAATATGAGAAGAATAATCGACTATGATTAGTCGATTATTCTCCTCACAATTTCTTACTTAGGGCTTATAGCTTAAGTGTGCCTTCCAACAAGCGATAGAAATGACACGGTGTGACACAATGGATCATTACATCCTTGTTGTTTGCCAATGTTAAACAAAGATGACATGATCACTGTGCTTATCCTCCCTGATAGTAAATAATCAGTAAATAATCGTAAAAAATGATAAAAGGCACGTGTAAGTGAAAATAAGCTACGCATTGGATAAAAGCACTTCATGTACCTTTTATTACTTTTTACATTAATTATTTACTGATTAGGAGGGACAAGCACAGTTTTCGTCCATTTTTACAAATGTTTTAAAGCAATCTCATCATTTTGTTTTATCTAAATTGTCTTTATTTATAAATGGCATGTAATAAAAATTAACGCGTTTCTCACTTCTGACGTCACGATTCAATATGGCTGTGGTGACTACTCAGAAGCCTTAAGTTCTAAGCCGTAAGAAATTTACCAATATGAGGAGAATAACCGACTGTAATTATTCTCTTCACAATTTCTTACTTAGGGCTTATAGCTCAAGTTTTAAAAATTTAAAAATTTCATTGTAGTAGACGCCACTTTAAGTGTATGCGTTGCTTACGCCAACGGTGTTACGCGCTAAGGAGGACGGCGACGAGACGAGGTGACCGCTGCTATACGCAAGCGTAGGAAGCAGATTGCAGTGTGTCTGGCGTCATTGCGTCGGGCACGTAACCGCGAAACGATTTCGATTTTAGGGTAGACAACGCGTTCCGGTCTTTTACAAATTCGCCATCCTCAACGTAACCATCTGCTGGAAAATTCCATGTACAACAACGTTCCCCGAAAACCGAGAGCAAATAGCTTCTCATCCTCCCCCGTTTCCTCCGTTTTCTTGCGACACTTCTTGTACTTTCCTGTTGTCCTTCCTGTTATCGTGTTTACACGAGAGCTTCCGAAGCTATCGCACTCATTCTCTCTCTTTCTCTCCTTTCTTCCGTTCTTATGGATTTCGTTCTAAAGATTTCTTAGTTGATTCTAAGTTGATTCTCGCTTAATGAAAATAAATCTGGAGCTAACTTAATATAAAACGTAATGTAAATAGATCGCGACACAAACGGATAAAATTAAAATGTTACCAAATCTAAATTAAAATATTTCAAATTATTAAAGCACAAGAACTGAAGAAGAAATTAAATGCAGAAGCGTTAAAATCGTTGTAAAAAAAAAAAACACCGAATTTTATCGACGTGACAGTTTACAGGTAACAGTTTGAGGCCAACGGAGTCGCGATTGCGTGTGTTTGATATCGTGTTTTCCAGCAGTCTGCTTTTGATTCTGAACTTTTTGAAGACAGTCATGCGTATACATGTGTTTGCTACTAGGACTATCGAAAGGTTAATGAATTAGTTAGCGTTTGCTTTAGCTTCGTGCCAGCCCTTGTAGATGCTCTACGTAGCGATAGCAACGCATCGACTTTAAGGACAAAATTTAATATAAGTACATAGTGATAATGTAATTAACGTAATTTTTTTCTCCTAAATAGGATATTTCGTTGATTTTTTACAATTTCTACGTTTGTGTGTGAATTTTTACTTAGCGAAAACTCGATAAAGGCAATCACTGTCGTCATTTTTCGGCTTTTAAAAGTAAATCTGCGCAATCAGGTCGCAAATTAAATTTCTGTTACGGCAAAAGTTCAATTACAGTTTACAAAAAAATTAAGTTTCTGTTATTTAATTATTTACAGATCTCTTTGTAAAAGCTAATATCGATTAAATTGTTTTTTAACCAAGATATAGTTTAAGTGCATAAAATTGTACAGACAAAATCACAGAATTAGGTCTCCTCGAAATTTTATATCTACACCATTGCAGTATTTAACATGTCGCTAAAAAACCTTTCTACTCTAAACATTCCTTTCCACTCATCATAATTTTATAAGTTAGGTGTGTTACAAGATTGAAGTAGTCTTTCGAGTTTGAGAAGTTCGACGTCGTAGCTTTAAAAGGCAATTGGGCGCGAACGAGGCATTACCGTTACTTCCCGAGTGTCGAGTCACCCTATATAGTACTGACAAAGTTTTGCTCGAATTGATGAGTTCGGGGCTCGACTGTGTTCCCTCATCGGCAACTTCCATACCTACGAACTAGCACGCGCCTTGCTCTCCATGCGCTACTTAATAACGAGCAACAACCGAGACACCCGCACCACAGCGTTTCATATCGAGAGATATTCAGCTATGTTATGCACATGAAAGAAGCGCACGGTCCTCCGAGCGACATTCCCAAGGATCGGATACGCGGTATTGTTGGCAGTCCTCATAATCGATAATTAAAGCGTTTCATCGGACGGCGTCGAAAAGACTTTTAATCGACGCTAATTATTGTGTCGCTCATAACCGACTTTGCTCGTAAATACGTGGTATATCTGTGCACGTTCTCAACTTAATATGAATCCCGAAGGTGTAATTTATGCTCACGCGAATACACCTACCTATTCTATCTACCCTACGGGATCCCTTCTCTCTTGTTCTTTCGTTCGGCTTCAATACGATTTAACGTCTCACGGCGCCGTCGGAGTTGAGGATAGAGAGAAGGTAAGAGAGAAAGAGAGAAAAAGAGAGAGAGAGAGAGAGAGAGAGAGAGAGAGAGAGACAACCTAGTGGATCTGACGGTGGCATGACGTCTAACGATACTATGAATAATTCATTATAATTAACCAGCTACGAAGCCGAGACGAATCTCCACCTTCGATCTCGTCCGATGAGGGGACCGGTGCGATCACGATCTATTTAAATCGGCGTAACTAGCCTTAACACTGGCTGCTGCGTATGAAAGACGAATGCGAGATACCACAGGATGGCAATTAAAACTTGACCGAAGGGAGTTATTATCGCGCATTACCTAGCAAAACTGATCATTTTATCGTTTATGCCCGCTGTGAATGGCACTTTTTAATTATTGCGTCAGAGGACAGAGATGCATAGAAATGTTGTGCTTTCAGGTAATATTTTACACGTAATATTTCCATTATAATATAATGGAATATAAATGCAAAGATCTTTAAATAAGGAGATTTCACGCTAGTTTCGTTTTTCTAATAGTCTTAAACTTAAACATTTATTGTAACACATATTATTTTTGTGCAATATTCTGATTGTTGTAAGCTATCATCAAGATATTTACATTTCTCACATGACAAAGCATGTTTATGCATCAAATTGTAAAATTAATTTTGTAATAAAATTACATTTTTCGTAAAAAATACATTTACTTATTTATATTTCTATTGTAGTTTTTTACAGATTCAAGAAAAAGTTTTTATCTTTTGAGTAATAATTATGTTGGACGAGAAAATAGCATTTATTTTTTATGTATTAATATAATAATATAAATGGTTAAAATATTTTTATGTTTAACATTAAAACTGCCGACGATATTATTTTGGTTTCATTAACAGTTCCAATTTTTTTCTTTCTTGCATTAAACATATCTAATACAGAAAAGAAAAAATATTGTAACAGTATTATTACAGTACAGAATATTAAAAAAAAATATATATATATAAAACAATTTTAATAATACATTAAATAGTTCTTCCTTAATCGAAAACAAGGATAAGAAATTACCAATTGTCTTCTTAGTTTTAACAAAATATCATCGGTAGTTTTAGTGTTAAACACAAAACAATTTTAATAATTTAAAATTAGTGAGTAAAAAATAAAGGCTATTTTCTCACAAGCATAATTATTACTCGATAAAAATAAAAGCATTTTGTTGTAAAAAAAAAACTAAAATAGAAATATAAACTTAAAACAATTTCAATAATTTATATTAGTAAGTAAAAAATAAAAAAGACTATTTTCTCACCTAGCATAATTATTCAATAAAAATAAAAGCTTTTTCTTGTAAAAAAAAACTAAGATAAAAGTACAAATAAAAAATATGTATAAAAAATATAAATAATATGTATGTAAATATAGTAAGTGTAGTGTATTCATGTAGAAAGTATAGCGGCGTGTTTCTGAATTTTAACCATTCAAGAGGAGTTAACATACTGTTGAGCGTAATAAAACGATAAGAACGCAGATCCTGCTATCAAAGTCCAGCTCCGAAAACAGAATATATTGTTCCGCGGTCATAATCGTTGCAATAAAGTAGCCTCCTGGATTTTATATGCGTCGCAACCATCGTACCTTCGTGAGCAAATATGCGAGGCACAGAATTCCTTCTCGTCGAACGATGTAACGATGAGAGGATCGTTTCTCGCGTGCGACAGTCAATCGCGCGATTTAACACGCTTTCACGCGTATCCGCCGTCTCTTTCTCTTTCTCTTTCTCTCGCTGTCTCTCGAACACCCGCAATATTCCAACCCGATAATAAACACTCAGTTACGATTACGTTATAGCTCGCGTCAGACCATTTTTTAACCCTTGAACGTTTTAAGATCGTTACGTTACAAAACAGAGTGATGTAAAATACAAGCTAAAAAAAATTAAAATTGGTTTTCGATGTCTTTTTTTAAAAAACATTATATCAAACAAAAAAACTGATATCAGTATCTTCAAATTTAATGAAAAACAATAGAATTTTAAATTATAAACTAACTTGTAAAGAAAAAATAGATTCAAAATTAATATTTTTATAATCGTAACAATTTTTATATCCTGTCTATATAATAATTAAAATTCATCATTTTCCTTTCTTTTTTGAGACTATTTATATATTCAGGTTTTTTTTCCTGTTTAAATCAACAAGCGTAATTTTCATGCGTTGCGTATTAAAAAGTTATTATTAATCGATCTATTATTATTTTCTATTCATTGCACCAAAAAATTGTAGTTTTTCATATTTCAAATCCTATTTGTCATGTGGAAAGAGAAATATCGATAAATCTTCTTTTTTCGTGTCTAAATTGACAATTTATTTTATCTATATCACGAAAAATTTGCGACCAAAAATATTTATACGAATGTCTGATGTATGACGTGACGAATGTACGATGAAATGCGACGAACATGCATTATTAACGACTAAGTATCAGAGATGCTCTGTCTTCGTCATTGTCAACAACAGTATGACATTGAACTAAAACAGTATGGAGAGATTTCCTAGAGGAAAAAAGACCGTCAAATTACAGTTAAAGTTAAATGGACCAATTTAGTCGGAAAACGGTGAACAACCGTGCGTGGTGTTGCTGCAATTAAAAGGGTACAGGGTGGGTGCCGACTCGAAAATGTAGTTTCGCGATAACGGAAGCATACTCGTCCGTGTGAAACTTGTTAATAGAAATGCGAGACAGTTTTCGCAAATAGGTCGTGTTGGCTCAGTGCGTGACGACGGATTGTGGGCCGGAGACACCATACGATTTGCAAACCAGAGCAGTCATTTCAGCTCGTGAGCTTTGAGCGAAGTTAGTGAGAAAGGGAATCTTTGAGCAAAGAAATCTACATAATTTTCCACCTCGCAGTCATATACTATTATAGTGTTGCATATACAAATAGATAGAAATGACAAGAGTCAGTGAATAGCTGTGCAGTAAACTAATTTCCTATATAGATATATTTGAGTTCAAACATATTGGTTTTTATATATTTAAAAATAAAAACCTGACAAATGTTTGCTCAATTTAAAAATAATCGTAACGATATATTTATTGGTGAGATCAACGTATTTTAAAAATAGAAATGGAAAATAAAATCGAATAAAATGTCAGAAAAAACTGTCTTCGAAAAATTATCCTCGTGATCTCGCAGAATAAAAGAAAGAATATTTAAATTTGTAACTGCAGTCTCTCTCTCTCTCTCTCTCTCTCTCTCTCTCTCTCTTATTCAAAAATGAATAACTGTAAAACGTTTTTAAAAATTCTACTTAAAAGAGCATATTGAATTGAGGGCAAGAAAAATAATGGAATAATTGCACGTGAATACATTATAAATATGCTGAAAATAAAAGCTACAATTTTCCATATATAAAATAACGTTTTTTTAAATAATATTTTTGTATAATGTTTTATAATTATTAAATTTAAACGAAATTTACAAATTATATAATTTTAAAACTCTTCAAATATTTGAAAAATATGAAATTAATATAATTCCTTTTCAAAAGAAGGAAAGCAGTAATTTTTCGATAACAAAATCAATAGTGATTTCTTAATGGCTTTTTAAACAATTTCTATAACATAAATGCTTCTAATTTTTGGTGATTTTCTGATCTTAATCAATTTTATTATCAAACTATCATTGCACTGTTTCTTTTATTTAACGTTTTCAATTACTTCATTTTACTTCATATAGGATTGATCAAACTATCACTATACCCACCTTAACCCGGCGAAACGCGAGGATTTAATAGACTTCATTAGAGAGTGTTCGTGCTATCTTGCTCGACTTCATCCCCGAAGCGAACATTTGTGGACTTTATGTGCGTAAAGTGTCTAAGCTCGTTCCCACGGCACGTCTCTGTGTGATCGACTGTGCGCAAACAAGGTCGAGTCGAACGTTGGGTATGACGCGTCGCGCGGCGATATACTACGTAGTACAGAATCCAACGTAGCTGACTGCTAACGGCAACGGGCGTGTGGATCTCAGCCGATTAGGCTCGTCTCCGGATACGCACGAGCGGATCGATCGCCCCTCGGAGCCCATCAGAGCGAAGGCCAGCGGCTGCTAACAATGTGAGGTATCGCTTCATGGAGAAAGAGAGAGAGAGAGAGAGAGAGAGAGATTGCGCGCGCGAGCGATTGCGCAAATCTTACGAAACGAAACACCGGCCGCTTTTAATATTCGTGATGGAGAGCGGCAATAAAGGAGAGAAAGAGAGAGAGAAAGAGAGAAATCGGCAGCGTGAAAGGGTGCGCTCGGTCAGTCGGGGTACGTAAACTTTTCGATATGCGTGACGCAATGGAGGATAATGACCGGCTAATGGACATTCGTACTAGACGAATCAATCTTCAATTACAGCTGATGGTCGAGAAATTACCGCGAACGGAAATCGGAAGTGTCAGATAGGAGATCCGTTCTAAAACCGGCATGATGTTGATAGGCAGGCCATATCTTAATTACAAACGCGTAAAGATAATATCTACTTGTACCTGTGACAACAGAACTTTGACGTATTATTTAATAGATCTTTAACATTAGTTCCTGTTTTAAAAAATACAGAGTTATTACAAAAATTCGCTCTCTGCCATTTGATGTATTAGGTGTTGGAATTAATTCGTAGCGTTTTACAAGTGATGGGAAGTACTTTCATTAATGTATTTTTTAATGCTCATGTGAAATAAATAACATTCTTTCATTAAAAAACGCTACGAATTAATTCCAACACCTAATAGAATTTTAAATGATTGCACCGCTCTCTCTTTCAATAAAGAATTAAAATTACAAGTTCGTTAAATTGTCAATACTCTTCAAGGAAGCCGGTGTTTAGCACGTATCTTTTATAATAATATTTTTTTCTCCTTGAATTTAATGGATTTCCAAAATGTTTTCTACTTACTGAACTGGACATATATTTGTACTGTACAAATATTTTTCAGAGTTGAATCAATCTTTCTTTATTAATCTTACATACGTTCGGTTCGCCGTCTCTAACAAATTTACTACTACTACTACCTCGATCACTTGAAAAACAAACACAAGCGGTACTCAATCCCGCCAGTCACGGTAAATTTAAACAAGTATAAATAAATTATACAAATTAGTAAATGAAATAGAAGGTTTATAATTGAAAATGAAATAAATATGCCTTAACACTTTTTAGCGAGAGGTACAGTGTAATACAGTGATCATTTCATGTTTGATTAACAAACAAGGATGATTCATTGTATTACACTGTGGCATGTGTGTTTCTTCCTAGAAAGCACTTACAAGTTAAATTCAAGTTCAATTTTTTTAATTAAAAAATTAATTTCTTATTGATCGTTAAATTTTAACAGGAAATATAAAAAAAATATTGTTTTTTAGAAATAGTTTTTTTTAGATTATAATTGCATATAAAATTATATCAGAAATCCTGCATTTGTAATTATTCTTTAAAGAATAACTGAATGATGTTACTAAATCTCGAGATAAAGTCGCTCTACGTAGTTCTGTTGATGAACAATCAGGATTGCGCATCATTTACTATTTTAGTGCCTACCGGTATCTTCCTTTTCATGATCAGCGCGATAATAGCTTGTCTGACGAGAGCAAGATTGCGCATTAAAATGTTCGCATTATACGTTGTAAAAAGAAGAAAAAGTTAAATACAACCACTGCAATTAAAACTCGCTTAGTCATTTGCGTTCCTTGATCTCCGGCCGAAACTACTGAGTCACGACGTCATTCAATTACGAAAGAATTTCAAATAGAGTTATAAATATTATATTATCTTGTACAATTATAAAGGCAATCCAGTGAATATACTGCTTGTAATGCATTCGACTGCGATAAAGCATCGAACGAAGTGAAGTCAATTAAAAGTATGGTGATAAAAAGACGCGTATCGCGTTTCGTGGAGTAGAGCTTTTTACACCCGGAGGCACAAGGAAATATCGAAACACGCGAGAAGTGAAATACTCTGGTGAGTGATCCAGGCTGCACTTTGTACTCTTTGTGCCCGGATGCATAAAAAGCAGGCGAACGAAGGCGACATCAGGAGCGACGAAACGTTGATTTTCGGTTTACGGCGTTGTTTTACGGCGCTTTGTGGAGTCACTCGATGCGACTTCGCGCAGAGAGAAAAAAAAAACGCAGCAGCAAGGATTCCAGACAGTCGATTTTGAATTTCAAACGCGTTATTGAGTTCCGGCGGAGCTTTTTGACACGTCGGTGATATCTCGATCGAGATTTTGTCGTCATTCGGTTAAGTTTTAAGCCCGGCTTGTTTCGTGGAAAAATTTCATCTACAGTTTTATATCATATAATAGATACATAAAAAGAAAATATTAGTCACAATTATGATTATCTCTTTAAAAATGAAAATTGAAATCTTTTGTACATAGAGGATAAAATTAATAAAATATAAAATTAATTTTAAATGACAGATAAAATGTATTAATTTTTCTCGTTTAAGAAACGTTTTTTTTTTTTTTAATTAATGCTAGAACTGTTACAGATCACGTAGAATAGGTTTTACTTTTCACTTCCCATCGATCGAATTATTGGTAACGCAACGCGTCCAATATTCGTATTGGAGGATTCACATTCGGGAAATTAACGCGATTTCAAAGCGGAAACGTAGCACAGCTGCACATGATGTCCTTACGCGACAATACGCTTCGTTCCCGTTTAACAATTTTATTTGCGTCCACAACCGGTTTCGTAGAATGCAAATTGCTGCCGAGTGCCGAGGAGTTGCAGCAAAACGCGTAACACATCGCGCACATTTCGCTTTGTAACAAACTATAACTATGACTTCGCAAACACCGCCGTCTCTACAGATGTCAAGAATGTCCGACTATTAAGGAATGAGGAGAGTTCGCAAAACGTGCATTTTGATGTAGGTAAATAGATGTTGGTATGCCGTCATTGAGAAATAACGTAAATTTGGGTGTACATTAATCTGGATGTTACACGGAATGTACTATATTTATAGGATATAAATGAATTTCCCGGTTAAATTAATTTTACGCCCAGAACAAGAAGAGTCATAATAGACGTCTTTTTCGTTAAATTTTTCACAAGAAAGAATCAACTTGGAATTCATAAAAGAGTCATATTACGTAGAAACAGCAACGATAATCGTAATATATGTAAAAAAAAATTAGATTTACTCTTTCAAAACTCTATCTATTTCATAGATAATGAAAGGTACATAGAGAAAGTCAGAGAAAAGTACATAGAAATAGAAATTTGCAAGTACAAAGTTAAAGAATTGAATTCTTTGATGTAATCGTTTGAAACAGTCCGTAAAAATAATAATTGCTTACACAAAAATAGCAGCAATGACTGTAATATATCGAAAATTAAATTTGTTCTTTCGAAACTTTATTACATGTAGAGAAGACAAAAAGATCAGAGATAAGTATATAAAAGTAGAGATTTGCAAGTATAAAATCGAGGCGTTGAATTTCTTGATGTCATTTGAAATAGTTCATAAAAATAATGATTATTTATACAGAAACAGCAACGACCATAATATGTTGAAAATTAGAGCTCTGCTCTTTCAAAACTCTATCTATTGAATGTAGGCAATAAAAGAATCAGAAATAAGTACATAAAAATAGAAATTTGCAAGTGTAAAGTTGAGGCGTTGAGGCGTTGATTACATCCTCGAATACAATAATAACAAGATATCCTAAACAATATCGTAAACAGTCCGTAAAAATGATTGCTCCTGTACAATCATTTACGAAGAATAATATCGCACAATTCATTTTTTTCGCGCGGATACACGCGCACAAGAAAATAATCGGTTGCAAATTTCATTTATCGTCGAACGGACGATTTCACTTACGCGTCGCCCAGGCGTGATAATAAAGTAATAAGAGCGACAGCCGTCACGGGAAACATCGGTTCGCTTGTTCCCTCGACAACGTGGCGCCCATCGCTGTCAACGGTGAACCATTCGAAACTATTACGAATCATTGAATTGCAAATACCTAGCCTGTGCGTTACGAGTTGCGGTGGATTCGCGTTTAACGCGAGGTATGTCCTGATATAAGTGGCACGCGAGTTATAAAACCTCACTACGGAATTACACTAACAAAGATACATTAGAGTAGTTGAACGATTCCCCTTTGTTACGTTTGTCAGTTACGTGAAAAGGAAACATCACGTTTATATCCTTCCCTTCTCGGATAAGCTATCCCGGTTTTCATAAATCGAGATGAAAGCCGATTAATATCGATTTCCCATCTGTCACTCAATTTTAACAAACGCATTTCTAGTATTCGTGTATTTGGTCTAATTTCACGCGCATATGAAATTATATTACATGAATATGGGTTATGCGATTTTATTTGGCGAATGAGGTATGTTTGTGATGCTTGAATTTTTCTAAAAATTTTTGCACTTAAAACGAATATACAAGATGTCCCAAATGACCGCTAAATATTTCGTGTGCTGGTAGAGCGGACTAAACTGAGTTGAAAAGTCCTCTACCATTTTGCAATTTTCGCAATAGTTAAAAAGATATTGATTACTAAAATTTGCCGAATATTGGCTTTCAATAATTTTTTATTCAAATACTATCAACTTTATAGAAAAAATAGCAAGTGAGAAAAATTGTTTGTTTTTTTTTCATAGAATTTCTGAGAATTTTTTAGCACCGTATTTTCTCATGTTGATAAAAATAGTTGCCAATAAGAAAATACAATACTAAAAAGTTGATAAATTCTTAGAGCTCTATGAGAAAAAAATAAACAATTTTTGTCTCTTGTTGTTGTTCTGAAAAGTTGATAGTGTTTGAGTAAAAAATTATTAAAAACCAATATTTGGCGATTTTTAGTAATTAATATCTTGTTAATTATTGCGAAAATTATAAGATGATGAGGACTTTTCAACTGAGTTTAGTTCGCATTATATGCCAGCACACGAAATATTTGACCGTCATTCTGATACACCCTGTATATTCGGACGTTGCAAAGAAAAAAAAAGCGAAGATGCTGAGTGCAAAAAGTTCAAGCAACATGAATAGATCTTCTTTCGAGAATTTTTATCAAATTTGATTTTTTAATTTTTAATTCTTTTGTTCTAACTTTTAATTTAATTTTTATATTTTATAAACAGATTTGATCACCAGTAGAAAATTTCAATTCTACGTACAGCTAGCGTAAATTATAAAGTATTTGAAGAATAAAATGAAGATGTATATTAGTCGTACAAATTTAACTTTCCCCTTCTGCTTCGACAATAACGACGACTGAATTGATTCATTTAATGCTGTCTCTGATAAGTAATATTCTCGATTAATATTCATCGGTATTATCCTTATCTAGTCGAATAATTATCTCGGTCGTTTGAATAGCTTTTCACGCTCATTAGCGTGCTTCCTGTTCACACGGTTTATTCTGGTATAACTGTTATCGAATTTCATTGAAACCAATAATGGGTCATTATGGAACATGCGATCATAGGATATTTATTTATGTTATGATATACACTATGCAAATTGAATATATGTTTGTTGCTCTTAAACCATTAAATTATTTTTAATACATGTGATAACATGTATAACATTGCATATAATGCATTGTTGTAAATATATGACAATATAATTGCAAACAGACCAATTACTGCAGTTTATAACACAAGAGTTTAAACATTTATTAGATTTATGGAGTCACTCAATATCTATTTCTATACAAAATATTCTGATACCTATTCTCAACAATTGTACACTGAGAAAAAAATAGCCTAAATAAATATTTATTTAAATATTGCCAACTAAACATTTACTTACAATAAACAAATATTTACTTAACAAAAAGAAGTGATTATTAAATTAAATTAATATTCTTTGTAACAAAAAAACAATTTTATATTTATCAAATATTTAGTTGGTATTATTTAAATAAATATTTATTGAAATTTAGTATAATTTTTTTCTCAGTGTAAGATCAATATGTTGGAGTTAATTTGTCTTAAAAAATACCTTTACGAAGAAATTTAATTAATAATTTAATTTGTCAACATCCATCATCAAACGTATTGATGCAAAGATAAGCCTTGAATTTTTATTGATACATGAAGAAAGCTAATTAAGCAGCATGACCTATAATTATCCATATACACGATTAGAAATTGTCTAAATATTTTCGTCTAAATATTATTGTCTAAATATTTTTGTGAAAAAAAATCAATTTAAAATTGATCAAAATGTGTTGATGCTGTCGAAATATTCTGCGTATATCTGATATCAGTATATAACCAGTTAATCTGTGGAATCAATGTTGTTCGCGACGCGTCAGGAATTAGGATGGCAGGATACGCGAGAAGCGAGACCATGACTAATCGGGCCAGCCACCGTTCCATTTCTACGTGGGTAGGCTTATATATCTACCAGATCGACTTCCCCGTTTATATAAGCGCCCGTTTACATGCATTCGATTCCAAACCGACCGGCGATGCGGTTCGACACCACGAACAGGCGCATGCTCGTTCGCGATACGTATGGTGCGCACAAATTGTGAGATGTCAGCGGTGGCTGCTCGCCACGATCGCTCTTGTTCCCGTTTACAGTTAGCAATTGAAATCTACTTGCAGGTACATCTTGCGTGACAAAACAACTGGAACGCGCAGCACGGCTGCTTCTTCCTCTGGGAGTTTTCGATGTCTTTGAAAGAAATATTTATAATCAATGATGTGTGTGTAAAGCTAGCGTCTCACTTGGTGGAAATTCATTAAATATTGACAATTCTGAGTTTATTTTCAATAGTTCTACAGTTCTATATATAGGATATATAGAACTGATAATGCTAATGAACTGATATAGTCAATGATAATACCGATATGGTAAAATTGTAAGAATAGAATTTTTATTTCCGTGATATTATGCACATAGATATTTCTTGTTCTAATCGAAGGTGTCTTTAGTATATAATTCTATATTTTCTTAAAAATAATTTTTAAAATAATTTTTTTTTAAATAATTTTTAGAACAATTAAAACAATCTTCTGTCACTCGTTTTGTCATTAAGATCATTTTATACAGGATAACTTGAGAATAATATTATACATATTCCTACAAAAGAATCTGTTTGTATTGCTACATCCGCAGTAATTGTTCAATTAACTTTGGCCGTAAATATAAAGCACCCTCAATTTATTGCATTTTGTTGGAAAAGATGATAATAAAATCCAAAATAAAATTGTTATAAAAAATAAATATTATTTTTCAATCAAACAATTTTTTAAATTTATTTTTTGTTAAAACGTCAATTTGTGAAGATATTTTTAGCCAAAGCTGTATTATTCAGAGATTATTGTTCGATTGTTATTATAAAAAAAGAAAATGCAGAAAGATCAGTGTATTCTGTGTACAGGATACTAAAAAATAATGTTTCATCCCGTAGGGATGCGAGTATCTTTTGATTCTTTCTTCTCAAACATGGAGGAAGAAAGCGCGCGCGCGCATCGCCCGCAGCGAAGCAATCCTTATCTATTCTCGTTATACTCGACACCGAAAAGCGTTCTATCAACGTGACGGTGCGCGTTTTTATAGCGGTATCCTTATCGACGACAGTCTTCCATCTCCAAGTACATCCGGTTTTCCAGGTCGCTCGCAACGAGGGCCGATTTATCACGTAGTTTTGATAATCGAACCAAAATCGACGCGAGGCGAGCACGTTAGCATGACTCAGAAGATCACAGCGAGGATAATCTCGCGATAACCGGAAGCGCGGTAGAATTTTCCTCGCGTGAGCAAACTCGGCAACTTCGTTCAAGTGCTGAAAATCGAATTCTTGACTAACCAAGCGTGCGTTTCTTTTGGACATTGAACCTTTCGCAAATCCGGCGTTTTGCGGGGATGAAACTGAGCGAACGTGCGGATTTAAGGATAAAATGAATCGAAAAGTTAAAGCTATCATGAGTTAACTTACAAAAGAACTTCTTTCCGAACTCTATTCTCTATACTTCTTTTGTGTTTACCATTATGTCGAAATTTAAAGAAATAAAATACAGTTCTCTCGTCCAAGTCCTAAACAAATTTACTTTTTGGATTCCTATAATATGAAACTGCCTCTTTTTCGATAACAATACGAGTTTCTACACGTAACAATGTGCACTCAAAGTTTAATAGTTCTAGCAATACAAAATATAAAATAGTTTCACGTGATTCTTTTCAATGTCACTTCCAAAAAACGTTCGCTTTCTTCGCCTATTACCTACCAAAAACCTTCTATGTAACTTTATTATCATTCATACACGGAAAGAATTTTTTTTCTTAGAGTTCACCCTGAAAATATGATAATCGTCGTGGAACAACATTGTATTTCGAAGAATTTTAATGTAAATCTCTCTCATTCATTAATAAAATTATAATAAAGTACATAAAACAAGTTTGATTAATTTTACTGAAGTGCATGATAAAATCTTTAAAATATTGTATCGTACCAGAACTACTATATTTTCGGGATAAATTTTAAAAGAAAATTCTCTTCGTGTACATCATGCACTATCAAAATTTTTTTTCTAGTGAATTCACAGTAGGCTAAAATAGAGATATAATAAAACTTCCGACAATTAGACTCTCCTCCGTTCTCGTAAAAAAAAAAAATGTTCTAATTTCATGAGAAATTAAACAGGTGTTTCATCAGAGAACCTGTTAGTAGAATCGATGCAAAATGCAACCGCATGCATACGTGTATTCGTATAACACACACATGTACAACACTCTGGGTATCGTCAGGGCCATGACGTCATGCGGAGGGGTTGACTATTTCACCCTTCTATCCTAACCCCATGAAAAGAGAAACCGGATGATTCTGCCCGAACGGCTCTCAGGACTTCCCATGGACTCACTTCCAATATGCGCGTATTATTGACTAACGCGCACGTTTACGCAGCCAACTGTGTCGCTGATTCACGAGTTAACATTGATATTCCCGAAGAGACGGAAATAACTTGTTAAAACTTCAGCGTCCAACAGTTTGTATTCCACGTTAAATAATTTTACATCGTTAAATTTCTATGCATCTCCAGCAACAAAAGATTACCTTTCGGGATCAATTTTAAGATAATTTAAATTTTTTTGCTAGAAAAGAAAAATTTGTATTACAAGAAAATTTGATTTGCTTCGATTATGGAAGATTTCTTTTTTTTTTACGTCGGGCAGAGCAGCCAATGCTGGGCTAATAACTTATCTGTTTATAGTGCTCATTATGTTTATAATCCTGATAAGATTCCAAAATTAGGCGGACATCCAATAAACAGAAATTCTACAAATAGGAAATGTGTATTCTGAAATAATAGTGCTGGAATAGCTTTTTTATGAGCATTTAAAAACTTTTAAAATTCTGGATTCCGATAAGGATACAATATTTATGTGAAAGGCAGGTTTAAGTTTCTAATCTCAACTAATACGACGATATTTTAATCATTCTTGTCGACATTAAAAAAAATGAATTAAAAAATAATAATATATTATAATATAATAAATTATATAAGCATTAATTCTTAATATAATCTTAATTCTTTATATAATCGAGTAATATGAAAATGATTTAATGATGAAGTAAATCCATATTAAACATTGACTCATGATTTTACATTAAACAGGGCGGTGTAATCCCATTAGATAGTATCAGCTATACATCTGTCGCTATTGTTTCATTTATCTTTTGTGTTATCTATTAATTTTAACACGTGTAAAACGAAGTTATTGTATGTCTTTAAGAAAAAATTTATAGTTCAATTTTTTTCAATACTTTCTATACTGCACTCAAAAAAAAATTTTTTCGATTAAAAAAAATTTGTTTGAATCGAAGAAATGTGTGTATTGCTATACGGTGAAAGAAAAGTTTCTTTCATTTGAAAATCATTTCTTAAAATCAAATAATTTTTTTTTTATTTAAATGCCATCTCTTGTATAAATTATATATTTCCTGTATAAATAAATTTGTATCTTTCCCAAAGGTATTTTTTACTTCAACTTAAAAAAATTCAACGGAAAAAATGATTTCTTTAATTTAAACATGACTTTTTTCTAGGTGTAACTGCGATCACATGTTTTCTTACCAGCAAAACCACGACCCCCGCCGCGAGTGGGTCCTTTGAGAGCCACAATCGCACAATTGAACCGAGAAAGAGATCCGCAAGATTCGTCGAGAAAATCTGCGTCGCCGCACGAACGCTCTCGAAGAAGACGCCCTTTCTTCCGAAAGACGCGGTCTAATCACACGATCCCACGGGGAATAAAGAGGGATGCATCATCAGGAAAGAACTCGCTCTCTCTTTATTTAAGACCCAGAACTTTCCCTCGACGGAGGAACCGGCCGCGGGGTGGGCCGGCTGGGCCCAAAGAGGACGTTTCCATCGTAGCATCTGCCAGTTGGTGCTTCTGCCACACAGCTGCCAAATAACACGACCGATCCCTTCCTGACCTTCTCACTTCTCATCTCGCTTTTTCCTATCTCCTCTCACTCGTTCGCTATATGTTTTACTTCCTCAGCGCGGCCTGTTCCGTTTTCTCTTTTTCTCTCTCACTTTCTCTCTCGCACTCTTTTCTTCTCGGTCTGTCTTCATTATTTCCACGGCGACGCAGATCTCTCCTTTATGCGCCAAGGCCCGATTCTCGCTTTGTATTCGAATCGACAAGCTGCCGCACGAGGATGAAAAAGATAGAGAAAAAGGGGCAAAAGAGAGAGAAAAAGGGCGACATTATCGGTGTGTGTGAGTGTCGGGTATATATTTGTGGCTAGTACGAGGACAATCCGGACATGCCCGGGGCTCGTGTCCCAAAGTACAAAAGACTATGCCAGACTGTTGATCGGTGTGTATATGTGTGCGTATATATGTACGCGTGATTTCTTATTCTATGTTCATAGAATGTAGATCGATCCTACTATCTTTCATCAGGGAACTTCCGTTCCTCTCGGCTTTTTTTTATTTTTTTTTAATCGCAGTACCTGTTCCTTTTGAATTAATTAAAGTACGCTGCTTCTCGAGAATACTTGTATCCATATAAAGCCAGATGGAACTGCAAATTCGCTGTCCGTCCGTCTCTGACGTACGAGAGAAATTTTACCGCAAACCGCAGGAAATTTTGGTATGAAACATTCCTGTGTGAACGTGCGTAGAATTCTCGTTTTGTTTACATCAATGAAAACGCAAACCAAAGGGAACATTTATTTTGATAAACATTGATCACTTTTGTTATACCAACGAATGGATATTTCAAATTTTTTATAAATTTTAATTTTCAGTTGCAAAGTTACATTAATATGTACGACAAATTTCTTTTATTTTATCTTCAAATTTATAATTTATTTTGAAATTTATAACTAAGACGTGATATTGATGATAAATTTGAAATCTACTATATACATTTTAAATAATAATAAAATTCAAGAAATCGTAATATATTTTACGTATCTTAAAAATCTTAAAAATAAATAAAATTATTTCATATACGATAATATCTTTACGCACAGACACGATACAAAAGTTGTAAGAGTTCATTGTCCTGAACTCCAAATTATGAAGGCGCAAAACAGATTGCGCAACAAACTAGAAAGGCACCGGCAGTCTCAACGTTATGTCGGCACTTTTAACGGGCGCCATTGTTGCGCAGAAGCTCGTGTTCGTTGCATTATCTCGACGATAAGACTTTCACCACTGACAATTTGCGCATACGATTGCACTTTGCTGCACGCATTATTTTTCGACAGCAACGCGACATCGTTCGTATCACTGCGTACACTAACGATGGGAGTTGTGCACCCCAGTCTCCTCGAATGCGAAATCGATGAGGGACGCGAATTAATAATGCCGATACGACCGCGACTCGAGTCATGCACATATATATCGAAATCAATGTGACTGCATTGGAATGATCCAACTGCGGACGACATTTCTATCTCGGGAAGAAAATCTTTTCAGAGAGGTCGCCGAGTATCTTCCGAAGGAGTATTTCCGAAGAATTTACTCGGTAGACTAGAAAATTCAGTTCTACGTTTCACTTTGGAAATGTTTTCGATTTAATGGATCCCTTTTGTGTCAAATTATGAGTTTTTCTAAATTTATATATCAAAGAATAAATAAATGACAAATCTCAACTGCCTAGCTGCGATGGAAAGCCTCGCCATTGGTGGATCCAGAGAGATTTATCAAAGTGGCCATTGGCGCAACCAAAATTTTTTAAAAGTCAAATATGAAAAAAGATAGGATATTAAATTATTATTTAAATTATTACATTAAAAAAGTTAAATCATTATTTAAACACATAAAAAACTTTTTATTTAAAATTACATTAACACAAAAAAGAATATAATAGATTTAGAAGTTTTCTTAAATTAGGAAATATTTTTTGAAATATTATCAAATATGTGATAAAACATTGCAGAAATATTAAAAGTATTATATAACATTTTGCTATAAATATTTTAAAGAAGGAAACTTGAAAAGAGCCATGGCCTCAATGGATCCGCCATAGTAAGCCTCGCTTAATCGGTACGATGTCGATTACATTTCCGTCACTGATAATATGGGAAAGGCAGACGGTCAATTTGGTGAAATCGTGTAGGTCGCTCTACAGTGCCGTTTTGCGTGCACTCGTGCATTCTGATGTATTCTCAATTCCTGCCCTTTACGGAACTGCGATATCCGCTGCATGCATTGTCAACTGATTAGTCGACAGCTGTGCACATACGCCGTATGCAGCCGCACGTTTTGCTATTCTTGAGGCTCTCGCCTCAAGTCTCGCCTCTACGGATTTCTAATTTAAACCATTTCGCAGTAAAATTGATACTTCCCCGTTACCGCAAGCCCTCACATTAAGCTAACATTATACACATTTTCAACGCCCGAATCGATAACGACCGCGTATTTCATGTCGTCGTTAAATATTCTTAGCCGCGATAAAAACCGCCGATAAATGCGCTGATGAATGTGTATTATAACGTTAAACTATATATTGAGTACTTCTTAATTAAATACAACGCTTTTTTAATTTAAAGTAATCATTATAATTGCGATCACGTCATATGTTTAAGACACTCATTAGAAGATTAAAAATATAATACTTTAATATAATATTTTACCAATGATAGAATATTTGCAATTAGATTTTTCTGCGCGAAATAAAATAAATTTTCAAATCTCGAATTGCACGTGTACGTGTGTAATTTAATTTTTGACAATTTGTAGACATTAAAATGTGCTGTATAAAAGTAATGCTTTGTACGTGTGATGTAATATCTCTTTCGACTATCTATTTCGATTGGTCGGTTAAATGCGCGGAACGTATCGCGCATCAGTGATCCTTTCTCTCTCTCTCTCTCTCTCTCTCTCTCTCTCTCATAAAGCTCTCGTCAAGACGTGATAACGCAGAGATACGGACGCGTTTCACCCGAGGATCAATTTCATACAGGAAGCTGATAACTAAACGCGCCACAAGAGAGCAGTACGGGACACGAACCGGTTGCTTACCGTAAAATAATGCAGTGGCGAAATGTTATATTCGTCGCGTTATAAAGATGTCACGTGAATAGCTGACAAAATCGCGATCATTAAGAAAAGAAGGTTCGTGTTCATTAAGAAGAGGAGGTGAGAAAGTAAAGATTAAAAGGCGTTATGGGCGAGGAGTATAAATCTGAAATGTTTGCTCTGCGAGTAATATTCACGCTATGAAAGACTTATACGAAATTTTCACGACTATCTCGCAAAGCTGTGCAATGAATTCTTATATTTGAGCAGTATAGACGGAATTACAATCATTTCCCAAGAATTATCATAAAGTTACAAAATACGAAAAGATTACAATATTTTCAAAGCTAAGAAAATAATTCTAAGAATTAAGAAACATCCTTAAAGTTCAAACATTTTTAACCCTTACTCTATTAATACAATTTGGTGCCTCATCTTTAACCCTTATCCTACTAGTGCAATTTGATGCCTCATCTAACGGGGACACTAGAATCCGTCCGTTTTTTTCATCTATTCAGAATAATTAAAAAAATCTTTAAAAATTCACCAACATACTTTCAACTTTCTAGAATAAATATTTTTTAGAATATTATTGGCACTTCATTTTAGAAAATAATAAAATGTAGTATAATTTATAATTATCGAAAGACGCAAAGAAACTTGTACGAACAGGAATCGCTCGATAACTAGTAACTCCCCATAGGCCCGATTAATATATGGTTGTTATCTAAAGATTAAAAGTAACCAAGAAATTCAATGAATGAATGTCATTGATAAATCTGTTGGTAACCTTTAATCTTTAGGTAATCATATATTGTGAAAACGGATCTTAGTAGGGCAAAGGATTAAAGTGAAATCTGAATTTTCATAAGAAATCATAAACAAAGATAAATAACGCAAAATAATTAGACTGATCTTTTTAAGAGAAATACGATCGACATTTGATAGCTAAAAAGTTACAAGTAATTAAACTTTTCAATTAGGACTGTATAATTAATCTGTCGTTCGCAATTAATTGTTAAATCTATTCCACATAATTTTCAAGAAAAATCTTATCTTTATATACTTGTCTTCCACACCGGTAAAGAATCAGACGATGGAAGAAGCTAATAAAAGAGAAAAGACGCGATACAGAAAATATTTCTCGGAAAACTTCCCCGTCGCGTGCTCAGGTGAGACCTCGTAACGTCATTGGCTTTAGAAAAAAAAAAAGTCGATGGTCAACGGAGCATATCTTGAGGGAAACGGCAGACCCGTGAAAGGGGAAAGACATCGTCGGGTCGCGGATACCGTGAGTAGGCGGAATGCTTAACGCTCCAGAAAATTAGGAACGTCCTGCCTGCAGAAGTAAAAGCATAATCTGCTGAGGACTGGCTCGGTCTCTCGTCCTCCACCCTCTCTTCCATGATGCAAGCCAGGACGATAGGTAAGGAAAAGCGGAAGGAAGAAGGGGGACTAGGGAGACGAGGGTACGTTGCACGTTCGGGTTCCGTACCTTCACCGTCACAAGGTAGACAGCTGCTCCGCTTATTTCTTTCTTTTCTTTCTTCGCAGCATGCTGCTAGTTTCTTCGCCGCACGTGCAGCGTGAACCGCGTCTAATTCCTACAGGCAATCCACTCCGAAATGAAAATCCAAGAACACGAAGAAGACAAAGAAAAGGACTACTAACGGTTCGAACATCAAACATTCGCACAAAGATCGAATTTAAAAAATGCAAGCCGAAGAAAACTATTGGATTTTTGAAGCGGTGAAAATTATTTCTTACACGTGAATTATTTCTTAAAGGGAAATTTCCTGTCGTTAATTTTTCGACATTGTTTATTAGACGCGTTAAACTAATTATGCCAGAAATTTATGTTAATCTATTCACGTATAATATACTTCGAGTATAAATTTTAAGCCAATTGTGGAAATTAAAATTTTATTTTTTAGTCTGTTGAAGTATATAGATAATTGAAAATAAATTATAAATAAATTATAAATAGGTATACTTATTATACAATTATATAAAAAAAATTCGAAAGAAAGTTGTTGTAAAAAATTTAATTCAATCTGAATATTTTGTGTCAAATAATATAATGCAAAAATCAAAATAAAATAAATATAATCGCAAAAATAATCCCTCCTTGAACAATAAGTTGGAAAATGATCTCTGTTGTGACCTATACGTTATGTACGAACAACACTTCATTGATAAAGTTAATGAATAGATAAGAAAATTATTTGCTTAAAACTGATTATCGGACTAATTTTGACCGATGGATTTAAACGGTTGATTTTAAACCACTAAACAAGCAGCAGTTTCTAGGATTATTGCGCTTGTAATTATCTGTAAATTTTATGGCGTTGGACTCTTAATTAATGCCAACTCATTAACACATATGAATTATTTATCTATTTTGCCTTGTGCATAATTTACATCTACATTCCGACTAATTAATTCTCAAGCACGCAGTATATCTGCAAACACATTCAAAAATATCTCAAAAGTACTCATAAAGTAAACTAAAAAGACATTCAAAAATAAATATCGAATTGGAACCATTTTTAAACGTGAGAAAAAAGAATGTTAATTTTTTGTCAATTATACATATAACAAAGTACTAATTACTCCACATTCTTATGTCATTTTTTTAAAATAATTTTCTTTAAACTAACTTCATTACGGTTTTTTCTATCTTTAAGAAAATATTGAAATTACGACGTCAATATATTCCTTCCTCAATATTTTAAATTTATTACTTATTACTTTTTCCTAGAGTCAATAACAATTAAATATGATAAAAGAAAAAAAGAATTTTTGATAACGAGTTTCTCGTTACAAAATTCAATTGCGTTCGAATGTCAAACGATAATTTCATTCGGATGCTGTGACGTGTGCACGCTGCATGTTCGCGATGGACATGTGGATGCACATACGCCCGAGCGAAAGTTACACTATTTCGTTGATGACGTATATGTGTGTGCAAAAGAGGAGGGAATTTTTACGAGAAGCACATGCGACCCAGAGGAAGAGAGAGAGAGAGAGAGAGAGAAGGTACACATTTGTAATGATATACATGCGACGCGACGAGGACTCTAAACGCCTACCTCGCCCTCTTCTCGCGAAACTGCGTCATTCGTGTCGACGTAAACCTCGTAATTTCGTAGATCAGCATTTTGCTGCACATGCAAGTACGAGTGCGGTTTCGCTAATGAGCTCGAGAATATTTACACCCTTGGTCTGGTTAGTGCGAAAGTCAGTTAGCGCCAGGAATGATGCTAAAAATACGATTAGCATGTTACATTTATAGTCAGGTATTCAAGAGAAGAACGTTAGGTAATATTAGGTTATCAAAAAAGTTTTGAATCACTTTTTGATTTTTACGTATAAAGACGATTTTTATACATACAAATTTATTCAGTAACAACGACAATTATTCCTCAAAACAAAAGCCATTATATTCAATATCATTCGTCATTATTCGTCATTCGTTTGCTAGCTGCTGGATTTGATCTCGGTACCATTCGGACTCCTTAAACGCGAAAAACTTACGACAAATTACTTCAACTTTTTTGCTCAACAGTTTCGAATCGTCGTCTTTGCAAGAAATGTTTCATTGAGCGAAACAGGCTGTCAGAAAAATGTCTGGTTGAAAATGGATGAACCAAAAGATTCTGATTATATCAATTAGAATTCCAGTTATCTTAACTATAGAATTCTAGTAGATTAAATTAAAAATTCTGATTCGTCCATTTTCAAGCAAAATTTCGATTAATTCAATCTTTTTTTTAATGTAGTCAAACGCAAGAACAGGACTATTATTCCGAGTGTGATAGGACCTCGATACATATAGGCAAATAGTTTCAAGACTAAATCAGATAACTAGCAAACTAATGATAAAAGATTATTGAACAAGGTCTTTATTTTGAGGAATAATGTTTATTCCTGAATAAATTTGTATGTAAAAATTATTTTTATATATACCTACAACCTAGTAAAAGCTAAAACGAAATTAATTAGAACGTTATGTTTGATTTATAAATGTTTATAACCCTTCATTATTTAAGATAAGAAAAATAATAAAATTAAAAATTAAATTAAATACATAACAGTTAAATTAAAATCGGATAATACAATGTATAAAAAGATACAAGTAGGAAAGAAAATTTATACAAATTAAATAGTGTGTAGAGTTAATAAGTTCAAGTGCAAATAAAAAATTAATACACAATTTTTTCTGATTATGAAAATCGTTTATACTTTGAATTTTTCTCCAGAGACGCATATCGTTGCTTTCGTGAGATCAAATACACTGTGCTGAATTACTCATCCGCCCACGATGTCTTTCCTGCGTAGGGTATCCTAAACGCCCACCTACTTCTATCACCTTCTACCTTTCCACAAAAGTACGTCACTCGAAACCTCGTAAATATCATAAACTTGAATAGTGGAATCAAGTAATAAAGTGGCTCGAAATTGCTTTCTAACAAATGCATATATAACAACAGATTTGTAAAGAGCATGTGATATATGTACGTTCTTATATTTTTTTATAACACTAAAACAGAAAAACGTAATTTTTTACGTTTCAAATTTTTTCCATCTACAGATTGCAATTATGCAGAAGATAACAAGATAACGAAGACAAGATACAAAGATAAGATAACGAAACAAGATAATAACAATGTTTGAATTTGTATCAATCACATTTGAATTAATAACCATTATCAGATTTATATCTAAATTTTTCTTTTACGCTTCCAAATAATTGTAAAGGCATGTTTTAAAAAAAAAAGATTCTATTAGAGTCATAAAATATTTGCACGATCATTGATACTATTTTGAACCGCCTATCGAGTAATGCAAGATTCGGGACTATATCTATTACATGCTCCGTTACATTTGATATACGAGAACACTCGCATCCAATGAATTAATAATACATCTCTCTGCTTCGTGCTCCACTTCATCGACTTCGAATACCATCATTAAATCACGCAGGACGTTTCTCTGGTAATTTGCATTAGGTATATATCCATCTTTACTTTCTCTCTTCTACTCATCGACGAGTGATGCTTTTCGCAATTTGGAACGAAAGTTAGAAATTACAGATAGAGTAATGAAAATCAAGATAATTGAGATGACATATATTGGTTACTTCAAACTGTATATATATTATATATAATATCACATTCCTTTAGAACATCAAATATGTCACTTAAATATTGAAACACATTAATTTCCGTCAGTCGCAATCGTGTCCTTTTTATCTTCTTAGCTTACGAATTACTATTATCATCATTAAATTGTGAATATTTAAAAAAATGTGAATATATATTTTAAAAGAGCAAAAGATAAGCATAAATGAATGATATGTTCAATTAATACTAATATAAATTTAATTTGTCATTTTAAAATTAATAAAATATATAGCGAGATAAGTTTTAACTTCATCAGTTGCAATTATATAAAATATATTATATATTACGCGAAATTATTTTATATAATTCCGACCGAGATGAAAGCTGATTTAAGTCAAAACTTGTCTCATTATATATTTTGTTAATTTTAAGTTGACAAATTAAACTTGTACTAATATTGAACATTCTTTATTTTTACTCGTTTTTTGGCTGTCGTATTTTAATATATTCATTTAATATATTCATATTATTTTTTCCTAGGATTGTAAAGACTAATATTTTTTTTAGAATAAAACATATTGTGTTTCTTCTTAAATATGTTTTTAATACTTTAAATATGCTTTAAACAGTACTATAAAAAAACATTTAAAATATATTAAAAACATCAATTAAGCATGTTCTAAACTGTTTAAAACATGTTTTTTTACCAACCTGTTTTTTCCAATAACAAGCAAGATATTCGTTTTAGTTATTTAAATACTTACTTCAACAGAATATAGAGATATTGCAATGTCTATCTGTAAACCTCTTCAGTCTAATTAATAATTTATAGTTTACAGTTTATTTTTATGTTATAAATTAAAATCGATTTTTAAATTCCCTCCAGCTATGTATCACGTGTGGATAAACTCAACATAAAATAAGTCTCTAAGATAATAACGCATGCGACGAAGGTTTCAGTTTATCTTTGAAGAATAAGATTGAGAAGCGTCGCGTCCGAAACCTGAATCGGACGCGCGCACTTTCACGCAGGCCGGCTGGTTGAGAACCTCTGGACGGCCCGCTGTTGCGTCGCACGCTCGCGCAGACGCGAGGCGAATCCGCCACATATACACTCTTAGATATCCCAAGTACGTGATTATGCCAGGTCGAGAAAAAGGAACGACGTTTGTACATCGGCTACTTTACGATATACTCTTATGAACGCGCAATACTAACGACGATTATCATCGTTTCGATTGTAATTATGATGCAAGTTAATTTCCTAAAGATATCCCATCCTCGATCTTCAAGAGTGAATGACTTTACAGTTCACCCAAAAACTAAAATTGTTGTAAAAGATATATACGAATTTAATTTTAGTAATAAATAATTTTTATTTATAATGCTCTCTTAATCCTGCGGAACTGACGCTAAAATTTGTAACACAGTTACTAAACGCTGAGTTTGTAAGATCTATTTAATTTATGTTAATTAACCCTTCCATCAATTATAATTTTTCACCCTTTCACTATCGTGTTTCACGAGGTTCCCGCAAAAAATATAAAAATAAAAATAAGACAAAGTCTATGCAAAAGTCTGTTCTTCAAACAGTATAGAAATTTTGAGGCGTAAAATTTTTACTGTTTAAAAATCGTTATGGATATCCAGGATCCATGCGTTGCCAGGATTAAAAATCACTAATTAATTTCAATGACGTAATTCGTATAAAAAAGAATAAATAATAATATATTCTAATAAGAATAATCCAAATTTGCAGATGTGAAAAATTAAAGAAAATTGATTTGTTTGACATTTTTGAAAAAGAAATTTATAATTGAGCGATTCACTATCGCCATTTTGATTGTAATTATGATCCACGTTTTTGATAAAGACATTTATAATTAAGTGAATCTTATTGGCTCTTTGACAGTTTCAAAGAATTAATAAAGATATGATTTTATCCTTAAAAATGTCTCATTCTTTGCAATATTTTGACAGAACATGCGTATATGTAAAGTTGTGGCATGCTTCGTACGATAAAATAACACAATCGATTTAACAGATATTTAACACGTAAAAAAGGAATGTTTAAAAAAAAAGCAGTTCTTTGTACGAGAGAGAAAGTGTTCTCTATATTTACTGCAGATATTAATATTACACATCGATTGATCGTGAATTACCAACGATAGTAGAGTATCGTTTGCGTATAATTGTCTTATTTACAGCGATGATTAATGATAGGATTATGTGTACACACAGTGCTACGTCTCGATGTTATACGATACTCCAGCCGTCGATATGTTACGATAATCATATCAAATCGTAATTAATTTGACGTGCCAAACGTGTATTCAATTAACGAACTCATGCGTCGACTGATGCGTGAACATGATTTTCGGTGCCTATAACATGGGCTTAATAGGCGTAATAGGTATGATTAATTAGCGGGAATCAAAAGGTCTTACGCGCGTTATACAAGAAAAAGAAAGCTGCTACTTCGCGATCGAACCACCGCGAGTCATAACTGTTACCGTGTCGGTTACGCGTAATTATGTAATTTACACCCATAATTAATTTCTCGGAATTAGCTCCTGAGAGACAGCGAGCTTTTCGATGTGCGTATTATTAAAAACAGGAAGCATTTTTCATTTGTTCGACGAGAGATAACTACGAGAGACATTATCTCGATTCGTCGACGATTGTCAACATTACGTTCGATAAATACACGTGAAATCGTAAAAATTTATTAGCGTCTCCCGCCGGTAGAAAATAAAAGCTAGTATTCATAATCGATTCTTATTTTGAGACCATCTACTTAAGTGATATATTAAGATGCTGATATTGGTCTATGATTGGCTTCTTAAGACTATACTTGAGATGATCTTAAATATAAAAATGACTATGAATGTCGGCTAGAGTAAGAAATTTCTTGAATAATCAAACATAGAAAAAATTACTTATAAATTACTTACAAATTACTTATAAATTATTTTTTATTATAAAAATTTAGTACAAGTTCGAGTACTTTATATTACATTTTATCATTTGCTCCAATTTAGTATTACTTTTTGTACTAAATTTTTATAACAAACATACATAAGGTAATTTAAAAATTTTTTTTACCAAACCTGATCTCAAAAAAAGTTCGACGCCTTTTGAGCTATTTTTGCATTGTGCTTTAACACTGAGATTACACAAACACACACATATTACTGACATTTCTAGAGATTACTTACGCAACTGATTTCTTTTACGATTCCGTGCTATCGCTATTTTTTTATCTGCGCGTTTGAGCGACTATACGAGACACAAGACACGTGGTGCGGCGTGGAGTGCGCACGGAACGAAATTTTGATTAAGTCATCACAAACGGATGTAAAACAATGACGCACGCAAGGTGTCGCGACAAGGTGTAATCTATTCGAGAACAATTATTCTTATCCGAGTTCCTCTTTTTTTTTCGATTGCCTTGGCGCCGTGTTGCGACAAAAGATGTCCCTTATAAAACATACATTGCGTCCATTGCTTCTCGTGACGTCTCACCAAGCTTACTACGCATTACACGAATAGGAAAAGTGGCCGTGGTCTTTAGGCGATCGATAGTACCGGCTGACTGACTATGCTCTGAGAGCACGTGCTAAACACGGGGAAGCCGGTCGAACGGCGGCGTTTTCCGGTGTCCTCATCGGGTAAAACATGGCGACGTCGAACAGGCAACATGCCCCGCGAAAGCCACGTATTCCATCATTCCTCCCAATCCCTTTAATCTTTCTTGTGAACTTTCTCGCCCGTAGTACATATTACTTTGCATGACCTGTCGCTACGTCGCGTGCACATATAGCGTTTGCGTTGTCGTCGCATTCGATTGGAGAAGCAGAAAATAGGTCCGCGCGAATAATTCGATAATTGAGTGGTTCATCAAGAGAGTGTGTTATTCTCCGCAATTTCCACAATGAAGTCTAATAGAGAAAAATCGATCTTTTCAGAATACTCGTAACTGGCGTACACTCGATATTATCGTAGCACGCTTTCTGTTTATTATATCGTGCACGGCATCATCTATAAAATTATCATTGATGACTCAATTCATTATTAGTTTCATTTTCTTGGAAGCTTGAAAAGGAATTCAATATGTAATATTTTAATGGTTATACAACTATATAACTTATAGTAGTAGATCATGTAACCTAATACAGTCAAATTAAATTTCCGATATTTGTTTATTCTCTTTTTTAATTATTCATATTTAATGAATTATTCGAGTAATATAATTAAAGATACGAGACATATTCGGAAAGTAAGGTTACAACATTTTTTAAAAATCGAAAAATGAATATTTATTAATAAAACTTATATGACATATTACACAAGTAAAGCACTATTTTTCTACATAATCGCTATTCAGTTCCAAGCATTTGGTGAACCGTGGTATCAACTTTTATGATATATTCCTGTGTCACACGTTTCTGCCGTTTCCCTTGATCATTCACACACGGCATTCTTCACTTCTTTGTCAGTGGAAAAATGTTTCCCGCTCATGTATTCTTTTAACATAGTGAAAAGAAAAAAGTTACTTGGAGCTAGATCGGAACTATAGGCAGGATGGTTCAGAATATCCTAACCAAAACTGTTGAGGAGATCGATCGTTTTGCCTTCAATTTTTTTGACTCCAGGTCAAGTCATTAATGCCGACAGGTACTGCGAGACTCTCAAAAAATTTCGGCCATCCAAAACAAGAGGAAAGGGCGGCTGACAAAGGGCATGTGTCTGTTGCATGACAACGCTCGCCCCACATCGCGCGCAAAACAATCGATCTCCTCAATAGTTTTAGTTGGGATATTCTAAACTATCCTGCTCACAGTTCTGACCTAGCACCAAGTGAGACTTTTTTCTTTTCGTCCTGTTGAAAGAACACATAGGAGGGAAACGTTTTTCTACTGACGAAAAGGTGAAGGAATTCGTGAATGAATGATCAAGGGAAGTGGCGGCAGAAACGTGTGACACAGGAATACAAAAGTTGATACCACGGTTCACCGCAAACGCTTAAATCTGAATGGCGATGAATACGTGGAAAAATAATGCTTTACTTGTGTAATATGTCATATAAGTTATTAATAAATATTCATTTTTTGATTTTTGTAAAATGTTATAACCTTACTTTCCAAATATATCTCGTATATTCAATTAAATAAAAATAAATTATTTCTATTATCTTATTTCTTTCAGATATTTTTTAACGAAATCCCTTCTAATATAGGATTGAATGTTTTTACGATTAAATGTCTTCATCTCTTTTCATTAATTCTCAATATTTGACGTTAAAGATTTTTATGATTAATACAACGTACAACGTATACATAAAAGCACAAAAATTCAATTATCTCGCAAATATAGGATATATGATTTACGCTACTTTCATAATCACGGGCATGGCAAAAGAGCTATCAATCATCAATAATATCGCAAAGATGTTGGAAGTATCATTATTGCGACTATAATCCACGTGATTTGCAACGAATGATTGAACTGAAATTTTCGCCGTTCGCTACACTCGCTAAAGAGGTCGCATAGCAGAAAACGCAATTGCAACGTGCGGCTCCGCGCAATTATGCAGATTATTCCTACCCGCGTGTGAAGGATCGCGAACCCGTCGGCGTAAACTTCATTGCCACACATGGAAAACTTTGGAGCGCGCTGTCGTAAGCGATAGCGACGCGGATATAATGCGGAGAATGTTCGCTGAAAAGGATAGCGACGACAGATTGCAACGATAAATTTTCTTCTGCGTTTTCGTCGACGCGTATTCTTTCTTTAAACGAATATATGCATACATATATGTTTTACGTTCTTTTTCCAATTGAACGCGTTTTTATGGGTACTTGTAAAATAATTATATCAAACTCGAGAGATAAAATAATTATCAGATTTTCCTAGAATATCTTTTATATTACTATTTTACTATCCAAACCGTTTCCTTTAAATAAAACACTTTGTACAGGATGTATAATATTTTATTTTTTGTCTCATTTTTTCTGCATCTTTATATATGATTTATTTTCTACATTCTTTGGAGTGAATCTCACTCTTTAGAGTGAAATTCTCTCTCAAGAATTTAGAGAGTACACTGAGAAAAATGTTTGACTGAAAACGGACAAAAATCGGAAGATTCTGATTAAATCAATCAGAAATCCAATTATCTCAACTAGAATTTTAATAAACTTAACCAGAAAATTTTCTAATTAAATCTACTAGAATTCTAGTTGAGAAATCAGAATTCTGATTGATATGTATAGGTAATCAAAATATTCTTCTGGTTTGTCCTTTTTTAACTAAACATTCTTCTCGTAATTCGATATATAACTATAAACATATTTAAAACATATAGTATAATATATTGTAATACGTAATTCTTACGTTAAAAAAAAACTAAAAAATTTTAAATAAAATAATTGCAATCAAATATTCAATGTAATAGCAAAAATAATTTTATTTTTCTAAATATTTCTTAAGTATTACCAAACGTAATGAGAACCAACCGTTTTGGTTATATACAATTACTAACTATATTTAAAAAAGTAATATCATTTTTGTTATATTAACTAAAAATTCGATTGAAATTTTACTCAACATTTTCGTTTGGTAGCTATTATCAGATTCTTTTTCAGTGTCTATCTATAGAGATTTGTTTTCTATTTCTTTCTCGTAAGATTCTAAGTTTGAGCCTGATAAAAGGTATAGACCGAATAGAATTTAAAAGCAGTTTGTTTAAGCAAGTTTAAGAATTAGAGGGTGCATATATCTTCTTAATCAGATCATTGCTGATGTATTGTATCGGGCAGGCGAGTCGTTTCGTTGTCGTGAATCGCGACAACGAAACGACGTAACGATGTAACACAGACTCGAAAGTGGAACAACGCACGCGTGCATCCGGATCCCTGCGGGAAGTCTTCCGCGTCATGTCTCGTCGTGAAGTGTCGCAGCTTATGTAGTTTCTCGCTAACGAAATTAACGTCTCTTTCGAATATGGACGAATATAAAATGAACACTAGTACGGCACATTCTATTTTCGTTCGGCGCCCCAGTTGTGTCGGCATTACATGAAATTTAAGTAGAAGTCATATTTAAATGCGATCGATTGCTATCGCCGATAAGAACCAAACGGAGCACGATGGAGCGCGGTCATGGGTCATCTTATTCCGTCTCTTCGTCTTTCGATGACATCGCTAACTAAATCTTGTACATAAATGCAGTAATTCTATTTTTTTAGATATATTAATAATCTGCAACGGCACATTATATTAAATTATTAACAATACTATTAATAATTTCGAACGATTTTTATAATAAATGTCATTAAACTTTTTATAAAAACTTTTTATAAAAAAATTTTTTTAAAGTAAGAAGCTTTATTAAAATATTAATAGCAATGCTCATTAAACTTTTTGTGTAAAAATTTTTTTAAGCGAGAAACTTTAAAATATTTAAAAAGTAATATGTAGCTTTCAGAAGAAAATAAAAGATATATGTACTATTTTAATATAAAAGTTAATTTAATAACGAATAATTTATTCATTCGTGTAATCCTTTCATTTAAGAATAACATTAGACTAATTTATTTAAGAATAATATTGAACTAATTCAATTTAAGAATTATATTCGACAAAATATTAAATTTTGTAATCTAAAATGATCTCCTATTGATTCTTATCTTTTATTTCAATATCTTGCATTCTTCTTCATGAGTTTTATTCTTTAAAAATGAGAAATAATTCGAGCGTTCACATTCGCGCGTCATATTCAGCTAAATGTAGTCGCAATGAAAAAAAAGAAAAAAATCACCGATATCGATGTACTTTATTGCGCCGACACTGTTTGGAGTCAGTCGTGTATACCGTCGAATAAACTCGATAGAGTTCAAACCGTCCGGCCGCCATTGCTCGGTCGGCCCGAGTCGTCGTACATAGAAATCTAGGCCGCATTATGGATCTACATGCAGATAGCTTACGTGAGGAGCTACGGTTGAGCGCGCGTGATCATCTCGAATTCGAAAATCGGTCAGTAAATTTGCCGCTTTGCGCCGCAAAGAGACTACTTGGGATCCTGATTAAGCAGCCGATGTCTTTGATAAAAAGAAATTTTTAATGTAGCTTCAATATCTAATCCTATTATATCTTTTGCATATTCCTGCATAATTCTTTTATGCCAATTAAACGCTGAGCAAATCTTTGCTTTTTTAATATATCCGTTAAGCGTCAAATTTTTTTCCACTCCATTCTGGTTTTTCTGGATTTTAGTTACCGGTTAATATCGCGAATAAGTGTGCAGGAGTTTAAGTATCATGGCTTCCACGTTTTGTGGATCTGTAATTCAAACTAATCTTCACTAGTAATTCATACGACGTCTATTATCATTTAATTAACAAATTCCCATTTCAGACTTTCAGACACGCGAAATTAGGATGTCGTCGCCTCGACGGTTGTTTTAAGTTCTGACACAAGGTTTACGCGTGATTATTCAAACAGAGGTATTGTATCGTACATTATTTAACAGAACGTATTTATATAAAATATCGACATAAAATGTATCGTTACATTCCTGTAAATTTATTCAGGACACAGCGAGATAATGAAATTCCGCGTACTTTCACATTTCCTCCGTTAACAGAAACATGATATCATATCATGGTTGAAGTAGATACTGTATAAACATGTTTTCTATTGTCATTTCAAAAATTAAATTTCGCGATGGACAAGATGTTATAAGCTTGTAACTTTTTTAATACTAATATCTTTCCTTATTTAAAATAAAATGATATCTATATGATGCAACGTAACGAAGATAATAAAGACAACAATAAAATGAATCATAGACACATATCTATAAAGAATCATAAACTTTTACGATTTTCACTTGAGAAATTCTATTGTACACTATGAATATCCGCACTATAGTTTCTTACATTTTAACTTGATTATTTAAGAGTAAACAGAATAAATCATTTTTTTTATTTAAGATAAAACTTAAGAGATTTAACTTTTCTTAAACTGTTTCTTAAACATGAAACAAAAGAAGCGCTAAAATAAAGAAACTTTTTCCTAAAGCGGGAAACACGATTTTTTTTCTGGATTCAAGAAGATATAATACATTTTCTACGCAACGTTTATGAATGAGCTATTTTCACCCCTCTGTTTCTCTCTCATGAATTTATATAACACGATATTCGACAATGTCCCGAAGCTACGCACACACCCTGCCTATATTTTATATTTAATTCACGCATTAATTTGGATGTAGCGCATCACGCAAGTGACAATGTGTTGCTTAAAGTAATGCATCATTTAAACGACCCTGAGTGATGGCGTTAAAAATCTTCCCCAGCAACGATCACCAATTATTTATAATTACAATCGACTCAAACTTGCGCAGCTCATGCATCGTGACTATAAATACATGATGTCGCAATTCCGCACTGTGCGACTGCGTGCTTCTGATACATTTATTAGAACTAAATTATGATAACTTGACTAATCTCGCGAGATTAATATATTTAGGAAATTTCTTACGAGTCAACAATGATAACATTCTTAAATAATTCATAAAATAAAATTTCATGTTAACGATAATGATAATTCTTTTAAAGCAAACAAATAATTTTTCTATTACTTTACTGCATTATCGTTTATATAAGAATTTATTGGTTATTTAAAAATTAGGTCACGCATAAAAAATTCAGTTTAAGAATAATTTACCAAGCTATTTAACATTAAGATTAAAAATTAATTTTCGCCAAAAATGTCCAATTATATTTTTACTTAAATCAAATACAAATATTTGAAGAACAATATCTTAGTGTGACAGAAATAAAAAAGTGCAGCGCATTATAGATTTTTGAATTGTAGCGTCGCGCGCGCAGTTAGGTGCACTTTGCTTAGATAGTATCACACACGGTTGAATGGATCGATAAACTCACGGGCAAAATAGGACGACACATAATGGAATCATTTATATACTACCCGCAAAAATGATCGTAGCTGAAACCGCGTCGTTTTGCGCACAATATGTGAGCACCTCGTGAAAATTAAACGTCATCGCTACTAAAGCCACCATTCTGTAGGGTGACGCGTAATTCGCAAATGATCGTGAAAGATTGATTATTTCATGATAGAAAAAATTGTACGGACGATAATAAGTCACTATAAAATCATTAATTTTTTTTATTACTTTCTTTGATGATAGATCGCGTTAAATGACGATAGTATTTATGGATTCGCGGTTATAATAAGATATAAAAATATATCTTTTTGCAGTTAATCTTTACAAGACGGGAAAGTCACTATAGTAGCGTTGGAATAATATCATATTTTGAGACAAAGAATACAAAAAATACAAATAAAATAATGAATTATAATAAATCTTATTAAAAAAAAGCTCTCTGTAAGATTTTTAAAATAGACACCCGCCTACAAAGGTTATAATAATATGTTCGTCACTCTTTTTTACATATAGAACTGTATATTAAAATGAAATACGAACAGAGTATATAGTGAAAGATATTATAAGCTAAGCTTATAATAGATATCTCAAGAAATTTCAATAATAAAGTTAACATTAATAGATTTCAGAAATAACTACCTTTTTTTAAATGTCATATAAATCAGATAGAAATATCTGATAAAAATATCTGATAAATAGTATTTAAATAGTACCTATTTCGGAGACTATATTATTATAATTATGACAAATGATTAATTTATTCTGGAATATAATTGCTACTTTATACTATTTAATTTATAATTACATGATCAATATAATCGGAAAATTTGCAAGAAGCCTCCCCATCGTAAAATTTTTTGCATAATCTAAAATATGTACTCACCCGCTAGAATCAGGTTGCGCTTTTGCTTCAACAGGCAATCCAAAAATATATGGAACATGTGTGTGTTTGTATATATATATATATATATATATTTATAGATATCAACGTATATATATTCAACGTGTATATATAGAAGCTCCTAATATCGGCATGAAACGTTAATCACAGTTGCTGCTCCTTTAGACTCTTCAAAGAGTTGATGATGCGATGTCGTCCAGTTGGTGATGAGATCACCAGCTCGTTGACGAAGAACGAATGAGACGTAATGAGAAAAGACGAGAGATCTCGAGACAGAGAACGAACGCTACTTAATTGCACGTAATCGAGAAAAATAAATCAGGAGGAATGACGAGAGAGAGCCGTAGAGAGCGACAGGCTCGATCTCTCGCGAGTGCGAGACAAATTTACCATAAATTACCGGAATAACGGAAAAGCACCGGTTGTCTCGAGCGAGATGTATTACGCCTATAAATTACGGTTATCACAGGACAAAATGGATTTGACCCCTTTCCATCCACTATCTGCTAGCATTTATGTTAAAATTAACGATTTTTAATTATGTCCTTGATACTATCGTAAATCGCGAGATTTAACATTGACGCGAGAAATTTTTGCATGTACCAATAAACGATAAGCGCATATTTTCTAATTCGTATTCACATATTCAGATAAATCGCGCTCATAATGGATGCTCGACATATTATATATCATGTAATTATACTCTTCTCAATCCCTCTCGTGTGCATGGATGTATATAAAATTCGTCGCGTGTATCGTCTACCTTTCGTTCTACCTTTCTCGTTATAAGAATCGCCGATTGAAACGCAAAAAATTTCGACCGTGACAAATCCCCTTCCCGCGATTGTTCGCGATAACCAGCCTCGACCATTCTAGTTACATACATTTATAATACATGTAACTTTTTAATCATCCGCGAAATTTCACCACGTTTATCCACTGGGTATGTCGTAACAGATTATTCTGGAAATTGACAAAAAAAATCAGAAATCGATACAATGAAAAATAAAAGAGATGCAAAAGTATTTCTGTTCAAACGGAGTTCGAATCGTGAACTCAATACGTTCGACCGTTTATGTAATTCTTCCGTGGGAACTTGGTGTTACGAACAATCGCGTGATTTCTCTCGCACGTGGTAAAGCAGCTTGCAAACTCAATGTTTTCCAGTTTGAAACGGCGCCGCCGAAAACATTGTTTCAGACGTCGTTTCTGTGCACCGCGGGAAATTCTCCTCGTACTTAAATTCCCCGCGGTATAAATTAATTCTACGCGTAATACCCCGCTTGTGTGTGCTAAGCGCGAAAGCGCGGCATTAACGAAGTTCGGAATTACACTATGATATCGAGCGTGCGGGTCACTTAAATATCAGTTACATTAATTTCCACTTGCATGCGAAACGTGTACGTGAGAGTCAATTTTGAAATCCAGTCGATGGTGAACTCCGATTGCGAAGATGATACGGTGCGATGTACTTTTTAATTGATAGGTGTACGCTTTTTAATTAATACTCGTAAAATACACGACATCAAAACTGCGTCGGTATTATAATCAAAAGCAATCATTTATTCATTCCGCCGAGTCACAGCCGAGATGTAGTAAATTTCATTATTAATTAATCGATTCGTTTATAAACACTAATGGATGATATCCAGTCAAATCGAATTTATCGACAGCTACCCTTCTTCCAATATTTAAGCGGAACAACGCCCATCGAATACTTCAAGTTGTCCCTTGTTTATTGACTGCTGTATCTATTTTGGTGAATAATAAAAATAGCATAGGACGTCGCTTTATTATCACGGTAAAATTGAAACGGTATTATCATCGATAATAATTTATACACGTTCTGATTATTATATTGTGCGAGACTAAGAGCTCAAGATATTATCATAGGTGTTTTGACGGACAGTAACGTTAAATGAGATTACATGTATCTTCTAAAGAAGATATATGCCACACATTGTAGGTAACCTTTTTAAACTTTTAATAACCAATTAATTTACTTGTACTTAAAAAAAATTAAAAATATTTTTAATGAACACGATGATATGTGATTTCAATTGGAACGATCGAACGTACACGATAATTTTTATCACATTTTACCTTCAATTTCCAGAGATATTCTCGCCGAATTTAATAATAACAACTTCATGGATCTCGCGTAATAAATTACGCAAGCACATCTCATTCGATCAATAAATCTATTCAATCTTTATATGAATCGAAATAAATTCGATATGAATCATGACGTATTATCTCTTTGAACATTCTGAAGTTTAATATAAATCTTTCATATAAATTATTTTACACTTTGCATACTAATAAAAGTGCAAAAATGATTATCTCTTTATACATTTATCTCTATACATTTACATATGTATAATTAATATATTTAATATAGTCATAAATATATCCTACATGACTTTCATTAGCTAATACACTACAAATATTTGATTACCAAGATTTAATAAAAAGTGCGCGTGAGCAAATAAATGCATTATTTATTTAAACTCTAATAATAGTTTTTGTCGCGAAAAATCGCTTGGCATTTCAAAAATTAAACTGCACGTTATTAACTGCACGTTAAATGTCAAAAAACAGGTTTAGTTTCCAACTGCGCGCAAAATATGCAATTTTATATACATCAAGGTTCATCGCATCGATGAACACTCATCTAGAAGAGGCAAAATAGCGAGTGAAAATCGCAACGAAAGGTTTCTGCGCATTTCAGTCCGATTTGATCTCCAGATTGTCGACGATGGCGAACGGGATCTGTTTGCCGAACACGTAAGAGTGTGAAGCCACGGTGCTCAGTTCGACCGCGTAAATATTTATCCGGACCTTATTCGTCTCTCTTATTCGCGACTCGCTGAAATATTTGCGATAAGGAAGTCACGCGTATGACTCCACGTGCCGTGAGCGATAAAAAAGAAACGACGAGGTCTCATCACTTTCCACATTTGTTTGCTATGTATTTTAACGCCATCTTCGTGGCAAATTTGGCCACCAACACTATGTCAGTTGTTCACGTTCAATTTGTGCAAATGAAATTCGCGGGATAGTTTTGTACGAAAAAGATCATGATTACGACGCAGTAATAATACATCGAAACGAACGACGCAAACATCTCCTGAATGCTGATATGTGCCAAAAACTGAGCGACAAAAAACCATCTACGTCATCTCACATGTCTGTATGGTAGTCATAAATTATTTTTGAAATTCAGTCTTCTTTCACAACAGCATTCCAACAAATACACGCTATTATACACGATTCGATATTATAATTAAAAAAAAAAAGAACTATGTTAATAGAACTATGTTAATAGAATCGTTAATGCGAAAGCATCAAAGTAACGCCATTCAACTCTGTTTGGCTCTGTTTGGCTCTGTTTGGCTCCAAAATTTATATTTTTTAGGAATAAAAATAAATTTGCAAATTCATATTACATTTCGCTACTTTACTTTTGCAGTGATATCCTGTCGAAAAATTTATTACGCTTTCCAAATACGTTCTGTAATATTATGTGAGTAATCCAGCGAATAAGGTAAACATACATTGCAGCAGATCGGTAGAGACATGCACACGATAATAAAAGCGGAGCGATAAACTCGTTCACGTAAATAAAAGTTATGATTGAAAACCTTTCGGAAGCGCGACGTGGCCGCCAACGAGGAAACCGGAGCACGATTCCTATTCGATCGTAAACGCGGCATTAAACTGGCCGATGTTCGACTTCCATCGACTTCAACGAATCGCTTCGAGCGAACGACGATCCGTGGCTCCATTACCCTCGATATCCTACGTATAACTGACGAGCAGGGTTCTCAATCAGGGACATTTTATCACCAAATCCCACGAGACCACCGTCAAACTACGCAAGAATTCGATCATTCATTTATTCTTTTGTTTGCTTCATCGATTAACCTCCAAGAGTGACCTATTTTTCAAGTGTAAATAAAGAATTTATTGTTAGTGTTACATTTAAGGAGCTAATTTTCAATCCGTTCTAAATTTCATTGTAATGTATTTGTAAGAATAACACGATAATCACAATTCCTTTAAAGACATAACATTTACTAGACATAAACAAACTTTCCTCGAGTTCATTAATATTCAGGTCTGTGAAATTGGCACTCCTAAATGCGAAGTTTTTACTAAATTGATCAAGCATTTAATTATCCACAATTTATCTCTAAATAATAATTTTCTGTCCACTCAATGCCATATCAAGAGTTCCATTGTAAGAGCATTTAGGCGTGCCAACTTCACAGGCCTTTAATATTCCTATATATCTTCTTTTATTACTCTGAAAATAACAGGTACTGTAAATATAGCTTAGAAGAACGTATTTCTTTTGAAAGATATGAAAGAACTCTTCGGTATTCGGCAGCTCATTTCTCCTACATAGCTATGGCTATATGTATTACTTTTCGCTGCAATGTGATGTCATTACCGGGTTTAAAGTGCTGACCCACAACCGATATCGCGGGCTCCGAGTGACCTAATCGATATTTCATACCGGTCGTTTTCCACCCATCGGGAAGTTGTACGTTTAGTTTATCTTAACCGGCAGGTCAAACGTAAATTTCAAACTCCGCGGCGTTACCCTAAAGCGCACTTCAAAGGGCCGTTTCGCCGCGACATAAGAGGATTCGTGTGATCTCGCGACCGATACATGAGCCGAAACTCGCGCGGCTTCTATCGGGGGCTTAAAGCACGATGCCGGATTTATAATGGATGAACCACACGTACTTACGTCACTGGGACGGAAATCGTCACAATGGTATATGGGGATTAGTGAGTCGCACGTATTAGAGTATTGAATTCGGACATCCAACGAAGCTATCGATTAACGATTTAATTTAAATTGATTGCGTCACAGACAAAATATTGCACGTCGCTTAAAACATGAACGATTCTTTGAAAAATTTATCAATTTTTTAGTGATCTTAGAAATCAAGTTCCCGTACGAATGCTGTTTCTTTGTTTTTAAAAAATTTAATCACGTTTTCGAAACACTAAGAAGAATTTTAATTGCGATATCTCTCGTATTTAATTTTTTAAAAATGAAATAATTAACAAATTAATTAATTAATTACAATTATTAATTTATTTTTTAAATAATTATGATTTGTTATTATGTAATTTAATTATATACTTAATAAGTTATCATAAATCGAGGAAAATTCACTTAAAACAAGAAATTGTTGAACATAAATTCCTAGTTACATCTCGAAATAAATATTCAAATAGCATCCTGATGTAATGTCGAGTATGTATGTAATATCCAGGATAATCTGAACAATATCCATGAATTCGAATAGCAACTGAACATACGTATAAAGACTGTAGTCTGTACTAATACCGATTATTTTAGAAAAATTCACAATTTTTTCTCGATAAGACTTTACTCCGGATTGCCTCGACTCAATAACATTCAATCGCACGTATTCGGAGTCTAACTCTGTATCTCTACAATTTCAAGTTCTTGATACACGAGGTATATCGCAACTTCACTGCCGCTCCACTGGATTCTCATTGACATGAAGAAAAAGTAACAACGTATCCGGAGTACTCGACTTCAACGACTCACGCGAAACCGACGCGAACGAGCGGATCTCTCGTGCGTCTCATGAGACACGTGATTCGCGGAAGATTCTGCGCGAACCTTATTATCTCTTCCGCGTATTCGGCGGTGCATCAGTCACGGCCGTGGAAATTGCTGGCTTCCGCTCGGCTATAACGTTGTGGAAGCTGGCGAGAGGCCAGGTCCCATTCGCGCGCGTCTACGCACCGTGTGCGTTTATGTATGTGTGTGTCACGAGTCTATTTTCAAATTCGACTAAACTATCGCGTGCTCATGTCCACCCGCCTGTGATAACCGCACCGCGTGTCTAAGTGGCGCCGATGCATTCTAGACGCCGGCATGCATCGCGACGTCCCGCGTCGTATTCGATATTTCGGCGTAATAGGCTCTACTTTAAACTACGGTGTTGCAATTCGCTGTACAATGTAATTACGAATACTCGTTGATGGTTACAGGGAAAAATGAAATGAGACGATTAAAGATCTTCAAGAGATTGGACACCGTTTAGACAACTTCTGAGTGGTCCGTCATATTTTTCAAGATCTGCTTAAGAATAATGAGATGCATAGATATTTCATTCTATTCTTATATATAATCTGTCTTGTTCTGTCTTAAATAAGCCCAGGAAAATATAGCGGACTAAATATATCTAATCTCTTATTTGGGGATCTCTGGAGATTAAGTTAAAACGCTTTTTCGGAGTAATGTAAGGGTGAGTTCAGACCTAGACAGAAAAGCGGAAAATAGAAAAGCGGCAGCCAATCAGCGCTGGTTTCGGCTTTCTACAAGTATTGCTTACTACAAGTTTTGATCGGCTGCTGCTTTTCTGCTTTCTGTTTTTCTGTCAAAATCTGAACTCACCCTAAATTTCGAATATGCGGCAGTTTCTACTGTGCAATTCGTGTTTATATCATTGATATGCATGTAACACCCGAAGCGCGCAAGCATAACATATGTAGACCGTGGAAGTGAATACCTAATTTTATGAATCTCGAACACGCGATAGTTATCTCATATTAATGATGTAGAACTAATACTTCGTATCCGCAATTTGACTTCATTGTTTACGAGTACATATGTTCGTAATTATATGAAAAGTGATGTAATTTTATCATAATGAGGAATATTTTATTAAATATGTGCAAACGATTGCAATTTTAATTTTAAAAAGTATTAAATCAGCAGCAAGATACATAAATTTTAATCTTGTAATATTTCATTGTTTGCAAAATTTGTTAAAATATTGTATAGTTTAATTTTAATATTTTTTAAATTTTGCAAACAATATTTTAACAAGATTAATAATTTTTCCTATTTAAAAATGTATTACATCGTTTTTCCAAATTGTACACAATTTTATATAATTTTTGCCAATATTAACCAAGTATGGAAGTTATAGATCTTTTCATCTTTTTTGCAAAGTGAATCCAAAAACATTCATCCAAAAATACGACATATCGTATCTACACCATACTTCTATATTTTCTTCTGCAAACAAGGCACGTTTATCGTTCCAACGTTTCATCATGTCACGAAATATCCCTGATCTGCCCTGAGATAGTAAACGGACTGTAAAGGGGATGATCCAAAATAATTCCGGAGAAGGAAGAAGACAGACTGGCGAAGGTTGCGATGTGCGCATTGCGACTTCGTTTTATTGCTGTTTTTAATGTTACGCGAGTTTTCGGGCGAGAGAACGCGAATGCAATAAAATAATGATGACAGGAAAAGGCGCTCGGAGAGAGTATGCAGAGAGTGTACCATAAGTAATATGTAGCACGCGCTTGTAGAATGAATTTATGATCTAAGAATATAATGAAAACAAAGTATGTATCACGAGTATGTATCATTCATACAAATCAATCTTTAAAATAATCGCAATTCAACAATAAATCGCATTCAATTACATGTTTAATAAAATATGACACGTACTATTGTTTAGTATTTTTTTTATATTAAATTCTATTTATGAATAAATTTTAATTTTCTTAAATTATTCTTGTGTAAAAAATTAAAAAAATAAATAAAGAATAAATAGTGATAAAAAATTTATATAGTTATTCTCTGTAATAAAAAAATATTGTATGATCTTTTTATCTCTTCTATAATAAATTCTATCGACAACGCGTTCAACATATTAAAATATATGCGGTATATTAATTATGTGATCAATTATCTCCGGTAATATATGAAACGTTCAACATTCACTATGTGAATGATCGAGGCTGTTATAATAGATATTTTAAGTTAATCATCGTCGTCTGTGCATTACATAAAGATTGTTAAAATCGATGGACAGTAAACATATAATGTTATCGCTGGTAAAATCTAGATTGACTTTTATTAACGAAAATGCGAAAGCGTGGAGTTCTCAAGTTACAAGCTAATAGAAAAAGAGTGTGAATAAATAAAATATATTACTTTTCCAATTTAATCAAGCGAATTTAACAGAATTTTTATTTGATGTTTAATCCTCCCTCTGCAATCATATTTTTATTCCTTCCTGTAATCTGAATCTTTTTTCCAGCCCAAGTTTTTTATTGTTCTAAGCTTTCAAAAAATGTGAAAAAATTCAGGATTACTTTTCAATAATTTTATTATATTATCAAATTTGTTTAAAGTTAAAACTTATATGTAATACAAATTAAAATTGAAGAAGAAAGTGAAATTTCGTTTGTATAAAAAAAGATTCAGATAATTCAGATTACAAATGAAAAGTTAATTATCAAAATATAAAATATTACGTTTTAACAATTATTATTAAAATTACTTCGCTGAATTTGTCAAAATATTAAAAAAGATATTAAACATTAAATAAATCATCTAAAAAAGACTTCTCTCATTTTTACTAACAATAAGATTAACTCCAGCTGTATTTACTTTCTACTTAGAAGATTGAAAAGATTAAAATAATTAAAGTCGTCACTTCGTTCGTGAAAATTATTCGCGAATTGTTTGAATCGTTCGTCAATTGCTACGAAATTCAATGTTCAAATTTCCTCTGTCTCGCACTGGAATCGAAATGCTCATTTCGCCAACTGAATGTTTGTGAATGAGAAGAGCCATGCGGCATGGAAGAGAGATCATCTGCAGTAATCTACATCAATCAAACCGACCGCGAGACGAAAACGGCCGTCAATACCTATCGGACGATATCGAAACGTTCATTCGTCGCTTCGTCAACGAGCGTCCACCAAATCGAAAGGTGACACTGCGACGACTCGTCCGTGTCGATCACGGGGGTGCATAAACGTCGAGCGCCGCACGTGTCACTTGTCGAATTCATCGCGGTTGAAGCCGAATTGCGCCGACAATCTGCGTCAACTACATCCGGTTGGAGCAAGAGAGATTTGCCGTTACCTCACTGCCCTTCGTCCATAAATATTCTTGATCAATTCTCGTGGCATCGAGTTTTCAGCAGCGCAAAAGATTCGTCTCGACGCCATATTTTCCGTCACTAATGCGCCACATTGAACACGTTTTGTGTCTAACCTTCAAATCGTATTTAGGTTAAAATGCACGTAAAAGGACGCACGTAATCGGAAAATGTTTTGTCAACTAATAATCTTACTTACATTTACGAGAACGATGTTATATTGAAGGACTTTATAATCCTTCGTTTTTATAATTGAGAAAATACTAAGTATACGGCCCTAAATACGGCCTTGAAATGTGCACAAAGAGAAATCGAGAATTTTCTGGAAGTGTGTCTATAAATCGAAAATTACAGAACGAAAGGCAATTCATGGCGTTCTCTTTGCAGACGCGGAGAAGAAAATTCAGACAGACTGGTACGGCGCAATCGGACTCCGAGAAGTGCTCTCTACCTACTTTTCGCGCCGTGGCTCCATTTGTACGTTCGTATCCCCGGCGGCTACACGGTACGACGCGCACCACAAGTACGGAACACTATTAAAGAACCGACAAACACCAGCACTCGCGTCCAACCCCGACTGGCGACAGTACACTGCGAGAGGGAAGGCAGTGGTGACGACAATGACGATGTTTCAGGGCCCGCCGGCGTGCGCGACCGAATAACGCGATAGAAAAGCCGGGCCGAAAAGGAACACGTTCATCTCCCTCGAACACCACTCGAACACTGTCAGGTGTGCGCGGCGCACTACTACCATCACCGTTCCCCCCACCACCGCTACCCCGCCCCGACATAGTATATAATACTGGAGCACCGCGTAGTCGGAAGCAACAACGGCACACACGGTTTACATAAGAAGGGGAGTATTAAACTCGCGCTCCGCGAGTTTTGGACTCGATTGCGGAGCTACCGGGTGTTCCTACAGCTCGGAAAATGGCTTCTTGAATTTTTACTCTTGAGTACCGGAATGCGCGGGTATTAAGATGGATCTTTGAAAACCTGTATTCATCATGTGTCCTCTTTTTCTTTCCCCCTCCCTTTATCCTGAACTTTCCCGGAACTCTCGAGCGTTATTTCTTATCTTTCGGATAATTCTATTCTTTCGAATCGTATTCTTAGATATTGTTTGAGTTAAGTTCATTGAAATCATTCCAGCTCTTTTGCAAATTTCTGTTAAAAGAAAATTGCTTCTCTAAGTAATTTTGTATACAGTTTACAAAAAAGAGATAACGTTAATGTATTTAGCAATCGTTTGTCTATCTTTATATGATATCTTCGAATTATCTCCGAAAATAATCCTTAGTACACGCGATTAAGTCATTTGTGTCCTGTACATTTTCTTTCTTTGAAAAACTAGAAGCATCAATTAATTAGTTATAACACTTACATGTATATAATTTTTTTAAACACAATAGTATAAATATTGTCTAAAGTATGTGTAAGAATTATTTAATAGTTTTTATATATTTGTTAAAATAATAAAAATTAATCTAAGACATGAACGACTCATCGTATGGATAAAGGATTAGAAAATCATTGTATGTACTAAGAGTTAAAAGAGATAAAACTAGAAAAAAAGATATTTGCGCAAAGTTCCGTTTGGAGTAATAATACATTTCTCGTTTTTATTTTAATTTTATATGATTATAAATTTATAGAAAAGAAGTAGCGTTTATCAGTTTGAGGTAATCGTGTCTCCATAGAACGTCTCTGAATTAGACAATTAGAAAGAAATATTTACGGCAAAAATGCCGTTTTGAAGAATAGTTCTTTCTTTTGAAGAAGTACATTTCTCATTTTTATCTTAATTTCATATAACATAGATTTATAGAAAAGAGGTAATGTTTATCGATTCAAGCAATTGCGTTTGTATAGAAAGTCTCCAAGATAATTAGAAAAAAGAGACAGCAAAAGTGCCGTTTTGAGGAGGTAACATTTATCTGTTGGAGGCAATCGCGCCTCTATGGAGACCCGTTCCGATATACACATTGCTAGTATTGAAAATCTACAATTCACGTTATGCGTGAAAATTTTCCAGTGTATATCGAAACACAGCCAGAATGTCTCTGAATTAAGTTAATTAAAGGGATACTGGAGTGACCAAACTATCGACAATTATATAAAAATCTCCGAATTGACTAAACGGAATAAAAAATCCTTTTATTTGTAGATGCAAAATTAGGAGATGGTGCAGTAAACTTTAAACTAAAATTGAAAAAAAGTTAAATAAATTTTTAGCTTTTTTTCGATTTTAGTATAAAGTCCATTGCACCACCTCTTAATTTTGCGTTTATTTTAATCCTGTAAGAGAATTTTTTATTTCGTTCAGTCAATTTGGAGATTTTTATGACTGTAATGTCGATAATTTGATCGCTCCAGCATCCCCTTAAAAATGCCGTTTTGACTACTATTAGTTTTGACTATGTTTCTTGTTTTCATCTTCATTTCATACGACTTCATTTCATAGAAGATACTTCGGAATTGGCACACGACGTTGCGCCAGTAAGATTCTAGCACGCACTGACCTTGCTCTCGGAAACCAGTGCGGGATAATTGTACAGGCGGATGTGTAACATCGTTGGCGTGTGTTTGCGGACGAAACGCGTGTAATTTGCACTTACCGAATAAACCTTAAGGAAATTGTACACTGATTTAGAAGGCGATGAAACGAAGCTTCTTTCGCGAAACGTTCCGTTTGAGAATCCGTAACGTTCGTTTGTACGGATTAACTCAGAGTAGTTGATTTAATCCTTATCTGGGCAATCTATTTTCGTACCGTCAGCGGACAAACAGAGCGCAACACGTTCCGCAGCTATTTAAATGTTTTTACGCGTTCACGTAAATGGAACAAGCCGATTTGATTGCTCTGTACTTTTAATTTTGATTTAAAACACACACATATTCCTTTATCTTTTATAGTTAAATATTATTGAATATTGTTTAATATTACTTTAATAATGTAAGAAGTAGATGTCTTAAGATTTGGAGTAAGCTTCTCGCTCGACTAAGGATTAAACTACGCTGTTACAACCTTAAACTGCGCCTGATTAAAGACGCTTTTCCCTTCACTAAATGTTAAGAAGATTTTTTTTTATATCGTGTGAAACCTTTTATAATGTGAAACTATATAACTCCAGTTTGTTCGGTTTACACGTAAATCCGAGACCCTCTTAAATTAATTTTTAGAATGTCAGAGAAAGTGCATTTTCTCGAATCTTAAAAGAATTCTATTTCTTTAAAAAGAAATTTTTCAATTTAGTATGTTACTCGTCTTAAAGTAAGACACAATTTTAGGAACATTACATCCTCCAATACTCGAAAATTTAATGCTTCTACTGTTGGACTTCTAATCCAATTGTTAACGTTATTTAAAAGTTCCACAATAACTATGATAATACTAAAACTTTATATTGCTTGTGAAGTATATAACAGATAAATAAAAAGAAAGAACTTCGTTCAGTAAATCAATATCGAGTGTCATTGATAAAACGAATTATGAGAAATGTGTGTGAATTAGAAGGACTTAGATTTACATGTAAACCGAACAAACTGGAGTTACATAGTTTTACATTATAAGAGGTTTCATACAATATAAAAAAAATCTTATTAACATTTAATAAAGGGAAAAGCGTCTTTAGTCAGGCGCAGTTTAAGGTTGTAACAAGTTTAACCCTTCGAAATTTATTGTAAATTAAAGATTCGCAAGCTAAAAAAACTTAACCATTTTAATGATAGAGAATAGACTTAAAACAGACTGAACTAGAACCTAAAAAAACGTAATAAGCGGAACATATTTAATTTATACATTATTTAATTTGTATGGTTTTACTGAAGTATCTAAAAATTAATCAGATATACACAGATCTAAAATAATTTTATTGAACTAAACTATCAAAATAATTATATTAGGACGCTTCAACGTTAATGACAATGCTGTTGTAAAAAGTTTTGACATTCTAGCAACTAGTTTGACCTATATAATTATTTTGATGGTCCAAACAATTATTTTCAGTTATATCTAGCTATTTTAGCCATATCTAGTTAAATTTTTAGATACTTCAGCAAAACCGTTCTTTCCATGTAGGTATTCAATCTCCATATTTTAATAACTGTATATACACTTATTTTAACGGATCTGTGAACTAATTAATTTTTTATACCGTGGATATTATTCATCAGTTTAAGTTGTGATAAATACTTAGCATAATGAGATACTAAATACAAAGAGTTATTATGTTGCGTATTCTTCGCTCATCTGCGTATCTTTAGATTTCAGAGATGCATGGAATAATTGAAGAATGAAATTAAGAAGCCAATAATTACGCAAGTTAGAATAATATTGTAATAAGTATATAACCGAATGACGGCGTTTTGATTCTGAATCGTCAGCAAACGACGCAAACTGTATACAGCTTTCCATATGCATACAACACGTGTATTCGCACGCTGTCATCAGCGGCTACGCTGCATCTCGGTTGCGTGCAATGTGTATGTCTCGTGATGAATTGAGCGGGATAAAGGGTGAGAGAACGGTGAGAAAGCATCAATAGAACAAAGAGAAAAGCTAACCATTCGCCACGGGTTGAAAGAGGAAATCGCTGAGCAGTGTATAATACGCACACGCAAAACGACGCAGTGGCGTACATCAGAAAAAAAAAGACAGGAATAATTTTTGCAGCGTCTCGATAAGTTAAAAAACACCACGGCAGATAATTTATTCTAATTTACACGAGATTTCAATTTACGCTGTACAGTGCTCCGGCCGGTTATTCAATGTACGCGTAACTCTTCGTTTAGTTTGTATTATGAATATCATGAGAGAGGCGAGTAAATTAATATAACGAGCGGTGTAAATTCACATGAAATGCGGTCCGTGGAAATTTAATTTAAATCACATCGAATAATAAACAGAGAGGAACGTAGAGTACGATGTAGCTTTCGATAATTACGGTTGTGTTTGATAGAGCTGGCAAATAAAGCGTAGAAACATGCAGTTGCATTTGACTTACCGTGTTGAGGGGTCGAGAATGCTGAATGCCTGCGAGGTGACATGTTAGGATGATTACCCTGGCTACCTGGTGGCTGCATAGAAGATAACGCACCGAGTGGGGTGTAGGACTTGCAAGGTTGTTCCATTTTTTGCTAATAAAAAAAGGAATGTATATTGAAAAATATATATTTGTATTTGACTAAATAAATAAAAAAATAATTAAGAAGAACATAAGTATTTCAATAAGAACGAGAATAGAAATAAATAAAAAAATTTTAAAACAAAAGATACTTATAATCCATTTATCATTCATATTATCTCTATTTATTTAGGAAAGTTTATTCTAAATAAATGTTGAATAAGTTGTAGCTTCTATGTTGAATATGTATATCATATAATAAAATAAATTTTCATATAATATGTAAGAAGAAGATGACTTGAGTTAAATACAAACCTGATCGTGAAGTTCAGTAGCCACCGCGGTAGCTGCAGTTTGAGTATGACTGGTAGAACTGATTCTGTACTGCATACCAGCAATACTGCAATACCCTTCGTGATGAGTAGATCGAGTTTGATTGACGTAGACACCTTGAAAAGAATTTATTCATAGTAAGAAGATCGTTAGAGTTTTCACGCTTAATCCACGCATGATTAATTACCAGTGATAGTGACATCAGTGTCCTGGTTAACGATGACAACTTTCTTAGGTGGCTTAATAACCTCGTCCGGATCGGAGCTTTGTCTTGACTTCTTCTTATCGTCTGAGTCATGTTGTCTACGTCTTTTAATTATCTCTACTTCCGATTCACTGGAGGAATCACTGGTGCTGCTACTACAACGATTTTTCTCATCGGAGTAGGAAGCAGCCAAAATGGCAGTGGCATTAAGACTGGCCATTCTCTTACAAACAACCATATCCTTCAAGTCCATTACTTCCTCGTTTCTCTTCCTCCTTTTGATCATTTTCTTCTTGCTTGGTTCAACATTCTTTTCCTTCTCGCAGTCCTCATCGGATGAGGATGAAGATGACGAACTCCCCGGCATATCCCAATGTTTGCCACGTAGTCCGGGCACATTTCTTAGTTTTCTTTTCAAGACGTTCTCCTCCGTTTTGCATTCAACTTTTTTCTCTTTTTCTTTACGTGGTTGCTCTTCTTTTTCCTCTTTCATTTTCTTCGGTTTCTCTTTCTCTTTCTCCTTCTCCTTCTCCTTTTCCTTTTCGGGTTTCGGTTTACAAAAACCACCAAGATAAACTCCGCCGGTCTCATTTTCGTAGAGGCAGTGAACTTTAGCCAAGGCATTCAATGATGCGACCCTGTGTCGTTTTGGTCCACTCCAAAAGCCAAAAAGTCGCATTCGTCGCGCACGTTCATCTGATGGTGAATTAGCCCTCTCTTTATTCTTGCTATCCTTTTGCTTACTCTTCTTGTACTCTTCATCAGAATCATCCTCAGAATCAGATTGAGATGTAACGCCACTGATATTCTCACCATTCATTGCCTCAACCTTTAAATTTAATTCAACCGTATTTTCAGCGCCGATTTGTTCCTGTTTGGAATTTGTAATAGACTTCGCGTTATCTTCCGAAATTTTGGATTGTTTATTAGATTCTTCGGTAGATGCATCTTCAGATAAAATTGACGTTTGATTATTGCTCTCCGTTTGTACCCTTATTGTTTTCCCAGTCTTCTTTGGGGCTTTGCTGCTAATTTTGTTACCACTTTTGATAGCTTTCTTATTATCCTGTAATTTTGGTTGAAGACTCTCCTCTTTGCACTTATCGGAATCCTTGTCTTCTTCAATTTCGCTTTTAATGCTGCTCACTTCTGGTCCTTGACAAGTCTCATTTTTGTTCGCGATCTTTTTATGTTCGGTCGAAACTTGGTCAAACTCTTTCAATTCAATTTTCTTCTTGGTCATAATCTTCTCCGTTATAGTTTTCAACTTGTCTTCCCTTTTTAGAACAGCACTGATCTTCGAATGCTTCTGAGGCAATTTGGCTTTCATGTGTTTCGCCAGCTTTGGTTTTTTCTCTTGCAAAGTCTTACTCTTAGCCAAGTTACTACTCTTCTTCTTCACTTTCTTGACTGCATCTTCATCTTCGTTCATTTCTTCATCTTTCACTGGCTTGACTAACTTGATCTTCTTGTCCACCAGTCTCTTAACTACCGATAAATGAGGCTTCTTTGTCAGAACTGTTTTTCTCGTAATACCTTTTTTCTGATTTTGTTTTGTTTTGGAATCTTTCTTCGTTTTAGAAATCTTATTGCTTGCCAAATCCTTCTCAGAAATTTTTTTACGTTCAGACTTTTTATCCTTCACGATGGAGTTCTTCGATATTGATTTAATGTCAGATTTAATTAACTTGACATCTTTCTTCTTCTCATCTTTACTCCTTTTCTTAGCTGGGGGAGGGAGAATATCAATTTTATTTTCAAGTGCTTCTTTATCTTCCAATGTATTTAAAGATTTGACATTGTCTTCGGTATTTGTATTATCGTCCAATTTAACATTCTTCTTCTTGTCCTCAGTTTTCTCAATTTTCTTTTTATTATCCGCAGATTGTTTTTCCAATTTTGCTTTCTCTTCACATCTTTGTAATTTTTTCTTATCCGTATTTTCTTGGCTCATCTCTTCGTTAACTTTATCATCTCTTTTTTCTGCCTTCCTCTCGTCAATTTTATCAGATTTCTTTTCATTATCCTTATTCATTTGTTTTTTCTTTTCATCTAATTTATCAAATCGTTCCTTCTTTTTCTCCTCTATAAGTTTCTTTTTGTCATCCAATTTTTTCCGCTCCTCGGCCTTTTCTAATTTCTTCTTATCATTGTCCGTTTTTCTCTTTGGATCTTCCAGCTTATCATTTTTCTTTGATTTCTTCTCCTTTTTTACATCCAGCATGGTCTTTTCTGTAAATGTGCGACGTTTCTTGGCGACTGTTGGCATTTTAGTTGCCTTTTTGGCAACAACAGCCTTCTTCTGTGGCTTCATTATGATTGTATCTTTACATCTTCAAAATAAATATAAATATGCTCGAAGTTCGCGAATGTCCAATGTTAATTACAACTACCTAACTGCCATTGTAGATTTTATTAATCGCGATATAGTTCGCAAGCTGACTTTATCTGTAAACAATGCACAATAAAATGGTCAAAAGGTAAACGCGACTAATATTACAGTTTTAACAATAAAACAGTCAATGTTCGATCGTTAATGTAATTTATCTTTATCGCTTGTTTTTTTTTTATCATTGCGATACACACGACTTTACATCGCGATAAAAAAATATTTTTCACAGAAACGAACACACGATCGGAAAGGGACACGATAAGGTATTACAAGCGCTTTTATCAACGTGCAATAAAAACGAATTTACGTACAATAAAGTGGCAAACGCACGCGAATATCGGAGCATACGCGAGAGATGCACACGAACGACGGAAATTGTAATGATACTTCACAAGCGAAGCGAGAATCCGCTATGCTGTGTCGGGCCACCGTGCGCGCACTCTCTCTCCCTCATCGACTTGTTGACAAATCGATCCCTTTAAATCACACTGCGCCCGTCGGCCGATTCGGTACCGCGACAGGTAGAGAGACTCCGCGCGATAAATAATCAACTCGCGGCACACAGCGTCCTTCTTCACTCCGGGCTTCTTGCGGAGTGTGCGCTCCGAGCGTGGCCTCCGTATACGTGTATACGCGACACGGCATGGTGGACAAAGATACTCGAGAAGTACTACGACTACGACGACGACGACGACAACGATGATGACGACGACAACGATGACGATGACGACGACGACGACGACGACGACGACGATATCTACACGGAGGATGAAGCGAGAAGAAACGCAGACGGCGGCTACACGGCGACGGCTAGCACACCCTTTAAAAAGCGCCCGTGAACTGACACGGCCACAAGTGGCCCTGACAAGTGTGCGAGAGAGATAGGGACAGATAGAGAGAAGGAGAGAAAGAGAAAGAAGAAACTCACCAACCTGCTGATCGATCTCAATCGTCACACGCGGAGAGAATCTTCACAGACGGCGATCGCGCGCGGTCGGCGCGGCGACGCGATCGCGAACAACACACGCACACGCTTTAGCGACGAGGAGAGAACGCGGGAGAACTGAAAACGGGACGGGACGGGAAGAACGGCAGAGACCAGGCGGAGGCGCCAGTGTAAACGGGGGTGTCGTGTTTACCTCTCTGGCGAGCCCTTCCGTCGGCTAAACTCGGCCCGCGAACACTTTTTTTTTAAACGGCGAATCGGGGCGCCCGAGAGCGATTGGTGGGCGCGCTGAGCGACGACGGCACCAGCGAGGAACGGGCACCGCGAATCCTGATATACGTGATATACGATCGCGAGATTTCTCGACGAGACGCGCGATCGCGAACAATGGCGGTAGGCCTTCCCCGGCGGTGGTATCACGGCCCTTTTTCGCGCGGTCTATCGCGAAACTGACGATCTCGCGTCGCGCAGCGCGCACCTCGCACGACGTCCCTGCCCTTTTACCGTAGCCTCGTCGGCCATTTTCTTCCTCGCGCCGCTCCCCCACTTCTCCCACTCAAAATCCGCTGTCACGTAGTGACACTAGTGACGGAAACGCGACTTACCGACCGATCGTCAGATGGCAGCATCTCGCGGTCTGTGGGGCGAACGGCAAACGTCAAGCGCCGCTGCTCCAGCTGATATCCATTTCTACTAATATATACATATATATAGACATTGGCGGATCCACAAAGGGGGCCATGATTCTCTCTTTGGAGTCCCCTTTTTTTATTTTGAAATCTTTAATATTTTGAAGATGCTAATCACAATTTTGATTTTTCAAAAATAAATTATAAAGTGAAATGAGGGTAATTAAGAGTAAACGCAATTAACTATAGCGTATATCTATTAACATATATTATTACATAAAAGTGATTATTTTATACATAGTTTCTTGATTAACAATACATACAAACCTTTCGACTTATATTTAAATTTAAGCCATCCTCAGCATATACAACAGTAAATTGAAGTCATGGATTCTTGGTGGTTCTGAGTTAATTGTATAATTTGAACATTGTTAAGGAGTTCTTTCTCAATGTTCAAATTGTACAATTAACTCAGAACCACCAAGAATCCATGACTTCAATTTACTGTTGTATGCGCTGAGGATGGCTTAAATATAAGTCGAAACATTCGTATGTATCGTTAATCAAGAAACTATATATAAAATAATTACTTTTATGTAATAATATATCTTAATAGATATACGCTATAATTAATTGCCCTCATTTCACTTTATAATTTATTTTAAAGAATCTGAGAGCCAAAGGTTAAATTAAATATTTGTATTAATTTTGTAAATTTCAAAAATATTTTTTAATTTAAGAAACTCTTAGATACAAAAAATATATTCTATTATGCATATTATTCTTTTTTTGTGTTAATATAAATTTTAAATAAGACATTTTATGAATTATATATTTGGATAATATTTTTTTAATGTAATAATTTAAATAATAATTTAATATTCTATCTTTTCATATTTGACTTTTAAAAAAATATTATTTGTGGAGTACCAATATAGCCACTTCAATAACAAATTCTGGATCTGCCAATGAATATAAACTAATTTTAATATCCCGGTTTAATTAATTTTTATATCTTTTTTTTAATTCTTAGAACTAGAAAAAGGTAAAAAATAAATTAAACTAGAATTAAAGTTAATCTTAATGTAACTTACTTTTTACATTGCTAGAAACGAGCTAGAAGTGAGTCGCATTATTTTCGCGATATTTTTACATGACATATTGATGATAACGCAACATTTTTAACTATACGTGTAAACGTGTGATCAATATTTCCACTGACATTACAATGGATTATAATTAGACATTGCGAATTTAAAAAGATATATATCACATAAATTAAACATTTTTCTCTGTCCTCATGTGCGCTTATTGTTAATGCAATTTCGTATTTTGTTACATGCAATAATAACATTTCCGACTGCAGTGAAATGATTTACTGTGTAAATTATATTGTGTATCCTTGCTGGAAAATGCCCATTATCTTTTATATACTTGAATCGAATTAATAAATCTGCTTGTATAATTGCTTGCATTTTTTACACTTAAATTCTTTGCTTTGTTAAAAATTTTTGGGGATTTCAAACACACGGAAAAATCTAATACCCATATGAATATCGGAAGCCAATTCCTAGGTAGAATACAAAGTCAAATTAAGACATAGGGATGTCATCATAATTATTAGTTATTTGATACTTAAAAATGAACTTATAAAGTGTTATGTCAATAATAAACTGATCATGATAACATTTTAACAATATGATTATAATTTTTATATTCTATTCTTTTGTATTATCGAGACAAATACGAAATGCCGCGAAGAAGAAGAAATCGAATGAAATTTCGTCCCTGGAACAAACTCGGGACCAACTTCACGTGGTTCTAGTGACATTTCGTTGGAACGAATAATGTTGGCTGTACGCAGCAATCTCAGCAGCTTCAGGTTAAATGGAGCACAAGTGTTTTGTGTTGATTGTTTAAATTCTTGCAATAGCAATGGAGTGTATAGTAGCAAATGTGGAACATATGCGATTTGACATTGAGGTTGCTCTCGACGAACAGTATGGAGCTCTTCCGTTACCTTTCACCGGCATGGACAGTATGTTTTTTTACAATATAATTTTTATAACAGTTGCTTGTGTTAGGTTAAGTTTGTGTAACGTAATTTCATATTTATCTAAACCATTTTATTCCAATTTATTATATATACAAACTATTATTTACTATATCAATACTGCAATTTTTTTAAACGGTTTTCCCTTTAGTAATAACATTTATCGGAATTTTCGAGTAATAAGCAATAATTTCCATCTTATGTTTACTTAGAAAATACAGTATGATTTCGTTAAAAGAGAGAATAGATCTATTTTATATGTTAATGATGTAAAACTTTTAAATAAATAATCTTCTCTCCCTCTTCAATTTACAGAATCAATTGCCGCAGTATGCCAGTTTTATCCAAAAGGCAGTTGTAACAAAGGAGCTTCGTGTCCTTTCAGGCATGTTCGAGGCGATCGCACGATAGTATGTAAACATTGGTTAAGAGGTCTTTGCAAGAAGGGTGATCAGTGTGAATTTCTGCATGAATATGATATGACAAAAATGCCAGAATGCTATTTTTATTCTAGATTCAGTAAGTAGTTTGATATATTTATATTATAATTATTTTCCTTTCATTGTAAGTACTTTACTTGAACATTTCAATATAAATGATCTGAATGATTCAATGCAACATTTTATATATTTGAATTGTACAACCATACATATATCAAATTATATTTAAACAAAATAAATTATTATAGATGCATGTCACAATAAAGAATGCCCATTCTTACACATCGATCCGGAGACAAAAGTGAGAGATTGTCCATGGTACGATCGTGGTTTTTGTAGGCATGGTCCCTTATGTCGACATCGGCATGTCAGACGTGTTCTATGTATGGCTTATTTAGCAGGTTTTTGTCCTGAAGGGCCAAATTGTAAATTTATGCAGTAAGTATATACAAAAGACGTAAGTCTTTTATAGAAATCTACTTTGAATTTCATGAATATGTATTTGCAATATAATCTGTTTTTATATAGTCCAAGATTCGAATTACCGGCAATACAAGATATGCAACCAAAAGAGGGCAAAAAAGTTATGATTACTTGTCACTTTTGTGGAGAAGGAGGTCATAAAGCGATCTATTGCAACAAAATGCCACCCGATGTACGGGAAGCTCAAGTTAGACAGGAACTCGACAATGATTCTCGTACATCGCATCATCATATGAATATACATAATGGACCACCGCCGTCACGAGGGCCGCAAAAACCACTCGAAGAAGTGACGTGTTATAAATGTGGACAGAAAGGTCATTACGCTAATAAATGTCCAAAAGGCCATTTAGCATTTTTGAGCCATGCAAGTATTCATGCAAGTGGAGGTGGTGGACAAAATCAAAATTATCGGAGGTGATTTTCTTTGTTTTATTTATGTAACATGGATATTGTGATGCTACTTTATCTCATTATTATCTTTAAAAATTTCTATTATACAATAAAATAATTTATCATATGTGTCAACCTAATATGTGTTAATTGCCGCTTTTACGATGTTTCAACGATAACCAAAAGCATTTTCATGCTTTTCTTTTTAGACATAACATCAACATTTAAAAATCTAATATAAAAAATGAAAAAGCAACTTGCATTTAAGCGGGTTCTTTAATACTAACAAGTTTTATGTTAAACTATAACAAATCAAAGTATTTATTCTAAAAATTATAAATGTTTAAATACGTAGCTGTTACAGTTTTGCAGTAACACAGTTGCGTTCACGTATAAGATGCATTTTAGTTATTGCTATATCAGCGTCTGATACAGGGTGTTATAAAAAGATATATGTTTATATATAATATAAGATTAATTGTGGATAAAACCTGTATGACCTACTGGGAAGACATACATTTTTTACTAGTTATGATTAACATTCAATTATCTCTTTACAAAGATTTTATAATCAAATTTTTACTAACTCACTCCTTGCGTAAATGCTTGAAAATAAAAAAAAAACAATGACATGGAAGGCGCGAAAATAGTACGAAGACATACGTTTCAATTGTTATATGCTACTCGCGTTTCAATTACAAAATTTTCTTCTAATTCAGAATTATTTCATCACGTAGTTCAATTTTACTTATATCTAGAAATTTGATAACATTTATCAGGGATAAGCTGATACTGATCTTACATACAAGTGGTTTCATGTAATTATGAAGAAAATGAAAACGATCTTGATAAATTTTTTCAAAAGCATATCTTATCATGTTGTATTGTACTCGATAACTTCAACGTAATTAGCGGGGAAAAGTCCGTATGTTCCATCAGGTCCAAGTCCTTGCCACCAGCCTTCGTCAATTGCATCTATATGTGTAATTATATCTCCAGGATCAAATGTGATTTCTGTGTCGTCAGCAGCTTGATAGTCATACAAAGCTCTAGCTTTCATTCCCTCGTTATTCGGATCAAAATATAAGTACGAGCCATCTAATTGATTGTATAATTCATTTTCGGTGACTTGCTCTTTAGTCTCTGCCGTTTGTTCCGATTGTGGATTGATGGTAGTTTTCAATTCTTGATTGGTATTTTGAGATTGAGGCACTGTGGACGAAGAAATCGTCACTGTTTCCGCACTTGTAGGTTTTTTCGCTTCGGCCGATGTCTCCTCGCGAGACTTTACATCAGGCTGGTCTTTTATCTGAGCTTCTTCCAACGCTTTTCTCATAGACTCCACATGATTGTTCTTAGGTAAAAATTGTTGTGCCGAAGTCGTCTTCATCTGGCCGGCCGCCGAATTCTGTTCAAATATCGCTCGAGCGTTTATTGTTCTTTGAGCAATCAATTGTTGCGTTTCTTTGCTCCTTTGTCTTCGTAATTCTTCACTTCGCGATTTATGATCATCTTCAACATCACTGTTGTAATTTTGAGCAGCTTTTTGATTGCGTAAATTGTTTGCCTCTTCAGCACGCTGCTCGGCCAGTTTTTGACGAGCGATTGAATTTTCCTTAGCAGTTACCTGAAACAATATTTCATATGTGTGAATCTAGATAATGTATATAATATTTAATATACATATAAGACATATAAGACATATATAATCAAAATAAATGAAAAATATAATATAATAATATTAAGACATACTTGTTGCTCCCTCAATTGTGTTTCTTTTTCTTCTCGAGCTCTCATTTCTTGTTCTAATTTCTGTCGCTCTTGTTCACAACGTAGTCGTTCTTGCTCCAATCTTTTTTTCTCTTCCATTTCTTCCTTTTCCCAAAACTGATCCCTTTCCATTGCATTTATTTCTTGTGCAGGGATCACTCTGCAAAGTATACGTTATTATATTAAATAAGAATTGCATTCTAACGATTTCACAATCACAAGATAGAAATATTAGAAACCTGCGATATGTTGTTCCAACAGGACCTGTATGTCCTTCGTTTTCACTACGAGGTTCATTAAATTTATACGCCGAAGCTGTTGCTCGCGCAAGCTTTTCCATAATTGCATCTACCTCTACATCATCTTCGGAACGTGCTGTAATTGTTATATGTGCTCCTTTCAACAATTTTTCTATATCTCTAATGTGATTGGCGCATGTTCCTTTCCTAACGATTGGAGCACCTTCCCCTTGCTATAAGTAAATATTTTGTCAAGTAAATAAGTTATTATAAAATTTATGAAAGTTCTGATTATGTTTTTTTGTAATTTAATAAAAATACAAAATATATTGTTTTATAAATAAATTTCTATATATTTTTTTCATCCTTACCCAATTAATAAGCAAACACTTTGGTAAACTCGTTTTAGTGTCGATAACTCTGCAAAATGCGTACATGATGTGACTACTATTCAATCGATCAATCATCTCTTCCAATCCGCCATCTCCTGTTCCGACTACTTTTAAGTTATTGGTTTGTCCTTCGTAGCCAAACACAGCCCTATTAAAAATAAATATAAAAATTCTTAATTATAAAGAATAATCAATTGAGTAAAGATTTATAAGATATATATTGTAAAATTTGAATGTAAAATTTTTGGATTAAAATTATGAGTACTGTTAGTCTACTCATATCAGTCAGTGCCTAATAATTTTTCATTGCTTTTTTATCCATGAGAATATTTTATATTAAATCGATCAATTAGCAATGTGCACAATCAGATCCCTCTCAAAATTATGATCAAATTTTACATCAATAAATCATAATTTTAGCTTCAAATTGACAAAGTGAGTTAAGTATCAAACAATTAAACATGATTAGTTCTTATCCATAAATCACATCCCAATCAATCACATTCAATTGTTGTGTGAGCTAGCTGCTTCGTCTAATTTGAACATGGCCAATCATAGTCATATCTTCATGTTTTAAATATAATCTTATACTATTTTATCATTAAAAATAAATAAACGTGTTTAATATCCATCTCATACAGATAAAAGATAACATATTTAATGTATTTTTTTCTATTTGATAATAGTTGTCAAAAGCGAAAAAAAAAGTTTCAAAAGCAAATAAAAATCAAGATAGACGGACAGTAAGTAGTTTTTAAAATTAGTCCAATATTTATTCAAAATAGCAAAGTATGCAATATCGGAGTATACGTTTGAATTCAAAATTGTGAACTCTATACTGACGGAAAATAACCGGCTAACTTAACGTTTATACATATGTGTGTGTGTGAACAAATATGCCGAACCGATTCGGTGCTACACGCCGGATCGAGGAAATACAAGAGATTTAAGTATACGCCTACCAGTTAGTAGACAATTTATCGTCGACCACGCTGTGCCAAGCTGCCACCAAGGCATCTTTGTTTTTCGTCAGATTAATTGACATTGTTCCTCGCTAAATTATCAAGTTCATAACAAGTTCCGGGGCGGATTCAGGTGGATTCGATAAACGGGAGGAACCGCACAGATTATACAAGTATATAGACGGCAAACTCCCGATCTGCTGTGGAAGGAGCGTTTTAAACGCCTCCTACAGACAAGAAATCGGCCATTATTCAATAAGACTGATTTCTAACAATAAAACGTGCTATTGTTATAAATTTGTTTCTTTTTAATAGTCTCTTTTTGATTATTCAGGTTTCCATCACAATGTTTTATTTATAGACTAACTTTATATTTTAATTGTAATGTTGTAACCTATCTTCGCTTTTTCTCTTTTCGGACCAAATACGTATCTATCTCATTTTAAGTTTAAAATTTTTTGGGTAGCATTTATATATTTTTGGATAATATTTTTCATATCCACACAACTTGCATAGACAAAATTATCCAATCGTATTTTACGTACGTTCTTATGAAAGAGAAAAAGTGATTGGATAATTTTCTCTAGGAATATGCAAGTCGAGTGGACTGTGGATATATCCTAAATGTTCTTAAATAATTCGATGGCACCTGTGACCCTGTGACCTGTGATAAGTGATTATATGTAAATACAATATCAATTCGTAAGATTTTTCTTCTTTTCTTTCCTTAAATATTTTTATTTACCTGATGTAATTGTTTGAAAAAATAAAATTTAAGGAGTAGAATACAAAATAACCAACACTGTTGACTTACGATCTTATATAAAAGTTTGTAACACGTTTTGTGGAATTTCACGTGGCTTGTGTTAAAATGGAAATAGCAACGGATATAGATGAAAATAAAATTGTTCATGAAGAGATACTATCAAATATGTCATCAACATCAGAAGAAGAAAATAAAAAGATATTTCATAAAGAGATAGAATTATTAACGTCACAAGAATTAATGCATGATGAAAAATCGTCGAAAGAAGAAGTTGAGACATTACAGTTAGACAAACAATCTTCCAAAAAACACGAAGACAAACAGTCTTCCAAAGAACACGAAGTAATGATCTCTAATGAAAAGTTAGAAAAAGCCACTGAGATTCTGCAAGTAAATGAAGAAAATGATTGTGATAAACTCAACGCAATGACAACATTAGATGCAAATAAGACAGAAAACGTGATTAATAGTTGTGATGTATCTGTTGATATTCAAAATATTACCCAATTTACTCCAAAGGAAAATGCGACAACATATGAGCACTGTCATATATCTGTTTGCGAGAATGTAGAACCTGACGTTAGACAAGAAATTTTACAAAAATCTCCAGAAATTATAAAGTCTAATATTTCAAATGATACTAACATAGTACAAAATAAAGATACAAATAAACATGTAATTAATCAAGTTACAGAACTAAGCATTCATAATAATAAGATACAAGTGAACAATCCATTATTACAAAAACAAACAGGTACAAATATATATTGATTTATTAATAAAAATTTTTTATATCTACTTTTGTGTATCTCAATTTTTTTATATATCTTTTTAATTTATAATGCACAAAAATATACTACATTATTATAAGTACATTTGAAATTACAAAAAATATTTATATTGCAGTATCCTCTATATATAATTTTTTAAAATTGTATCTATTTAACAGGAAACAGTGGAATGTCTTCTCTTAACATTATTGCTGTAGAATATGAAGATACAGATTCAGAAGTAGAAGAAGAGATAAGAACAAATACTACAACTGAAAATGAACATACCGTGTTACAAATACAGAATTTGCAGCAATATCGTACATCCGAAAAACAGTTATCGTGTGACGAAAATGATAGCGAAAATGATTCTGATAGTAGTACCGATAGCAGTACCAGTAGTAGTAGCAGCAGCAGCAGTAGTAGTAGTAGCAGCAACAGTAGTGATAGTAGCAGCGACAGTGAACCAGATAATGTAAAAATTAATAACAAGTACTGTTATTTTTCATAAAAATTATAACGTATATATTTAATCTCTTTTTATATAAGTGTAAACTTTTGAATTATGTTAACTTTCAGAAAGAAAGAAAGGGAAGTAAACGTATCAAAGAAGCAAAAGTATATACAAAATGAATTAGAGGATCTTCCACCCATAGAAGACTTAAAAATTAGTGTTCCTGAAGTTTTATGTAATCCATTAGGCAAGGTATAATTAATATAAACTAGTTTTATATATATATATATATATATATATAAATACACACACACATATATATATTAAAATAAATTAAATTAATATTTTTAACTCCTAGAATAAATTCAATACAAATAAAGTGCCTATGTAAGCCTCTGTCAGTGTAAATACGTACATTATATGTTTATAAGGTGATAAAGTATAATTTAGCTATTATAAATGTATAATAATAATTAATAGGCATTTTACTTGTATCATGTACATATATCTAAAAAGATGTAAAATAAATTAATACTGTAAGAACAAACAGTAATTTTTAAATACTCAAATCTCGATTATTTGAACATTTCAGATTGAAAAGATCGTAGAACAATTAGTAATCGTAAAACCAAATCCTGGTGAGGTTACACTCAATTTGGATACAGTTTTATTTGTAAACAAAGGAACAAAAGCGCTTGGTAAAATATTTGATGTATTTGGTTCTGTAAACGAACCATATTACTGCGTTCGCTTCAATAATGCTAAACATATACAAGATAATGATGTTAAAGTGGGTATGCAGGTGTATTATTGCCCGAACTCGGAGTACACGTCTCTTGTTTTCTTACATGAGTTGACAAAGTTGGTACTTTAATGAATACAGCATATGTTACATGCGATTATAATATTGTGTATTTAAATAAATAAATTAATTAAAATAAATATTTTCTTTCAGGCTAAAAGCTTGCGATGCAATTGGTGACGATGAGCCACCGGAATTTTCAGACGATGAGAAAGAACAAGCTTATTACGAAAATTTGAAGCAGAAAGGTACCAAAGAATCTAAGAATTCGCAGAAACGCCAACGTCGGATGGGTAAATATATTAATTACAAAATTAGTATTAGTTGTTATAAACAATAATTTTTACTGATTGATTTTTAGATTCTCGCAACACAGAAAAGGGCTGGCAATCAAATCATCCGTGGAACAGAAATAAAAAAGTCCAACCTCAAAGATATAAACAGAAGCAGCAAAATTGGAATAGTGGTAGTCATTTTAATTCTACACAGAATAGAACATATTCTTATAATGCTTGGCAACAATATCAAAATAATGCTTATTGGCAACCAATGCCACAAAACATGTATCCGATATCTAACAGACCATATGCAGGCTACAGACCAACATTTAGCGGACCACGTTTGCCACAGTATAGCAATCCAAGTAATTTGGACGGCGCACACCAATATTATCAAGGTGCTAAGCCTAATTTCTAAAGCAACCCTGTCCAATTTGAGATTCGCAGCTCAAATTGGACAGGTCTTTTCTAAAGTAATAGCAGACAAAATATCGATATCTTATAATTCTCTTCGGTGTTTTTTCAAATCAATATTGTGTTTATCCGTAGCGATAAATTATCGTCCCAATGTGTACATACCTTCTTATTCAGCTTGGCTACCAATGTTGATGACAAATACACATTGGTTTCCACCAGTTTCTTCATCTTCTTCAAATATAATGGATGCGAAAAATGTTAATCCAGATTCATCTAAATAACTTAATGCTGAATATTAATAGGATAATAAAATAATGATTGTATTTGTATTTTAGAAGTAGTATTTTCTTATTCCTCACACATTTTCTCTATATTATTTTATATAAATTATGTCAATAAAATTCTAAATAATTCTTCAGTTTTTATATACAAATTTATTAAAAAATGATGACAATTATTCCTCAAAATATAGATGACACGTTCAATAATTCTTTATGAATCTATTGAATCTATGAAACTGCTAGATTTGATTTTTTCTTCAGATTTTTTAAACGCAAAAAATTCATAACAAGTTGCCTCAACTTGCTCAATAGTTTTATCGTCCTCGCAAGAAAATTGTTTTATTGAACAGGCTGTAATCAAACAGAGCAAGAGGACTTTGTTAAGCTTTGGCAAGTACCAGCACTTTTTCAGATTTTTATACAGTTCGGAACAATATAAAAATTTGCATTAAAATTCAAGAATTCAGAGTGCTAATGAAAGATAAAATTCCATTTTGTCGGTGGAGGGTTATTAAATATGCAACTATAGAAGTAATAAAAATATTTTCTTTATCAGACAAAGGTTTACATTTTATTACAGATATGTTTTATTAATCATTAAAAAATCGTCATTTTTCAGCTTATTTACAACTGGTTCTTCCAATTGACGCTCTGCGATTGCAATATCATTCTTTATCTCTGTGACGAGTTCGTCTGCAATAATAAATAATATAAAATTATCTTCTAAAGTATTAGTAGTAGCGATTTTAAAGTAGTAGCCATTTGAATTACTTTGAAAGAAGTAGTAATCCCTTTACGATTTACATATATTTCATGTCGTTATTATGATAACATTCATTACCTAAAGAAGAGAAGTCTTTTTCTGGTCTTATATACCCGCTAATTATAATCTTGAGCTCCTCACCGTATAAATCTCTTTGGAATTTGTGTAATAGATGAACTTCCTGCAAAATAATTATAATTTGTATTTACCTAACGCACTAAGATATTTTTTAAATATAATAAATTTTATAATTGTTTAAATAGTGACAATTATAATATAATTTATATTAAGATAACTGAACTATCTTAGATTTAATTAGCAAGAAGTCTTTTATATCTTGAAATTATGTACCATTGACTTTTTCTCATTCTTGTAATACGGATTCCATCCTATGCTTACGACCATTTTATAAACTTTTCCATGCAAGGATGCCCAACCATAATAAATTCCAGTACTCAGATCCTTCGGCAAAGCATTGATTACGGATTCTGAGAGATTAGCTGATTTTTATAAAAGAAAAAAATATGAATTTTCAGAATTTGTTCTATATTAATGTTCTGTTCGATATTAAACTCGAATACAGATTTTAACTATAAATATTAAGAAAGAAATATTCCAATCAAATGTGACATCGTAATAAATGTGTAATTTTGCATTTTTGATTTTTCAAAGAAAAAGATAAAAATTATATATAAAAAATTATATATATAAAATATGCATAAAACCGATCATATACCGATCAAAAAGTTAAATATAAATTAAATAATATGAAAACTGCTGATGTAAGAGAATTTAAAGTTCCAAAAAGAGAATTTAAGTTTCCAAAAAAAAAAAATGCCAAACATATTTGAAAAAATACATTTTCTACGCATTTCGCGTAGAAAATGAAGTTGAAGCATATAATATTATATATTGCTACAATTTATTTTATGATAACTTTAAACTCAGATTAACTTAAATTAATTTAACCGATCGAATTGCTTACGAAATATTCGAAGTACATAATCACTAATTTTAATATTTCTTTTCTAATATTAAATGACGAGAAATTAATTATTTTACATTGAAAGATCGCTTGATGAATTCATCATCGATTAAGTTAATCGAAGTTTCATCAAATTCGCGGTATCCACTGGATTTTAAGATTTTTTTTTTTAAGTATTTTTAAAACATTCTAAAAGTCTTCTCTTTCTCAATTTCCTAATGCATAAATCTGTAGCTCGCAATTTGTTTACAATTTTTTAATGATTTTAAAAAACTTTTTAAATGTTTCTTTCTCTTTTCATGAAGAGAAATCTTTCTATTTAAATAAATTTATTTTCTCACAATGCCTCGAATCTCATTCAACTCGTACCTTTTCCCAGAGAAAATGTAATAAAATTTTTATTTATCACAGTCGTATCAATCACTATTATTTAACATTAAGGCATGTCGCATTATTGATTATCATTTTAATTTTCTAGAGCGCGTTGTTATAAACAATATCGAAATAATTTTTCCTTATCAATATTTCACACACATTACAACTTGTACGAGTCTATTCTAACATAACTTGCTTTTACTCAGCAAATAACATTATCATTATCATTTTGATAAAACAGTTTTACGATTTTTTTATTATAATCAAAAAATCAATAAACTTAAAAATGAGAAAATTAAATGTTATATATGTATACATATGTTGTGAATAAAATGATGTGCCTTAAATATATCGTGCGTCGTAATTCGGTGTGTCTTATCTACTTATCGAAAATTAATTATCTGTCTTCCTCCAAAATTAATACGTTTCGAGCGTAACGTAATTTTCAGTTCCCGTTTGTTTCGCTCGAGATAAGTGGGTCTGCTGTCTAATGTAGATTCATTTATCAATCTCGGTTCAACTTATTCTTGATCCTTATCAAATTTTTAGAACTAGAAAAGATGAAGAGTTAGTTTGTGATTTGAGATTAAAATTAAACTACACTGGTAGAAACAGACAGTTAAATATTATTGAAACAATTACTCGCTAAATGTATCAATCGTTTTAGCAAATCAGGATAATTTCTCTTATTTTATTCCTTAAAAAATATCACGTGGCTATAACTTGGGTCTCGAGGTGAGAAAGCGGAGAACATAAAATGCGAGAGGCGCACATTTAAAAGGAATATCTATCGATTCGAAATGAAAAAAAAATCCTAACCTAAAACAAAATGTGTTTGGAAACGAGTTAATTGTTACATACGTGACGCAGGTTTTAATTTCAACTTAAACGGAGGAAGAGGGATAAAAAACATGTTTATGGGAGTAGATTTCTATTATTTTTAAATGACAGAGGAAAACTCGGAACGTTACTGTCAATATTGATACGTGACAGACATAATCAACGTTCTGCTGTTGCGCGAATCAGATTGTTGGTCGAATGGCACATATGTTAAACAGGTATTTAGAGGATGAAGTGATACCTGTCGGAATGACGAAGCACGGCAAGATCTTGCTGCCCATAGTTGTTCATTCCAGATCGATCTGCACTGTTCTACGCTCAATTCGCGAAAGAAAGCGGCAGAGATAAATCATCACGAATATGACATATATAATCGATAATATGACATGGCATATCCTTGATAGCTCATATCCATGTATGTCAACATAATGAATTCAAATGTCCAGTAACACAATATTGACACTGTCAATAAACTGCGTTTTCTCTCTCTCTCTGTCTTCAGAATGATAAATCTAGGATTTGTCTCGAGAGAGACCCTCAGCGAGATCGAGCTTTCTTCTTATATATAATATTTCACCTGATCTTTTTTAATGTTTTAATTTTTCACATATTTCATAAACACAATAAAAATAAATATAGAGAGATTATCATAAAAATAGTAATTCGTCCACAAACGTTTGCTTTAACAACTTTATATTAAGCACATGAAGACACATTACTTATATCTTCGAAATATAGAAATATTTCAGTATCTTTGTGCTCCGCTCCTATATGTTAATTTTGTAAACATCTTTTTAAATTTTCAATTAAGGCCCGGTTCCACTAATGTAAGATTAGCTTGAATCTCGGTTTATTTTTTTTAATTAGAATTAGAAAAACATAAACAGTAAATTGAACCGAGATTGAAGTTAACTTTACATGATGGAATCAGATCCGAGATATCAGGCTTGTTCTTTTTAGCAAAACTTCTTGCACTGTTCATCTTTTCTCGTTTTTTTCTTCGATCTGGAGGGAAAAAGAGGAAAGTTTTTAAACCGTGCAAGAAATAGAGTTGCAAAGAACAAACTTATTGCTAAAGCGATAAAGAATATTAGAATTTTCTTCTAATTTCCTTCTTGTTTTTCTATAAATGTTATAAAAATTATCAGCCATTTATCGCGTCGTAGGAAATATTGTAATACGTTTAAGAATAAAAATTTTGTTTTTTAATAGTCTTTTGCAGCTATTCGATATCGAATGTTTCATAAATTCAAACAAAGAACGTTTCTTGACGTAAGAATGCTTCTGCTCTTTTCTCGTAATCCTCTTTATTTACTATAAAACTATGTTTTTAACAAATTGCAGATACGTGTACGAAATATTATCGCTCGAATTCAATATTCAATCGCTCGAACGACATCGAAATAGAACGGACGTAACGAAATTGCTCATATCCACAGAGAGCAATGAATTTTCCCTCTTGTGGATTCGTGATGCGCTCCATATAATGTTCGGCATAAGGATAGTTTAAATTAATATTAATTAATTTAAATATCAAATGTGTTATTTCAACCGAGATGTCTCATGTCTTCAGTGAAATTATGTTTGTAAAAATTTTATCTGTTACTGATATTTCTTCTCTATGTGATACTGATTTTCCTTTACTCCATCCCTCTGAATTCAAATTGTGACATTTACAATATTGCCACTGTGTATGCATTTACATAGAGATCTTTCCCAGATAACAATGTTTAAAATCATAAGACGTCTTTAAAGCGGCTTTAGACGATCAATATATTATTGCACAATATTTGATATTGTATAGTATTATGTCTCTAGAGGCCACTTAAGACGGTTCTCACAAAGAAGTCTTTGAAACTTTTATGATTCTTTTACTGATTATTTGGAGATTATTTATGTTCGGCTATCAGATTGTTTTGAATTGCTTAAGAGGGGCATCAAAATAATTATATTAATATTGAACGGCTAAGGGTCGTTTAAAACGGTTCTCGTAAAGATGTCTTTAAGACTTAAGTTTTTCTTTGATTTTGAACTTTGTATTATCTGGGTTCTCTTTTAGAGTTTCATGTATATACGTATTGCGCGCATCTGCCAAAAGTGATTACATATACGTACAATTGTAAATTCGCTAAAAAAAAATTAAATAAAATCTACGTTAAAAAATAAAATGATAAATTTCTCCTCTAAATTTTTGTTGATAAATTCGTAACGTTACAGAAATTCCGTATATCTAGAGAAAATAAAAGACAAATAAAATAATGAAAAAGAGTGCGTTAAATCTTTCTAACATGACGCTCATCGAAACGAGCGTGTCTTTGGAACTAAAAATGAAAAATGCGCGTTTAAAAATAATTGTATTATTTACACGATATATATGCAGGTACATGAAATGCAAACTGCGCACGAGGTCTCACATATAAGTGAATTTCAATCGAGGACTCTTGAATGCGCTCAATCTCGAAAATCACAAACAGAAGAACTTTTTTTAATCCTAACGTTCAGTCGAGATACTCCTGATTCCGATTTCCCTCAATTACTTCCGATTTGAATTTCAAGATTCTGTGTAATTTGTGTATAAATCTGTAATTTCGTCGTAACATATAATATCACATAATAATGTCCACTGCAGATGCGCAAGAAAAAAATAAGATCCGCGTATTTTGCTTAAAAATCTCTATCTGATCGAGATCGGTATAATTTAATTGCAAATACTTCTATAATGCTTTACGCATGAAAATACGTATGAAAAAACTCTCACGGCACTATGCAAGATTTAACGTTTTTATTACATTTTTTTAAAACGATCTGGCAATTCTATATTTTCTTAATAACAGCGTTATTATTATCAATAGTAATATTATTATTACGATTATTTTTTTCTTTTCCGATTCTTTACAATTCGATTTAAGTTTTTGCAGGCGTACACATTCACATCCGCGAAGATTATCTGATTCGATATCTTTTCGAGTTACTGCATGCGGATATAAGAATTCTCTTCCTCCCTTCCTCCCTCTCTCTCTCTCTCTCTCCCCTCCCTCTCTCCTACCTCCCCTTTTTTTCTGACATGTGACGATATATTTTTCTTTATTTATTATCGATCTAATTTGGGAAAAACGTAGATTTTCGAATAGACTAAACGAATTCAAGGCATTTTGCCACATGTACCAGCTACTACATTATTACTATTACCCTATTTTTCGTCATTATTCATTACTATATAAAAATAATACAATAACTATATATAATAATTATAATGATATTTATATCACTAATTAATGCTCAATTAGTTGAAATGGCCATTCCTCTCTTTTGAATAGGAATAATTAATAAGTAAATAATTTTAGAAATCTATCTTCGTAGTTTTAATTTCTAATATTTAATATAAGTGCTTATTTTATCTATGTTCAACAAGGTATCCTCGATTATTAACGTAACAACCTGCCAGCAGCGCAAGGACTAAATTGTATTGTAACCTTCCTTCTTCTTCTCTTCTTTTATTCTTCTCTCTTCTATCTCTGGGCCGCAACAGTATAATCTTTCAATTAATCTCAAGATCAATGAGTTAACAACACAACATGTTATGCAAGCGTTACTGAAATTCTGTAATATCGATTATATTTGGCAAAGCGACATGTAAACTCGCTGCTTAATCTTGCTGTTCATAATATATGTATAGGCCCCACATGGAGGCATATTCTTTTTTTTTTCCACAGGCATCTAGGCACAACAGATATAAAAGTAGTACACTCAGAAGTATCCAGATTTTCTCGTAGCAATCTATTATTTTTAAAATAGCACTATCATATACATCCTAAGATAACGCGCGCCGGCGTGTATTTTTCTTCTTCGTCTTCATTTATTTATGTTTATTCTCTTACTACAACGAGCCTGTAGTGTTAAAGCAAGTACGTATATTTATATATGTATATATCATTTGCACATAAATGGAAACGCCTCATTCGCAAGAATGTTAACACAACAAGCTCGCATAGCGCAGTAATATAGGTTACAACATCGAGAGCACATACGTGTATATCTTCGATCACATTTCCGCATACATATCTCTCATCTGTGTATAAAATCTCTTGTAGAATAGAATAGAACCAAATCCATTACAATCGTAGTATCCACAATTAAATCTCATTTACGTACATTATTCGTATATTATCTTATTGTTGAGACATAGCAGAGGGTAGCACCTCAGAATGCTTCCGATGATGGCGATTCTAATGTATTTAGAGCCTGTTTTGTTTACTACATGCGCGTCTTTTATAATGATACTATTACACATCCTCTTAATCGCAATGTTTTTTTCCCATAATGAAGAAATAAATACAACGCATTTCTATAAAAAACGAGTTTTTTCTGTGTAAGCTTCTATGAGTACCTATACACTGTGTCTTTGAATCGCATATATGCGCGGCGGGATAGTAGGATTCTTTTCTTTTCTATCAAAAAAAGCAAATATGATGTGATATATATTGAAATGACAATACATAACTGATTTCGCATAGTGAGACTCTCAGCCAAATCATTTGCGTTCTTATCGCCGTTTTCCTTCTAAAAAGAAAACTAACTTCCGATGTTGCTACAGCAAAACAGAGGATACATGGGAAGTGGTTGTGGTAGAGACTAGCAATTATTAGGATCTGGCGGTGTAACAAGGTATTCATCGGCGCGTTTGTGGTCGGATAATGCCCGCATTGTGTACGAATCTTGTGGTAAATCGCTCTTTCTTCGTAAAAGCGGTTTCACTTTGTTCACGTTTGTCATTTTCTTCGCCTGTATAATAAAACGCTTATTTAAGATATATCTAAGAATATCATGCTGACAATGCTTCATATAACAGAGCATTCAAATAAAAAATAACAACAGATATCAATTCATACCTCATTAGCTTTAGCTTCAATTTTCTCCAAGGTAAGCGGAGTTTGATCCGTGTCACCGTCTTCGTCAGGCGGTGAATTATCTATATGTTGAGGTGATGTATAGGAGGTGTTATTCGTTGTGCCTTTATTTGCCACAGTATAGTTTGGATGCCTCATCGCAAGCGCTTCAACGCGCATCCATGCTTCATCTCGATCTTTCATAAGCTTTCGTTCTCTTTGACGTTCCTACAAAGTTTTAAAGCAAAATAAATATGATAAATGCGTTATTAATATTTTAATAACGCATTAATGTTTTCTACAAGATCAAATTAACATATGTAAAATTATGTTGTTTTGAAGTTATGAAGTTGATTCGTCAAAACATATTTAATATTTTTATTTAATGCTGAATACAGCTAATTAATTTAACGATTTATTTATACAGCATATGCATTTTAATGAAATCTGTTTTCTATAACTGAACTAGTTGTACATTTTTGGAACTTAAAAAAATGAAATAATTTTTTGATATTAAGCGAAAACAAGAAAGAAAATTCTAGTGTAGAGAGTCTAGTGCAAGAATAAAAACAGATCTGTAAATTGTTTACAAATATACCTGATAGTACTGCGTTGTACATTCGTCAAATACTTTTTGATTCATTTCCATGAAAAGTTTTAGGGCGTTGTAAATTAAACCATGGATTGTCTTGTTCCAATGATTGCGGGAGTTCCTATAAAAAGCTGGATACATTATCGGTAAGATGACGGAATAATTGTCCGATATCAAAGACATTATGTATTCATTATTCCAATAATAGAGAGCTCTTTCCGCCACCTGAAACAAGTGAGCATAAGTTAGATGTCGCACAAAACAAAATAGTAACATTGCATACTTGCCTGGAAATGCGGTGATGACACGCATTTAGCTAATTGCCTGAACAACGGATCCATGACTTTCTGAAATTCAGCTGGCTCAATGACGTCTAAGATCTCTTCAAGCTCATTCAAGAACATGACTTCTTTAGGGGAATGTGTTTTTGGCCAGAATTTTAGCAGATTTCTAATTACGGGTTCCGTCAGCGACGGATCCTTCTCCAGAAATTGAACAACGCAATACGCTAGTTGTGGATGGTATACAGATAATGACTTAGCTTTGTGCAAGGGTAATAAGACTTTTAACAAAAACACCTTATGCTCTTCCTTTAGTGGCAGAGCAAAGCCGTTTATAATACTGTAAAGAAAATAAATGCTGATAAATATCTTATAAATTTTTTAACGTTGTGCATTATGTTTTTATCGAATTTATTATTACCTTCCTAAAATTTCAAGTAGTTCTGCAATACCATTATGATGTTCCGTCTCATAAATAAATCGATAGAAAACGTTATTGATCTGTTTCCTAATGTACGCCCTCAGTCCTAGGAATTTTCCGTAAATCCTATGGAGGGTAGTCTTAAGAAAATCCCTCTCTCTCGGGTCCTCAGAGTCAAATAGCTCCAAAAGCTGCAGCACGAATTTTTGATCTATATAACGTCTTGCTATGGACGGTTGGAAGTCCTGTGATTCCAACAACCGCAAAAAGAATTCATAGACGAGCTGCAAATGTGGCCAAGCCGCTTCCAACGTCGGCTCATCCTCTTCTGGATCAAACTCCGCGCCATTAGGATTTGATGATGGGGGTAGCGTCCGGAATAAATTCACAGCGAACTGCAAGGATTTCCATCGTCTGAGTAAAACCTTTCAACTTTATTCTCTCAAGATACCATTATTTAGATTATGTTCCTATATGTATCTCATGTCCTCTTTAAAAATATAAAAGTAATGTAAATGCTAAGAATATTTCTCATATTTTTACATATTCTGACTTTATTATGCTCCTTGCTAGCACTATTAATTGCTTTTTCTTTTTTTACTCTTATGCAGCTATATTTTTCATTAAGGTCTACATTTTTATATAAAACTAATTTCTTAGCATTTACATAGCTTTGTATTTCTAATCTACAAAAAGCTTCATGAAATTCAAACAGTTCATGCTCTTACATATATACGAGGGCAAGGGGAAAAGTTCTCGGCCTAACATAGATGGTACTGCTACAAATAAATGTATTTTTAAAGTAAAAAAACTTATTCTTTCACTTTCCAGGCCGAGAACTTTCCTTGCCCTCGTACGTGAAGTATGTCAGAATGCTGCTCTTACCATGTTCACCGCTTCGGGATATATTGCTTCGGTAATAACATTTTTGTTTTTGGTTACGTACTCGACCATCTCGTGGAGAGCAGTACGCTTTACCTCCTTCCATTTCAAATCCGACAACGGATCGGATTCGAAGTCGAAAAGGACGCAGCATTGCCGTAGCTTCTGTATAAAAAGTTCTTCCCGCTCGTTTACCTGTTGTGTTTCTGGAATCAGATAGTCGGTGATTAATGCCGCCGCACTCGGCAGCTTGTACCTTAAGAAGCGAGAATAATATTGCGGCTATTAATCATATTAGTCTACAAGAGAATATCGATGCACTCTAATACGAAGGGATACATTCGAAAGCATCCTTTTCGTGCTGTTCACTTCTTTTTCTCGTTTGAATTATTTTGCTACGAATAGCTTTCCCGCCTGCCTAACTGGCCTTCTTGACATAAATGAGAAATGACTCTTTAAACGAAGTTAAATCTTTGGAATAATTTATGTTTCATATATCAGCGTCAAAATATTATCGATTATTCTTATACTTATCGATTATAAATACTTATAATATATGTACAACATGATGTATGTTTTATTCTTATTGTAAGGATATTTCGCGTATATAAATATGCAGAACATTCTTTTTTGAAATAATTTTATGATTTTCAGTAAAGAGGTCGAATCAATTTAATAAAGGACGTCTGATAAGAAGGACAAGTATCCAGAATATAATTTGCTGCTGATAAAAATGCAGCACGCAATCAAAATCTATATTCTATTTTCTTTGAACAATTTGATTTGCATAGACAGTTATTTCAGATGTTAATCAATGTTCTATTCTTAAACTCAGAACAAAAAGCGTAGTGTCGCATAGGATTGCCTTTAGTTAATATTTATACAAATTATATATATATATATATATATATATATATATATATATATATAAAATGGCCCGCCAGCAGTAAGTTTTTGATCTAAAATCTTAAAGGTGTTCTACTTTTTCCGATTATTAATCGAATAGGTTTTGAAGGAAGATCGATAATGGCCTTCAAAATACCGACTGTAACCGTATGACATTATTTATCGTTTGCTATTCCTAGAAATCTCTGTAATAATAATAATAATAGACATAACGAGATCGATTGCCGAATTCACCTCGAGCCATTTCATGGACATCACATTCTTGAACAACAAAATACAAATTTTACGAAAATAAAGTGTGCTAAATTAATCCTTCAATAATTTTATTTATCAATATAATCTTTCGTTTTATCAATAACAAATAAATCAGGTGCACAGATTAGTTCTATAATAAAATCATGTGCGATAATGAACTGATTTAAGCGACAGAGAGCTTTACCGATTAGAAGAGGTTGCAAAGGTTGATAGTGCAGCGCGAACGTCACCGGGTAACCCTTGCTTGAGTCCTGGGATAAGACCGTCGCCAAAGCAAGACCCTGATGAAAGCTGGGACTTTTGGGCAGAGCACCACCCAGAGATGGGCCAATTCCACCCACATGAACCATTGCGTAATATTATGTTCAATACCGATTTTACACTCGCACCTTATTCATTGGTAAATCTCTTCAGATGCTTGAACTTGGGTAGCACACGTTTTGCTATTTAGTCTCAATAACTACTTATAATTTGCAACACTTTGGATTCAACACACTCCTGTTAAAATCGCGATTAATAATATTCTATGATTTCGTTTTTTTCAATATGGCGTCAAATCATAGCATTTTATTTATAAAACATCGATAATTGCTTTTAAATATTATAGTAAACCTGTATTATTTCGAAATTATTTAATAATAGAAATATCATTTTTTACTCATTAAAAGGATCAAGAGAATAAATTATTATAAAAATAAAAAATACGATAAAAAACTAAATATTTCATCAATATCAGCTAAATATTTCATCAATATAAAGAATATAATTATTGAAAAATTAACAAAATTCAGAATCTTATCTTTTACATCAAAAATATATTAATCTAAAAAATAAAACTGATTAATAATAATTTTTCGATATTTTTAGTGTTAATTGAATATTCGAGTGCCGAAAGAGTTCTTTATCTGACTGATGTCCGTTTCTGTCAAAGTAGATTAACTTTAAACTTAGTTTAACTTATTTTTTATTTTTTACTAGTTTTTTTTAAATTAGAAAAAAATGAAAAGTCAATTAAACCGAGAATAAAGTTAATCTATGTCCATAAGAATAGGCCCAGTTCCACCAATGTAAAATTAATTTTAATCTCGGTTTAATTTACTGTTTATCTTTCTCTAATTCTTAAACTTAGAAAAAGGTAAAGAGTAAATAGAATCGAAATTAAAGTTTAGTTTTTACATTAATGGAACCAGATCTAAAAAAAAAACTAAACAGAAAGTTATATACGATAAGTTATATACAATTTTCCTTAATTTTAGCAGCAATATTTGAATATCACAAACTTGTAGAAATGCCGGCAAAATGTACCGGCAATAAATATGTATAACTTTTCTAAATTATATAACTATTCTGTATTGTATAAACCATATATGTATTTGGAAAATATTGTATTATATATATAAAAAAAATAATAATTAAAAATTATTGTTTTGTTTTAATTAAATAACATTAAATTAACTTATTCAGATTTGCCAATTAATATGTTCCCGGATTTATAGATTTAACCTACTCGGACGGAAACTAATTTCCGGAGAATGTTTTTATTATGTAATTCGCAATCATCCGCCAATTTACTCAACGAAATACGACGCATAATTTTATTAAGCCACGGCGATTGTCGGCCTTCGACAAGTCACTTTTACCGGCTTCCCACGTTATTTTCCGCATAGATCCCGCTAAGAAGGAAACGCGCGTGGTTTTACGCGTTTTGCCAAACCATGCAGAAACGTAACTGTACTTTTGATGCAACACGAATCGTCTGTTACAGCACAGTTGCGAGAATATTTTCGCACAAAGCGAATTTAATATTTTAGCGTAAGCAATATAATATTAAACTATTGTATACATAAATTTTACAAGTATACAAATTAATACGTGCTAAATTATGCGTGGAATTTATTACGAGTGTTGTTTTCCGCAAATTAACAAATTCAATTAACTTCCTGTCCCTCTATAATATACAAGTATATTTAATATTATCAGTATTTCCATAATATATATATATACATCAATAACTTAACGATTATCAATTTTATTCAAGTTATTTAAGTATTCAATATAATTCTGCAAAGATGAATCATTTAATTATTAATAATTCTAACTTTCACCTTATTATTTCTTGCAAAGCGTACGTCAATAAATTCTATTTTTCAAAATTATATAAAATACCTATATATACAAATTTTATTTTCATATTCAATTTTTCAATTCTATTTTAATTCCATTGCAATTCTACATATCTTAACTGTTTCCACGTATAATGTATCAAAGATAAAGATTTAAATAAATGTTAATATTTAATCTCTTATTAAAATTTTTATACCATTTATCACTAAATTCGAAACATTGTTTGTAATTTATATAACTCACCAAATCTTTGAGAATTCCTCCGAGCTTAAAATTCACTAAACTTCATTTCCTCAATTGGGAAACCTTTAAATCAGAAGACTCACCAATTTTCGATCGAAAGTGTTTTAACTAAAAGAATTCACTAACTTCTAATAGGAAAATTTTAACTTTTCAACTCATCGATTGATTTAAACATTTTCTCCACTCCTCTGTTGAATACCCGCTATCCTTTTTTAACCGATTATAAAGTATCAATCACCAAGCGATAATTTTTATCAATTATTTCCGATATGTTTTACGACATTCATTCGAAATAATCCACTTTTGCTAGACTCAACGACTTCGAAGATCTCCGTAAGCTTCGAGAGCTGGACGCGCCCGTCCTTAACCGAGTTTTCTCTGAACGGATTCGCGATAACAACCTCCCTGACACCACCGGAGTCCATCCGCCACTAATTTCCGTCGTTGTTTAACGCTCGCAACAATCTGTTGCTTCGTTCGTGTCAATCGATCGGCCGGGGAAAGCAAGGCTCTTCTCGACCTTTCTCTCGGGGTGTTCGCGCTGCGAAGCCACCCTTATGAAACACCGGCAAGCACTAGCGGCGCGTCCTCGCGGCTCGCGGGTCCCCGGAACCCGGTGACCGCGTTCGTGAGGGGCGGGAGGCGACGAGAAGAGGGGGACAGGCTGGCGGGTGAGATTCGCCTAAGTGGCACCAGGTTCAACGAACTCGAGGGTCCTCGCCGGGATCTCGCGGGTCATCTCTCGATCGGTCACGAGGTCGATACAACCCCCCTCGCCGAGATTCTGGGCAGGTAGAGCCGCGACCAGGTGGGGTTCTCCGCGAGGGTGCCGCGCGGATGTTCGGGCGCTGGTCTCGGAACGGTTGGAAGAGAAGGATTAGAAAGGGATGGTCGAAACGAAGGCGTGAGATGAAAAGGAGGGGAAGAGGGGGTGGAACCTGACTGTTTACGTTGGGAAAACGGGGAATCATGAATCCGGAGCGCCTGCGCGACCCTCGTTGCACGCAATCGATAGACTCTGACGTAGGAGGTAGTCTCGCAACCTCGATTGACCGGCATTACATTGGGAAAGGGCAGGCGGACCAATTTGTCGCCGCCCTTCTTTCTTTTCCTTCCCTCTCCTATCCTGTCTGTTATTCTTTTTCGCTTCTTATCCACTTTTCCCGTTGTGTGCTTCTCACCCTATATGCTTCTCACCCTATGCGTCCGCGCACTCGATCTCTGTCCTGATCTAATTATTCGATTATGATCGGAATGTTATGTGAACTAGGTTCTTGTACGATTTCTTTATGTTACTTGATCAAGTCGATATTAGATTGCAAGCCATTTGCAGCAATCGCAAAACAAGTTTGATGTATATATGTAAACACGTTCGAGATATGACATACTTACTTCTCATTTTTATTACAATGTGAATCATCAATGACACAAGTGTGAGAAATGTAAAAAGATCGCTAATATTATTTTACTTGATCTAACAGGAATGATAGAGTTATCACATGGGATTAATCGTACTATCGTATTGTAAAAAGAATTAGATTCCTGATTGAATGACTCACCGGACAACAGCGGCAATTTTTGCAGTTCCCGATTTTTCGATATGTTGAACCTCGAGCTGCTTTGCCGTTTATCCTTTTTGATTACAGGTCCACCAGGTTGATACTTGATTTTATTGATGAGCGTAGGCGGAGGCGGTGCGTTGCCCACAGGAGGTCCTCCGGTCACCTTGTTTGCCTATAGCAGATAAAAGATATTAAAAATAAATATAAAACTTGTAAATGATAGTTAATGGATGAATAAACATTTTAGTAACTATACAGTAAAGTTCAGATAAAAAGGAACTATTATTCCGATTATAAATAAATGTAGAAATTTTTTTAAAGCCAATTGTATTTCTGATTATATTTATCGTAGAATTTTTTTATAATTTTTATAAATCCGCTTTTGTAATTCTCTTTACAAATATAATAAATTTCTAATATACAATAATGTCCAATCTCTATTTTCAATTGAGTTAAGAAATTATAATGTAAATTAAATTTAAATAGGAGTATATGATTAACGTGTTTAATCCAATTACTTATCTTCGCATTTTAATTTGAAATACCGATCATTGATCGTTCATTGATCGGATTAATATTACATAAATGGAACGCGAGGAAGTGACATGATTCTCGATCTATGGCACATCTATCCGTACAAAAACTAAAGGTGATATCTTTATCTCTTCGTCAGGATGGGAAATACAGGATGTCCATACGTGTCATGTTCTAAACAGTTCTTTTCGATTAATTAATTTTTTCAAACAGAAATGTCACAGCACAAATAATTTTTCAAACATAATCAATTAGAAATGAGGACTTTTTCACGAATTAAATTTTTCAGATTCTTAATACTTAATTATTAATTAAATAAATTTTTAGTAAATGTCTAATTTTTTAAGATATTTAATATTTAATACTGAAAAATAGAAATGAAAGAATGCTCATTGAAGCATATATATTTAAAATTTTTTAATATAAATTTAAACAATAATTTATTTATAAAATTATATAATATCGAATTCTAGGAATATGATTTATTAGAATTCTTAGATATTAAAAAACGAGAGAATAAATCTATCAATTTTAAGCAAACTATGCATGAATGAAATTTTATAAATTAAATTTAATACTGAGAAAAGAAAAGTCTAAATAATCTCTTTACATTAAGTATATATATATATATATATATATTGCATATACAATTGTTAATCACTTTATTCGCAATGGATCCGTAAAATCTTGCAAAAAAAAACCACATGTGAACAGCGTTTCCTTTAATCATCTTCGATTATAATTATAAAGCAGGTTATTCAAATGAGCGAAGAAAGGACAAATGTCTTGGTTTATTTTGGAGTGCGAACAAATGAACCACATTGATGTCCTATAATAAATCCAATCAGATTCTCTTCTTCTCGCTTTATTAAAACCGATCAACTATAATAGTTACACAAGCTTTCATCATTCACTTTCTCGATCGTTCCGCTTTCAAAGTTTTCGCGCCTAACATCGAATGTATAATTAGCAATTACCGACTTTTTCAACGATACATTCTAGATCGGTTGTATCCGTAACAACCAGGAAATCGGAGGCGAGAGTTTTTAACAAATTTAAACGGAAATAATTTATTCACAAAGTTGACATCAAGAACTTGAGAACTATGACCTATAAAAATTTTCAGATATTTACAGGAAAACGTAGTTTGGAAAATTGATCTATAATTAGTTCATGTAAAATATTCTTCAATAAGAGTTTACTTTCAAGTTTGTTCGTCAAAATATCTAACGCTGCTGAATGCATGATAAAATATTGCAACATTGCGTAATCAATAACGCATCTGCGCAGTATGATGACAGGTAGTACACGTACGCAAGTTAAACGTATTCTAAAGAGGTGTAGTAAAGTGGAATGTGTGTCCGCACATTGCAGATAAAAATAGATGTAAAACATGATCTGATGAACTATTACGAAGTTACCGTCACTCGTCGGTCTGAGTTTTCATGTCGCTGGTCGCTGTAGTGTCTTCAGAATATGCGCATGCAATCACGTACACTTGATAAACAAAGTCGACGATCCTTCACATTGTCTTCTAGTGAAATCTACTGTTTACTATCGTTCTCTGAGAGTTTGAAAAGATTCGTAAAACGCGTCATAAATGTGCGATAAAATGCGGAAGTTATTTCGCGCGACGAAGCAACTTATCAAAGAATGCTTTGTCGCTTGCGATTAAAATGTTTATTATCCAAAAGACATTTTAATCGTTTTAAAACACTAAACTATTTAATTACAAACACTGTTCTAAAATAAAAAAATAACATATTACAAAAATTAAAAATGTATTCCCATTCAAAAATTTAAAATCACATTCATAATATAATTTTTATAGTATTAACCTTCATTCTAATATAAAATATGTAAATAAATTGTTTTATTTTTGTTGCGTGTATTGAGTTTTGGCGTAAATTAATTTTTATCAATTGATTGGCCTTGTATGAGGGAATAATGGTTTATAACTAATGTTTTTACGCGAGGAAAGGTCGGTCAGTGTTGGAAGTTCACGGTCAAAGATTACTATTAGAACTCTTGTTCTACCAAGAATTTCCGCTTGAGGGATCGAGGGACATGCAAAATGCATTTCATTTCTTTCATCTTCCTAATGGCATTTCTCGTTTTCATCAGAACCCATTCATTATTTCGAATGAATGCGGCAGCAGTAATGATAAAAGAGAATGATTATGTGCGAAGTACCGTTTGATATACAGTTGCCCTGTTTTTAATCAAATGATTAAAGTTCTAGTTTTCAGATTTCTATTTTTATCTCGTTAAGCTATCATTAGATTTACCCTCTTTTAAAAATATTAATTTTTTAAATTAAATTATATACTCAACTTGATATAATATACTGCAGGCATGATATTCATAAAACTATAATTCGTGGGATTAAAAATTTCATTTATTTTAGGATTCACGCAATTATTGTTGAAAATATAAATTGTAATATGTATTAATTTCTATTGGAATAATTTTAATATTTTGCAATGGTGCAAATTTAAATACATTATAATATATGCAAATGTATGTAAATAATAATACAATAATAAAAATATATGTGTAAAATAATAATACTTAAAAACTAAATTGTTGTTACAATAAGTAAACATATTTAATTATACGTCAAATTAAATAAATTCAAATTTAATATAATTAAATAAATTCAATTTAAGTTGTATGTAATTCTTTAATTTAAGTTATTAATAAACGAAGGTTAATGAGAAAGATAAGAAGTCATTAATCTTGACAACGAAAAATTCACTGATTGCAACGCAATAATCTTTGATTATTTTCTTGAGTCTTAAGTGTTATACTTTCATGTGTTATTTACGACGATGTTCTATATCAATACAAAATTAATACGCATTCGATATCGACCATACGCGGTTATCTATAAACGTTTTATTCCGCGCAATCGAATCTATCGTGTGCTAAAAAGTTATTCTATCTTTGGTTATCATATCGGTCACATGTGATAAATATATACTGATAAATCAGGAAAGGTCTTGCTTTTCAATCGCGCACATTAAATTGCGAGCAAAATAAAAGAATTGTTATCTTATTGAAAATTATTTAAAAATAGTGTGTTGATCCTCGACAATGTCCAAAGGTAATAAGCTCGGAATTTGTAAAATCGTACATATATAAAAAGTGACAGCTCAAAGCGTCATATATTTGCCAATACAAATAATAAAACACTAATTGATGTACGAATTATCGTGTTTAATAGTTTTAAAGAAGAAAGTAGGCAATCACCATATACAGTTAATTTTGTGTGATAAATAAAAAACTTATTCCCATGAAACGTATCATATCAGAAGATAAAAATATAGATTCTATCACGATCACGAATCAATTAATAACATGATAACATACAAATAATGAAGATATTCAATAAAAAATATTAAATTTTTCAAATTTGAAGTCATTTCTAGATTCAGCTTTCAGTTTTTCATATAAGAATGCCACATTTAAATCTATTGAATATCTAATAACAGAACGCATCAACTAAAACCGGCGCTGTGTGAGAAACCTGCCTTTTTCTTGAACACGTTTCCGAAGGCGAGCCCGGTGAACGTTTGCATTTTACTCTGCATACCAGTGTGCGATTTCCGGAACAACGATCGGTCCAGGAAGGAAATTCACTATCGGCACAGGACGGCAGCCAGCCGCAGGAAAAACGGTCTCGTAGCGTCACGACGCAACATGATCCTCGCATTCGCGACCTCCCTTCTCACGGGACGAAGAGGATCTCAATCACACAGCCGTCGAACAGTCGATCCACTTCACGTACTACCGGGAATATCCGCTTTCTTCTCTCCGGCACCTGAGAGTGCATCCCCGAATGCATGCCTGAGAATATTCCGCGAAATAACTCCAGGAACGTGCTGGGAATTTTTTTTATTCAAAGTGTCAAACCGATTTTTCTGTCATAAGAGTGCATTGAGATCTCGCCGAAAAGTCTTCTTTCCGAAAACGAGGAAAATAAGACTTGTAGACATGTTAGACTATACACACACGTATACCAAAAGAATGAATTTTTATTCAAATTAAAATACATATCTAAAAATTTAGCTACAGAGCGAAAAATAATTTTATCAAATTAATTAGAATTCAAACTGGACAAGTTAAAAGTTTTGATATTCTAGAAATCAGTTTGAACATTCAAATATAATTATTTCGAAATTATACATGGAAAAACTGCTTTTCTGAAATATCTAAAAATTTTAGTTAGTTGTAGATCTAAACATAATTTTTATTAAAATAATTATGTAGAAACACTCAAACTGTTAAAATGTCAAAACTTTTTGTAGCATTGCTTAATTATCATGCTTGAATTTTCTAAATAATTATTTTGATGGTGTAACAAAATTATTTTTAGATGTATACCTACATGCATAAAAAAACAGTTTTGCGGAAATATTTCAAATTTAGTTAGACATAGATCTGAAAATAATTCTGTTAAACTGTCAAAATAATTATATAGGACGCTCAAATTGGTTGCTAGAATGTCAAAACATTTTGCAGTATTGCTCATCATACTTGAGTCTTCTATATATTTTGATGATCCAATAAAATCATTTTCAGATCTGTCTATCTGAATTTTTAGATACTTCAGCAAAATGATTTTCTCGTGTAGCTAAATTTTTAGATACTTTAGCAAAACAGTTCTTTCATGCACTCGTAGACAAAGTAAAACTTTCAAGCTATAATCCTCGATCTACGATATTTCTAGCATCACAATATTGTTATAAAATTTTCAATTTAGTGATCGACGAGATAAACTATTTCAGCGATTACTAACAAGTACACGTGTCACGCTCGATCTATTTGCAACAACGATGAATTCTCTCACAGCCAATTTACGCGCGTAAAGTTGGACGCGTGTACAAAAATAAGACAGTGGAACGAAGTATCTGGGCGAGAGAAATAGGCCTTCCCCCTTATCCAAGATTAGGAAAAGCCACCGCAGACTCTATAATGGATCCGACGCTTCACACTTGCGAGTATTTTAGTCGACAATCGAAAGTGACGAGGGAGTAAATATTATCTTTCTGTCGCTGGCCGTCACGCGATGTTTTGTAACTCAATATTTCCCAGTACCAATCTTTAAAAGAAGCCCGACGTGATGTAACTTGAAGTTAATACCGATAACGTATCGCTAAGTTTTTCAAGAACTGTATTTTTCATATTAAACGTTCTTTATCTATATCATGATATTGTTGAATACATTTTCCAAGACAAAGTCGTACTAATACATTATTCATAATTGTAACTTTACATTCATTATTCATAATAATGTAACTTTGAGTAGTTACGCGCGGCCTTTAGTTTACTTTTTTCTCAGTGTAATTTCCAAGCTTGATGAATCACATCTTTTGCAAACAAAAATATATATTGCGGTAAATAAATAACTTTTGCAATGATAGAGTTGTCTCACCTGTGGATCGAGTGTTATTTATCTCTCATGAATATCTCGTATGAAACATTAGACTAACTCTCTGAGTGATTCTATTCGAAAATCAAGAGAAATCGCGACTCACGAGGACAGTGAAAAGTGGACGTTTTCTCAGAGCCTCATAGAACTCGGAAGAATTTGCGGTATCCTCGCGAGGAGATATAAATAGATATAAATATTCCCCACGCGGATGTCCAACGCGGAATATTCTCGTGGCGGGACGGACAAAGGCGCGCGCGACGATGTAGCACTCGGGGACAGCACTATTCGCGACGTATCGTAAAGGAGGAACGTGTCACCTCTTCGTCCGGTTTTTCGTTCGAGAAATCGTCGACAACACTATTTTCTCTCGTCCGCGCGAGAGAGAGTCCCTCCGGGCGACAACTCGCCCGTCGCGATGCCAGTGGCCGAGAGAGAGAGAGAGAGAGAGAGAGAGAGAAAAAGGAAAAAAATAATCCCAGGCAAGACGCCACGTAAGCGAAGGCGAAAAATGCGATGCGACGTCACCGACGTCGCAACGCCCGAGATCGTCCGAGAAGCGTTTCGCAGAGGCGGAATCAAAGTTGGAACCAGAGTCGGAGTTCAAGACGGCGACGGCGACGGCGACGGTGACGAGAGCGCACTGTCAGAGGCGAGCGGCAGAAGTGTACTCGTGACCGAGAATCGCAGCAGCCAGCCACTTGCGACACTCTCGTGTACACACACCGCAGGTTTTGGCGAGCGCGATCGGCTCTCGCGGCACGCCGTCGCCGCCGTCGCCGTCCGATCGACGCCGATCGTTCAAGGCCACCACGTACGACCTTAACCCTCACGCTAATTATGAGGAATTACGTTTTATCTGACACATGAACACGCATATCGCGAGTTTCTTTCCAATGTTTTCGTACAATCGGCACGAGAGAGGATAGTCTAGAAAGAAGATATTGCTCCTGGATTTGCACCAACCTTCTGATGAGCGGAGATGGACTGGAAAAAATTATTAACGTATTTGATTAGACGTATTAACACGCACTGATGCATATTAAGGCTCTTGTATACTGATTAATTTGAATGTAAAAGTGAAATGCAAATAATTCGAATTAAATACATATTTTATTTAACGGTATAATAAAGTGTACTAAGAATTTCGTAGTTTATCTCGTTTCTAAATTTATATTATACATATCTTTACGTCAATTTGTGTATTAATATGTATCAGTACCGAGTTTGCCTAACTTATTTACTTAATTCGTTATTAAATACGAGATATTTTTTCTTACGTCAAACTAAAATTTTTTCATTTTTTTTCTCTCGGTAATAATTTATTATAAAATCAAATCGTATACGGAAATACTTAATATTTAGAAAACAGTATTTAACATTTGAAGATACAAAAAAATATAAATTTTAAGATTTTTCAAATTTTATGTTAAAATTACAAATTTATTATATTAAAAAATACAAGGTTTAGATAAAAAAAATTTAATCGGTTCAATTTTTGTTTTTGCTTTGCGAACGTTTGAAATTTAGAAGTAAATAATTTTTTAACCGAATTCTTTAGACTTATTGGAATATTCGTTGTGATAATAATTGTTAATAAATGGATGAAATGTATCTTCATCTGTGCGATATATTATTACAGTATTAACAGAAAACATGTCAATAGAACAATTATGAACGTAGAGGTCTTTTGTAACACGCCGAGCTCACTTCCCTGTCATACTTGTATTTCCTAACAAATGATGATGAAGCGGCTTTAGGCGCCGCGTGACGAAATGACAATGCCCGGTTACTATTTCTGAATACCTGTGGGAGGTGCAACGTATGCATGCGTCGTGCATGCGAAAACATGCAGGAGCCGCCGGCTTGACGTGATCACATGCAGTTATTAACGAGTGACAAATATGACGTGTGTCCGCTACATATTTTATCAACAAGACATCCAATTGTTATTGAGTCCAATTCAAATATCACCTATCTACAATTCATGACGGGATTTTACGTGCAATCTCATGTATATAACGTAATAAATTTACAGATGTTAAACAACAATTTTCTGAATTCTCGTTTTACGAAATAACATATAATCATATTAAGGGATAGAAATATATGAGATAGAAGTTTTCTAACCCGAAAAATATAAATATAATATAACATGCTGTACATAAATAACCGATTATTTTGAAAATAGTCACTAGTTAAGTAATTAGTATAGATGCAAATTAATTGTTATCCGATAAAACGATCAAATAATTGGTTACTATATTTAGCAAAATTGTATATCCACGCAAAAAATGATTTTTTTATACTCGTATTCAATGTAAATGATCTTGTAATCTACAATCCATCTAAAATTTATATATAAAGTATCTGTAATACTCAGAGCAAAACATAATAATAATTACAAAAATAATAATTATGCAAGTTTTATTTATAGAATTAATATACATTACACTGAGAAAAAAATTTATTTATTTAATTAAATTAATAGTTCATTTGACTGAATTAATTAGTCTTTATTTCTTTCATTGGAGAATGTATGTATTTGAATCAAATATAATGTTTCATTTTTCATCAAAAGAAATAAAAAGAAACAAAATCAATTTAATCAAATAAACAATTTTTTTCTCAGTATAGTCGAATAAACTATTTTATAAATTAACAAACTATTTTATAATTGTAAAACAGTTTAATTACCTACGTATATTAATTCTACATATGAAACTTGTGTAGCTGTTAGCTGCCATTATGTTTTTTTTCTCTGAATGTAATTATGTCATTTCCTTCTGCGTGTTATCGATCAATTTTGTCATAGCACATTTCGTAATTTGAAATTTTTACAAAGAAGCTAATTTTGTCATTATCATTTTCTTAAATGTTAAAAGGTATATGCGCGAAGATAAACTTGAGACTTTTCGCGTATTATTCAACGTGTATTAATTTTTCTTTAATTTAGATTCTGCCGACTATTAAAAATTCTCAAGAGAAAAAGATTGTTGAAAATGTTTCGTTATAAATGTGTTATTTTATAGAGATCGTACTAATAAAGATTACTGTTCGATATATCTGAACACTACGACGTTTCGAATTTTTCTCAGTCTCTCTCTTATTCGACGGAATATTTACAGCATCGTTCTATCACTTCTTGGACATCGTGCCCGACAATTCTACGTGAATCGATTAACGCTATTATTTGACATAGCGCCACGGCCTATCCGCAATTTGTCATCGCGTTACGGTGACGCGTGCTAAACGTACCCGCCCCATTATTGCACGTCAATCTAACGAATAATCGTGTATATAAGCGGCCATTATATTCTGCGGCACGGAAGTCGATTGCGGTTTCACAGGAAGCATAACTTTTGGTCGATCTGACGCTACAGTTATTCCAGCCGTGGCCTATTTTCGGAAACGATCGAGAAATTCCAAGGTGAAAATATGCAGTTAGAACGCGCGATCCACGGATCATCGCCCTTTCTCAACCCTTAAGTATATGTGCATGTCAACTCCCACGCTCGATTTCTTATGTATTTTATGAAATTATTCTCGGACGTTTATTCAATTTTTAATAGCCATACACTGTTAAATCTATAGGGACAAATTTAACTTAACGCCATTGCTCTTACTCAATCTTATCGTTATTTTATATTAAAACAATGGTTATATTTGACACTATATAGTGTGTCAACTTGACAATATAGTGATTAAATTTAATTATCGTTTTGATAAAAAATAACGGTATATTTTATTAGGAGTGGCGACTAACATTAGATTAAATTTGACTCTATAGATTTAACAGTGTATCGGAAAATTCACTTAAACTTCTCAATCCTTTTGCTGAATGAAACTCGAGGTGTATCGTGATAAAAAAAAAAATTGTACCGTTTTATTTGCTTAATATTTTTCCATTTAATATTTTTCTACGTCAAATATTTTTCCACGATTTCCTAATAATTTTTTTTATATAATATTTAATACAACATAAAATTTTATCAGTAAAAATTACATTTGAGAGTAACGATTTTTCTTCGAATCTGAATTAAATTAGATTTTTTTCTCAAAATCCTCAAAAGAAAGTGCCTATATAACACGGATATTTCACATTACCTGTTTCTTGAACCTAGAATCTCATGCTATTTCGAATATACCTTGTAATTTCCTCTTTTTTTCTACATTCTTGTCGATTCTCACAGAAAATCTCTAGAAAATCACTAGAAAATCTCGCTTTCAGAAAAGATCTAGCTAATTTCATGCACTTGGGTTCTTTGGTAAGCCGCCGAAAAAGTCGTCGCGATACAGAAGTGCCTGGAATGCACCCCATCAGTATTGAGTATTATTAGCACGCTTTCTATTTGCACGTCGCTCGAAATAGAGAGAAAGATACGCCTGTTCTTCATCGCATGGCTGGTTTTATCGGGTAGGCGGGACAACCGATGAGATTTTTGTATGATCTCATTAATGAGAGCGTTGCATACATCGCACAAAAGAATCTACACTAACCCGAAAATAATCACAGTATAATCATGAGAAGTCACATGCTTTCGTCACGTCTAAAATTCCGATTGGTTCTCTCTCTAGATACGACAGAATATCTTGAAACGCAAATATTACTTATTCGACTTCCAGCTAATCGAATAAAAAATATCCACCCATGAATAATTTCTGAGTTAAAAGTGATTAAATGATCCTTAATATCATTGAAGATAAATATTCATGGCATATTAAGAAGTGTTAATCTTTCGGTTGCTACTCCGCTTTTTCCATTTACTAGTTAAATTTAATTTAATAATAATATAAAAATTATTACGCATTTGTATTGCGTCGATTTTTTCTAGCTATGATTAATCACTAAAGTGATGGTTTTGTAGTAACTTTTATTAAATTACCATATTGCAAAATTATCAGTTTAGTGATTAATCATATCTAGAAAAACACAAAGTTTAAATTATCATAAAGTTAAGTGAAATTAAATCTAAACCGCAAATTAATCAGAAAATAAAAAGTCGGGCCTGAGTATGGCATATCCGGCTTTCATTTAACAATGCTTTTCCTATTACTTATATAATTCTTTCTATTAATTAAGATCATTATACCCAAGTATGTTGTTTCCATAATATGGTATTAAAGGATTAAATTACATTAATTTTATATTAACATAAAATTCATATTTAAAGTCATTATTTAAGATGTATATTTAAGATTGTTATTGTCATTTGTATTTACATTTTATGTATACCTCTTATTGCGCAGTATTATCGATTTATATCCGTTCCACCAATGTAGATCAATTTTAACCATAGTTTAACTTACTCTTCACCTTTTTTTTTTTAGAATTTAAAAAGTAATGAAGAAGTTCAAAACCGAAGTTAATCTATTGAGTTGGAAAAATTCGTAGTGCTACTACATTTGTATCATGTACTTATTTTTAACAAAATTTGGCAATTATTACATTCAATAAAACAAAGTTCCAAACTTCCAGCTGTAAAAATCTGTTTATTAAATTGCAGTGCGCGATAGTTTTTAATGGAGTTATGCGCAATTAAGTCAAAATGGTCTTTTTATTTAATCCACGATAACTTAGTAATAAAAAATTCGAAATATAAGATCTTAGAAATATAAAAAACAATTTTGTAGGTGTTAAAAAGTCGAAAATTTTCAGAAGTTTTTTTTTGGAAGCACGTTATAGATCCACAAAGCGAGAAGAAAATTCCCATTTTCGTAGTTTCTTTATATAAAAATTGTCAAACTCACAGAAACTCAAAAGACATAGCGATCTTTCGAAAGTAGAAATTTTTAAATCTTTTTTAAAAATTCAAATAGCGTTCATCTTTAACAAAGTTAAAGTTACAGCTGCTTGAATTTTAAAGTTCATACCGCTACAAATTTTTGTTCCAACCCAATACATTGAAAACAGGCGTTAGTCGTACAGCACGGAAAATTTCGATAAGAATCGTCTTCTCCGAAAAATTGTGCGTAAAAGCGCCACGACAAAGTGGCAGTCGTGTGTACGTTGGTTCAATATACACACATGTAAATATACAAAGTATTTGTGCTAATGCGCCGCGCAAATTGCATCACTTGGAGAGAACATACAAGTGCGATTTCCACTCTAGCGCATCGCGGCCATGCCGTTTCAAGCTTCATATAATTTTTCTTGCGACATTTATTTTAGAAATATGTCTTGTCACGTGTGCGACTGTCAGCGTCACATCGTCAGGTGTCGGCTGACGCTGCCAACAAAAAAAGAATCGCACATATATGTATCCGAATTTATGGATAAAATCTGTCATAACAACCAGAACAGCCCTTTAACTTTAACTTTCTTATATATATCAGCTTGATGAATTATAGTATTTGATACGAATCACGTGGCGGATGCGGCGTCAAATGATGGACAAATATAATAATCATAATACTTGTACATGCATGTGTGTACGTATACGTTTGCGTTCGTGTATGCAATTTGGCATCCGATCAATTTCGTATTTCGTATCATTGATGCCTCTGTATAATCATCAACAAGGGAAATAAAAAGAGGAAAAATTAGTAAATCAGATATCGGAACGATTTTGTAAAATTTATGAAAATCTTTGTGGATTTCTTCAGAATTATTTCATACTTATTGGCGAATAATCTGTGATAAATGTTATTATTTTGATAAATAAATAATGATATGATCCAAATAACGTATATAAAAATAGAGTAAAAGAACGCAATTCGTTTATACTTGATCTTCATATTCGTAGTTGACAGAATGAACGAGGCGAAATCGTATATGTTAATGATGCAAATAAACGTTTACGTAACGTCACGTTATCGTTACGTGCAAAATTAACATGTGATATCGATCTTATATCGATGAGATACGAAATGTAAAATTCATGCACGATCGAAGATTAACTTAATGTTAATCAGAATACAAACGAATTATGTAAAACGGTTCCCTGTATAACTGAATCTTCATAGAGGAAGAGCGCATTTAATTCCGAAATGTTATTATTCTGCATAAAAAATTTGCATCATATCGCTAATACCGGGCGATGAGTTTATAAAAAAAAAGAAAATATCAAAATGTTCACTACGGAAAACATATTCCGTCCAAAAACAATTTTTTTATGATATGGCATATTTTGACGATATTTTTTTACAAGTGAATTAATTAGTCTAAAAACTCAACATACACCTTGTTATTGTTAAAGAATTATTTGTATATATTTAAATTTTATATCTTGTTAATATATTCAAAACTAAAACTGCATTTTTAAACGATAAAACATAAAATGCTAAAATAGGTTGAAGTTGAGTGTACTAGAATAATAATATACAAAATATTGTATATTATCGCACCAAAAGAAATATATTCCCCCCCCCCTCCCCTCATGTCTCATTAAACAGATTAATAGTACCTTCCTTGAGAAAATAATGCTAATCGCTAGTATTTTTAGTATTTTTACTAACGCTGCCTATTTATATTAACAGATATAAATAATTATGTTTTTTTGTAATATTATATGATGTTCATTATGAATAGAAATGTCTGAAATAGATGTTTAATAGATTATTTAATATTTGACATTTTTTCTTAAAAAATTGATTAGACTTTACTGGAAAATGTACAAAATTATTTAATTAATATTATATCACTACGTCAAAATTAATTTCTCGTTCCTAATTTTTATACTTAATTCTTTGATACTTCTCATTTATTGTAGCTAAATACTTTTAGACTGGATTTAGTTTACTCTCGTGTTTTCGTTCTCGTTCTTTTTTTTTTTGATTAGATAAATTACCATATAGCTTATCCGAAGATAGAACAACCGGCCCTTAGTGTAACTTCGATAAAACTTTGATTAATGGATAGATAGTTAACTGAAGAGAGAGAAAGATATCTATACTATTTTATTAATAGTAAAATTATTAATTTGGATAGAATTAATGGAATTATTAATTCTATGTAGTTTAACACTGAATAAATTTTAATATGAAAAAAAGATTAAATTGAGAATAATAAATTATATAATTCGAAATTTTGCTGCAAACTGATTGAATCAATCACTAATTAAGTCTATCCAAATTTAATTCCGAAGTTTAATTTTGTTAATTTAATATTACAAATATTATAAATAGCTATAAAAATAGAAATTACGAGTTATCGATTATCATTAATGTTTCCGATATATTATTTAAAAAAAAATGATGTTTTTAAATTGATCATTTGGATGTCAACATTGCCTATCCTTAGTTTAGAGTCTAAAGTGTCGCGGAGAGCGCCATCTAGCGCGGAACTGTTTCAACTCTGATACAATAACTTTCGTTATCTGGCTCGATGAATAAATATTCGCGATTAGATTGCTTATTGAACGATCAATTACAAGCTCCTCGCTGCAAACACAATACATTTCTAGCTATAGACTGTTAAAAATATATTTATCGCTCGATGCTAAGAAATTATCAAAAACAAAAGGAAAATGGCTATGGCAAAAATATTCGATTGCTATTAAATAATTTTGATATTCTTTAAACAAATACGATCCTCTTGCCAATGGGACGCATTCAATCATTTAAATAATATACATAAAAAAATAATTAGGAAGAGTTCTATCGTTGTTTAAAAAAAATAAAGATTCATAAAAAAATCTTTAATATATAAACAAACTGGATAGATTAAGCTAACAGACATTCTTAATTGTTTTTTGATGAATATCAAAATCATTTTTTTATGATTGAATGTATCTGATTGATTCGTTTAGGGAATATATAGTACCACAATAAATACAATTAATAATATTAAGAATACAGTACTTTTGTTATCATTATTCAACTGTGATATCTGAAAAAGATTCTATATTAAATTTGCTATAAAAATTTAACTATAAGAAAAAGTTACATTCTCGTGAAAGAAGTCAAGTACGTAACTAAAAAATAAAATACGTATTTGTCAAATCATACACGATATTTAATATAAAAAGTTGTGTTTCACATCTATTTTAATCTTAATATTTTTTGTGAATTACATTTAGTATTTATAAAGTACATGAAAGAAAATAAATTCTGATCATAAAATGTTTTTTTTTCTTTTACTTCCTGCATTTCCATCGTCATTCTAAACAAATTATCATTTCTTTGAAGGATGTTATCTATAACATAATAGCATACTATTAATATTGATTATATAAATATACTTTCACAATCAATAGTTGTAGAAGCTACAAATCATATTAAATTATATATTATAAATGGTGCAACTGTACGTGTCACGTGAATCGACAAACTTATCAGTGTGACGAACAAAATTATATTATTATTTCTTCAAGACTACATTATGTAGCACTGACAATCAATGTCGTACAAAGATAACTATATCAGTTATCTTTGAAGATAACTTAAAATATCTTTTTTCAATGACCTGTTTTATAATATATGTCTTTAAATTTACAAGTATCCTGGATAGCAATCATGTAACACTTTTTTCCTAACATGGAAATGTAAAAAGTAAAAATTTTTATTTGAAAATAATGAAGAAATTATTCATTTTTCACGTTTCTGTATTTGGGAAAAAAGATATGATCACTATACATAATTCAAATATTCACCCGATGCTTGTGCACAGAAGATTCCCGTATCAAGATAGCGGACAAAAAGCAAGTAAAAGAGATGCAAGATGTCGGGTTAGCCATGCGGCCAACCTGTCATCGTCATCATGAAATTACACCGGAATGCATTTCCTAGTGAAACATTTGTTGAAATAGAACGTGTTGCAACGTGCATCGTGGAAAATCGCACGAGGCGGTTCATAGACGGTGATAATCCGCGATGACAGGAGTAGACTCGCGGTGAGTGACGAAAGGAGAGACTGAGGGAGAGAGAGAGGGACAATATAACCTCACCTCGTCAACGGCGTCGACGTCCTTGCCATTCTTCGTCTTCTCCTTGCCGCTCTTCGCCGTCTCCTGGAACAGAAGCGGAGTGAGTGGCCGGTAGTGATGCGTGGGGCGCGTCGCGTTAGGATTCTCGGGGGCTTTCGCACTCGCGAACGTTAAACGCAGAGAGAAAGAAGGAGAGAACGTGACAGTGGGAATTGCGCTCGTCTTGGGCGCGCGGCCGATTGAGCAGCAGTAGCACACGTCTTCGTCGTTGTCTTCGTCGTCGTCGTAGCCGTCGGCGACGTACGCGTCGGCAAGAAATGAATCGAAAATCCGAACACGGACCGATCGCGCAACGCGCGCGCGATTAATCCCGGTCGGTGGCGAGACGACCCGAACGGGCACAGAACGGATTATCGTATGGAACAGAGAGGGCGGTCTCGCACGCTTGCGCGTACGAGCGCGCGAGCGCTTGGAATCGGGATCGGGTCAAGAAACCGGAGTCACGCTACATCCTCCTCAATCCTCCTCTCGGGTGGCTAAGAAGATCCGTCTGTCGGGGTTGTTCCCCCGATTCCTCTCCCTGTACCGCGCCCGCCGCGCTACTCTCTTTTCTTCGTCGAGTCGATTTATCTCACTCTTCCTCGCGCGCGTAATGAAACCTTTTCCTCTTTCTTTCCCTTCCTTCCTATTCTCTTCTCCGTCTTGCGCACCATCACCACTTCCACTACCACAGTACGATTCTCCGTCCACCGGATAGGACGAGCGTTCCGCGCGCGTACGATAAACGAGTGTAGCGACGACGACGGATTATCGGGACAGACGTACCTTGTTCTTTTTCTTCGGCATTTTATCCTGCTTTATCCAATTTTATCAGTGATGCACGCACAATCGAATCGGGCTCACATTCGTGAGTTCAGACTTCTGGTCAGCCGCGCGTGTCAACGTGTTTCGCGGACAACTTCGCGGGCCAATGAGCTGACGCGACGTATGGCATGGCGCACGTTCACGATGGCCATTGGTCGGATCGGACTCGAACTGTGGACAATTCGGTGATCTGCTAATTCACCACGTTCTATCAGTTTTAATTTCCACTCGGATTATAATAATATAAGGTGTTTATTGTACTTCCCTCGCAATTTCTTAATACAGCAACTTTACTTCTCTTTTGAACTTTGTCCATTTTGTATTTGTAGATGACGTAGTGCCATAAAAACATTTTGATAAGGACTGCGTTCCACTTAACGTTCGCGAGCATCGTTTGTCTTTGTTTAACATTTGATAAACGATAAGGATGAAATGATTCCACGAGCGTTGTGAGCGTTAAGTGGAACGCAGCCAAGAATGTCAACGGCAACAGAAATATTCGCATGCGCGGCAAATTTAAAAAATGCAATTTTTTTTAAATTGTAACATCTCTCTCTTGTTTTTCTTTTTGTATCGAAAATCTATTTGTATATTACCAGGATTGAGAAGTAACTAGTTATTTGTAACTAAATTACAGTTACAGTTACTTTTTTTCAGTAACTGTAACTTAATTTAGTTTCTTTTTCCATCTGTAAATGTAACTTAACTTAGTTATATTTCTTCCAATAACTAGTAATTAATTTACTAACAGTTACTTTACATTTTAAACTTATTTGTCAATTTAATGTGATTGGTTAAAATCTGATTAAGGCTACGATTCACTTAATGCTACAAATGCTTCGAAGTATTTTTTGATTGGTCAGTAAATTGTAAATTATTTTTTTCTTTGATAGCTCTAATGATGTTACTCATCATTATCTATCGATGTTACTCATATTGTTCTGTCATGATAATAGAAAAGTTAGTTTTTTAGTAATTCTAATTGTAACAAATTAATTTTTAGTAGCATAATTAATTTTTATACATAATTAATATTGGAATACGATATAATTGATTCAATAGAAATGCGAAAGTTTTCAGACTCCCTGTATATATTTAATATATACAAGTTATCTCGTTTTAATTTTCGTATTAAAATATCTTGAAAAGAATAAAAAAATATCAAGAAATGTTTTAAACAAAAGTTATATGATCTAAAGGAGGACAAATAAAATCTTGTCTGAAACATTTTTTCTCTTTTATACTTTTCAAAATATTTCGATGTAAAGTTAAAATAGAGCACTCTGTATATTAGAAAATTATTTTTCATCTGACATCTAACTTCTGAGAATTCACCGATATTGATATTTACAGATTCAACGATATATTAATTAATCTTATGAAAAAATTAGGATTATACTGTGAAATTATTGAAGTGATTTAAAATGATGGTAGAGACTTAATAGATTTTAAAGAATTAAATAATTATGTTTCTTTCTCTCTTCTTAGAAATAAAATCTAAAATTATATAGGCTAAAGCAACAACGTGCAAAGAAGCTATTCATAGATGGGAAGAGAAAACAGGATTAATCGCGAGCGAACAAAAGGAAATAATTTTATCTTTCCAGTGGCCTCCAATCGAGAAAATGGACAACAGTTTGGCGATATTACATAACGTTGAGTTCGTTTTTTTCTAATGAATAAACAATAAAAATATTTGTACAGATCATGCATTCATTAAATTATTTCTTTCAAATATTCTCATAGGAAATTATCTTTATCAACAAATGTAATAGAAAAGATTAGCGGTATTAATTCGCTGAAATATCTGAAAATCTTATCTCTGAGCAGAAACAATATCAAAACGTTCTCAGGATTGGAAGCAGTTGGAGATCACTTGGAGGAATTGTGGATATCTTATAATTTGATTGAAAAGATCAAAGGTGTTAGTGCTTTCAAAGCGCTCAAGGTTTTATATATGGGCAACAATCTGGTGAAAGATTGGGCGGAATTTAATCGCCTGCAAGAGATACCTAATCTTCAAGATTTGAAATTCATTAACAATCCTATATGTGAGAATATGGATGTAGAATCGTGGCGCGCGCAAGTTGTAAAGAGATTCCCTACGTTGAAAAAACTTGACGCGATACCAATTATGTATGCTATGCGTTTTCTACAATGTATATTTAATATATGTAACTATGCTGTCTTATATGAATTATGTAAGAAAATTTTTTTAATAAATTTTCTCTTCCAGACACGCAAGTGAAGATTAAAAATAGAGGATAATTAGAGTGGATTTGTGTGTTGAAAATAATATAAAATTTATATTTACAAGATACAAGTTGTTTCAACATAAAATAAAATTGTTACAAAAACATTTTAGTTATTTAGCTATGTTTACATATGCCATTTGTACTGTAACAATATTTATTTCTCTTTTAGTAGACATCTAATAATTTTCGACTTTTATATCGTTGAGACCAAGCTCTTCATTCTGTTCAAAATTTCTATCATATTTCGTGATCTTTAATCTATTGTCAGATCCATCATCGGAAAGACTTTGTACGTAACTATTTCCGGCCGGATCATCTAAAATCAAGGTCACTTTTCTTTGACCATCTAAAACTTCTTCCAATTGTGCGATAAACACATTCATTCTGTTCACAATTTCTGGATCGGTACTATCTCCAGTGAAAGCCGTAGACGAAGACAACTGCTCTTTCATCGCTGCTATGATCCCTTCGACGGTCGTGAATCGACCGCCCAAAATGGTTGGACCGACTTCTAACTCGAGTTCAGGTATTTCCATGTCACAAGTTTCGGATTTCAGTAGATCGCGACTGAAATCTTCTTTGCCTGTTATTGTCACTTCGATTCTGACTCCTTGAGGTTCGATCCCACTGCCGCTCTTCACCTCGTTAGTCCTATGGCCACAAGACTCGCATAACGTAGCCATTATAACAACCTCTTTGAAATGTGGTATATCTTAATATTATATTAAGAAAAAATTCATGTGTAATATTTATATAATTAATTTTTGCAATTAAACAAACATTTCCGACTAGCTAACAATAATCATTAAATATTTTTTCAACAGTGTATTTAGATTTATTTTTTAATCCTTCCGGCTTTGTTATCCTAATATTATTCCTAATATTTAATAAAAATTTAATCTGATATAATTAAAGGATACTTGTTAGTTTCATATTTGTTTCACAAGGACTGTTGCAGTCTGGACAATTGGTAGGAAAGGACAGCACTTCACCCTCAAGTTGTTCCAAAGGATAATCTCCTTCCTGTATAGGTTTGAGCAAAACATCTTCATTGTCGGGATAAATTCCTAACACGTGATTCTGTTCTTTCGTTCTTTTGAAATGTGTTATTGTACACTGACTATCTTTGATTGGCGCTTTTGGATTCTCTATATGACTATTTCCTGAAATATCTTGAAAAATAATAGTAAATGGCTCATCCAATATTTTCAGTGCACGTAATTTGCTAATAAACAGATCTATTTCGACGGCAGTGTCTGGAAATTCTTCTCTACGTCTGGGCTGATCCTGTTCCAATGCTCTAATGCTCCTGTCAATTATCCCTTCCACAGTCGTGATTTCTCCTTTTTGAGATTGAGAAGGAATTTCAAAATCCAAATGGGGTATATGAATGCTAGTGTAGTCAGACTTAACTACTTGGCGATTCAAATCTTGCGATGTTACTATTTGCAGTGTTATTTTGATTCCTTTCTCTGTTATCTTTCCTCCACTTTGTATCTCGTTATTCTGATAGCCACAGTGCTCGCACTCGAAGGACATAAGCACCACATCTTTGTAATGTGGGATTTTTGTCAACAATAGTCGGGTAATTCCCTTATAGAAATAAATAATGATCATTTAGAGAACATGCATTCTAAAACTAGATATATATTTAGTGAATGAACATCGAATGAATATCAAACACAAATATTTAGACATTCAATTTATTTCTTAACTCTGAATACCAGCATTTGATCAGATTCGATGTTCATTGCATATAATAATTGAACTTGTGCAATATTTGTACAACAAATCAGTATATTTCAAGATTATGTTTACATATCTTTCTTACGTAGACAATACAAGTAATGTAAAATATTATACAAAGGATAATATAATACAGAAAGAAGTAATTAAATTTTATGATTGTTAATATATCTTAACTTTAATATTGATTTCAATATATAAATAAAAACTTATAGAGGCAAGATAGAAGTTTTAGATAGAATAGATTTCACTATTATAAGATTAACTTTAATCTTAGTTTAACTTTTATTTTTTATCTTTTTCTATTTCTAAAAATTAAAAAAAAGGATAAAGAACAAGATTTAAAATTAATCTACTTTGAAGTAGACATAATTCTTAGAATATATATAAGATATATAAATAAAAAGTAAACTGAGATTAGAGTTAATCTTGACAGATCTTAGTGCAGTCTGGTGCAACAATAAAGAACATAAGCTTTGATGATCTCTAGATTGTTTACATAGATGACAGTTAAAACATAATTTACATGCTTTACATTGTATATATACATATATATATATATATATATATATATATATATATATATGTATATAGATTATCATATTTTACATACAAATGAAATAATCCTACAATAAACTTTCGTGTACAGTATTTGTGTACAGATATACTTGGCTTATGTTCGTTTCTACTAATGTAGTTTAATTTTAATCTCGATTCGAACTAACTCATGTTTTTCTAGCTCTACGAATTAAAAAAAAGATGAAGAGTAAGTTAAACTTTTAAAATAAACCTACATTAGCAGAAATGTACATTAAGCCTGTTCCATTAACATGAGATTAACTTTAACCTCCAATTTACTCTTTATCTTTTTCTAATTTTTACAATTCTTAGAATTTTTAGACAAAGATAAAGAGTAAGTCAAACTCAGATTAAAGTTAACCTTACATTAGTGAAACTGGGCCTTAACGAGAAGTTCCAAGATTAACGTAAAGTTTGCTCACGTTCTTGCCACATTCCACGCATAGACTCTCGATCTCTGTAATTTCTGGTTCCAGATCATTAACAGACAATTCGCAAAATATTGGCTTGTTCTTTTCATTTTCCATCCGTCTCCCAGCGGTTGCCATTTCTCACTTTGAGGTTACGTTACATGTTCTCCTCTCTTTAACACTCGCTTTCCGAGGTTATGTCGCATACAGTCGCATAGATTATCGCATATAAAGCAGCTGTCGGCTGCTGTCGGACATCACGTTATCGACCGAGGATATTCCGAGTTTGATAGTCATTATTATCGATGGTCGCTTGTCACCTTTCGTAAAATCAATGAAACAGTGAAATCGTCTCCTGTTCGCTGTCGTCGTCACCACCGCAGGGCGCAGCGTCCGCAGCATGCGTGAATGTAGATAGACGTAGTCGTGGATAAGACGATCTTATTTCACCTTTTTAACAAAATTGTTCTCTTTTCAACCCCCTGTTGCGTTACGATGATCGTCGATAAGCTTGGATAAAATATCTTGCGCGTGAGTTGTCAAAGATAGTGCGAAGTTGCACGACTTATATCTCGCTGGAGTCTCAGGCCTCTGCTCAGGCCGCTCAAGGAATATCTCACGACGACGTGCCATTACAACCAAGAACTGGATCGTCAGATCGACTCGCCTAACGTCTTCGTTTCACGGATGTTGCGCGCGTTCTTGCGAGGAACCAGGTCCTCTTGATGCGGATCGAGTCGTCCGTCGGGATGGAGCAGAGGTGAGTCATGATTTTGTCGCTCATTCAAGGGGTTATGTTTTGGTGTAAACAAGACGATTGACGCGTAGGTTGTCGAACCCGTCGAGACCGCCGCCTCAGATTCCGCCGAATCACTCGAGGAAGAATAAGAGACGATCCAGCCGTAGGAGCAACCTGCTGGACACAATACAGGACACGTGGCCGAATACTTCACAGAGTAATCAGGACGGTGGCCTAGTACCTGGTATGGAGTATCCTCCAAGGCAGATGCTGTGGCAACCGACAGACGTACAGAACGTATCGGGTAATGGACAACGTCTATTCACCGCGATGTCGGATCCGAGCGTCTGCGGCTATTCACCGATGCCTATGACGTATACTATGCAGCCGGTCTCACTGCCTACAATGTACAGAATGTATCAGCCGATGCCGGTGCCAAACATTAGAACCGTCCACAGTAGACAAAGGCATCACTGTAATAAGCACTTGACGAATGTTCGTCCTAATGTCAATAATATTGTTAATGGTTATGGGAATCTACAAGAAAACGGAGTTTTGGAATCTGCTGTACACATGGCTCTTCAAAACGGAGATTATGCCAGTCTACCATCTACCGCTAACAAAGACAATGGCGTCAATGGCGACGAACTTAATTCGGAGCACAGAAGATACTCTGATCCTGGATTGGGACCTGCTGGGCCTTCGGCTCACTCAGACAGTGATGATTCCGATAGTGTTGAGAGTGGAAGTTCCATAACGACAATTAGCCGTAGTAATAAACTTGTCCTGTCACTTATTGAACAGGTTTGTATTTGTTTGTTTTTTATTTGAAAATATATAGGTAAATATAATATATAATTAAACATGTTCTATTATTGATATGATTATTTGTAGGATTGTTGTTAGTAAAGTTTTGAAATATACAAAATGTATTTAATTGTTTAATGTGTGTGTTCAATATCGTTTTCAAATTATTAAGATCTCTTTCAAATATTATGTTACAGATGACAGAACTAAAAAAATGTAACAACCAATTGTTTAAAGAACTTAGTGAAGCTAAGTCGAATGTAGAGAATGTCAAAGCAAAATTGGCACAATGTAGACATAGTACTCCTGCGGATTATCAACCTGGAATGTTATCAGGTAGATAATTCTAAAATTCACAATTTTTGTTATTAATTTCACACATATTATATGGGACGATCATTACTCTGATGAAACATTGTATTATTTGTTTCAGAACTTATACGTGAAATCAGAGAAGCTAACAGGAATTGTGAAGAAGGTTTAGTTACAACAGTTAAATCTATGTTGGAAGAGAAATGTAATCAACAAGCAAAAGAAGTGGACGAGCTGAAGGTATGTAAATAGAATTTTTTAATTTAATATATTCTTCATATTATAATATTCTTCATAGTAATATGTTCTTCATATATAATTTTATATATTATTTTATATAATAATTGTTTTTTTAAATAATGATAATTATGATAATTTGATATTTAAATTATTTTCTCAAATTTGGTAATATATCCTTCATCTTTGAACATGGAACTGAAAATAAAAAATAGTTATGTTTTAATTGAACTCTATTTTTTAATCATATACATTTATTAAATAATCTGTTATTTTATCTCGAATCTTATTGTTAATCATATATACAAACAAAACATAAAAATATAAAAAAGCTTTTATAATATATAAATAAGATAGTAAAATAATATATAAAATAGTTTAAGTACAAACAAAATTTTGAGATTTTTTTTTATTTTTATACAAAATACAAAATATTATTTTTAATTTTTTTTTAGCAAATCTTATTATGTTCGCCTGAATTTTTTATATGTAGTACATTAAAAATCTTTGACACAGCACAAATTAGTAAACAAAAAAAATCTTTGAAAAACTAAAATTAAAGAAAGCATATGTGCTATAAGCATATGAGAATATGGGAATAGAAAACAAAAGTAGTGAACCCCTTTTTTTCTTGTGCCACTCGTGTCGTTATGCGGTTGGGATTGAAATATGAGCACTCTTCAATATTTTCGACATTCGTTCTTCCGGGTCACGATCATGGACGTAATGTTTGTGCAGACATTCCTACGTTTTATTTGATTAGGACAGCCAGGTGGTCGTGGTACCTATTAGTCTTTTTTCAACTTTCTTTTTTTCTCTCTCGATTATCATATATATGCAAAATCTGTACAATCGATTCTATTTCCGCTCTTTTGTGTATTTCTACTTCTTATCCCATTAATGATTTTCTCAGTAAGTGACCTGTTCGCTGCCAATGAATTGGCAGTAAATGCGATCAGAAATTGCTAGCAAATTAAACTCAACTGTATTCGTATTAATTTCGTATTTTTGCCGATAGAATTTACTGACATAATCTCAGATAGATTAGCAGCAGAAACGAGTAGAATCTGTCGAACGCAGATTATATTTATTTTTGCTGTTAATCTACATCAAATTATGTCTTGAATTGTTATCATCATTCTACTAATAACATTAAACTTATACAAAATCAAATCTATACCCTTTCTGCTGATGATGAAAATTTATAACAGACTTTTGCAGAATCTGTTCTTGATAGATTTAATTCTTGATAGACTAAGTTTATTTAAATTAATTTTATATTGTTTTATTGTTTTTATAATTGATATATAATTAATATATCATTTAATTTTTTCATATATTTTTTCAATTGTGATATTTGTTGCTCTAAAAATGCACAATGAACGTAGTCATAATAAATGTATAATTTTTTTATTACAAAATACGTTATACTATTTTTATTTTAAGTTATATTTTATTATTAAATTAAAATAATTTTAATAACAGAAAAACGAATGGTCGCGATCACATATTATGAATTATATAGAAAAATCAATTTTCCTCGGTGCACGTGTTACTTTGATGATACGTAATTGTGGCATTAGAGTATTTCATACATTAGTATAAACACGCAAATGTGTCGTTATTACGTACATTCGCATATGCGTATCGATTTAACAACATAAAAAGAAAAATATTGCATTATTTACAAATTATACTTTTCCATTGTAACTACACTATCCACGTAATTTGTAATCACGCATTATAAAGTGTATTTGTTTATTATATGTCATTACTAGCGGCAAAGTATAAATACAAAAAAGACGATACTTGAATGTATACAATCATTGAATCGAAAAAAAAATTATTTAAATTAAAGTTTAAAATTAAAGAGCTCGCAAGATTTTTTAAATGTTTTTTCAAAAATTGGCTCCATGATCTATCCTTGAGAAACGCATCAGCCGATTAGGGTTTGCTGCACGCGCGACTTGATTCTATGAACGAAGGGGATGAAGGGAGATGAGGGAAAGGTTGAACTGTAGAGAGACGGCTGATAAAGTCAGCTGATACCGGAGAACGCAATGTAGACATAATACGAAATATCCGTGACGCGCGCTAAAAGTGATTAGGTTTCACATAAGGGCATCCGCAGCGGGCAGAGTGTTGCAGAGACGAGAGAGAACAGGGCTGGGACCGAAAGGACGAGAAAGGAAGGGGGAATTGGGGAAGGGTGGAGAAGGACGGAGCGCACTTAGTGGCTGTCAGGGGCCTCTCCCTTGGCCTCTTTTTCCTCTTTGCCGTTCTTCTCAGGTTTCAACCATCCATTAGCCTCATCAGCCAAAGCGATGGCCGCCACCGCCATGTCGCTTGCATATTGGCAATCTCGTAATTGAACCTCCGGGACCCATCTCTCTCCACGTCCATGTAAATTTTACTGCACGTGAGAGCTGATCAAGGTTGCTAGCTCTTTTCTTTCCCTTTTTTTATACACATTTCCCAGCGTGTTGCGTTTGCCTTTAAACATCAAGATAAAGTGGTTAAAATAGATAAGAAAAAAATTCAATTACATTCACAGTTTACGCTAATGTAAAAAGAAGAGCAGTTTATAAGAATAGTTTAGAAAATGTTGGAATAGTTCTATCGAAAATAATTCCATATTAGTTCCATCTATTCCATCTTCAAGTTCATATATTTTTATAATATAAAACAAGTATATATGTTTCATTTTTCATAATAACATAATAAAAAATTGCTATTTAAGTGGTAAAGTTGTAATAAAAAAAAGAAATAGGTAATAAAAAAAAGAAATATGTATCATAATTAAAAAAAGAATGGACTTATAATAAGATTTTATTTGCCTTGTGTTCAAAAATTTCTCTAAAATATACAAGAAGATTGAGTGATATGATATGATATGATATAATAGATCTATAAATATGAATAATATCATGTGATTTTTAAAAACTTTTTCTGGTTTAAACTTTAATCACTTTAATGACAATAGTTTTTTTTACAGTTTTTTTTTCATTGTCTAGCTTTTATCTACTTGGTTATTAATGTTTCTATATTTTATTTGTTGCAGAATCAATTGGCGAAGATTTTAAAAGAGAAAGAGGAAAGTGATCAACGTGTCGCAAAACTGGAAGAGGAAGTGATGGCATTGAAACTGAGCGCGACGTAAGTAAGCTTTTTAGCATTTGTAAATATTTAAAAGCTTGCTTTAGGTTCTAGTATTTGTTTTGTATTCAACATTGTCAGACGGTGTATAATTTAAAAGGCGCATTAAAATATGATAGAGTGTTCCAGTGTATCTGATAAAGTTTGTCGGAAAACTGATTCCAATTATATATTATTTCTACGTAATCGACCATGGTTTATCACAATTGTTTCAATTATTAGTTTTATTTTCTGTTCATAATTTCTACGCCTAGGAGCACAAGCATAATTTTTCTCATACGTTTATTTATGACAAAATTAGTAAATAATTAATATGTCCAATAAATCGCGTGTAATATATTTTGATGTCATCTATTATTTCGTTTATGATTATTAAGCTTAAGATTAAACTCTACGATGTCTATTGGAATCCGACAATAACTTCAGAATAATCCTTTCTATGGTAAAGTCACGTGGCTAAAATAGAAGACAAGTGAAAGCCGTCAGTGATGAAACATTTGAATCAGCGCTTCTGGAAGACCTATCAAGATATTTCATATTATTATTTACAACGATCTTCTCTCGTTCTATTTTAATTATATTTTCAACCATTTTTCGCTTCATTTCTCGACGAATGCGATCCTCAAAATTAGTTTACGATATCCACAACTTCAATTAAATCAATTCGCTGTTCCCCATAACCAACGTCAATGCTCGCTTCTGACAAAAAAAATGGAAAGAAAAATCAATTCTATTCGCACTAGCAATGAAGGTCGCGAGATCGCAGTCTTCGAGGAGGAGAATCTGGCGCTGCGACGGGAGCTCCAGGAGGCACGGGCATCCAGGACCCTGGCCGAGAACCACGCAGCAAAGTGCGTAAACTTTGCGGTATCCAGATCTGTCACGCCTGTAACTTTCGATACGCCCTGTATAACCAGCACCCCCGTGCGTACCGCTCTTACCGATACTCGCTTCCTGTTCCCCGCCATCCCACTCGCATCGCACACATTCTCCATCTCTTCCGTTCTACGTCCCCGTTCTGCGGAGGTGGCGGTTCTTCCACTCGTCCCCGAGATGGCGAATCAATGTCCAAATTCTACGACCGACTCCGAACCTGTATCCTGTGAAGATATGTCTCCGACGAAGGGAAGTACGTGGTCAGAAATGTCTTTGTCCTGTAAATCTGTTGAAACACAATGCACAAACAATAATATGGTTGAAGTATGGAAAACTATGAAATCATTAGAACATATTTGCGAATTTCTGGGCACGTCAGTATTGGGCAACTTTGATCAGAACGAAGCGCATGACGTCGACACTACAAGAGACGATGGTAAAGTGAAGCCGTTGATGATGGCTGAAGATGAAAAAAGAACGAAGTACTTATTGACTGATACCTCTGAGAAACCTGTCGATCAGCTATTCGAAATATGTGAAGCAAAGGTGCCATCAGTGGAAAAAGATGAAGCACAAGATTTTGCATCATTTAAAGTCTTTGAGGAACAAAAATATCCGCCGGAAAAAATGAGCGACGTTACGTGCGAAGTAGAGAAATTGATCAATTATTCGGATAATCACAATTGTTGGCAGAAATGGTGCAGGTTTCACAATCAGCGAGGCAGCTTTAAGAAACCACGACGAAAGAAGGGAAATTTAAGAAGGTTGTTCAGTGAAAGCGATAAAGATCCACGTCAGGACACCATGCTTTCGACCGGGCCATTATGTTCCTTCGAAAGCAATTGCGATACCGCGGACGAGGACGAAGATTGTTTTCCCAATGATGATCGCACAAGTCGAGCCATCACCGATGTACCGGATGTCGTTGTGATCGGTGGTAACTCCATCGTCCCGAAAGACCTCTGTTCGACGAGAACCCTGATTTCCAGAACCCAAACAGCACCTTCACGTGCCACCTACACCACCGCCTATATCTAAATTACGCGCGTACGCGCGGGGCCCCGAGCAAAAAGACAAAAAGAAAGTCATACACCACGCTACTCGTCGCCAATATCCGCGAAAAGGGGCTTCAAGGGGCTTTTTACTAGAGGCTACTACTATGTATCGAATAGCACGTAGGTCTATTATTCACTCACACTCATCATGCATGCTTTTTCGTACACGTCGTACTCATGCCTCCGGCACTTCGGGGAAATTACGTCATTCCCAGTATCCGAAGGAGATACGAATTTTTTTAACATAAATCGTATGCATTAGCTGAAATTATTGGTATAAGTTATTTTTAGAGAAAAAAAATTTGCTTTTTTTTATTTCACAAATTTTGTTTCCGTCTTTGTTACCGAGTTTGTTGCTCTCCTTTTACACACACAGTGATTCTAACTTACTAATAATAGTAATATGATTTAAACTGTAAAATAATAAACAGAATTAGAGGGGAGAGAGATAAAGCTAATGTAGATACCGGAATAACGTAATTTATCTGCGCCACATTTGCGACACTTCGCAGCATTGTTTCCGTAGCGTTGCCATCTTAAAAGGAAATTGGAGAAAGACGACTTTCTGCTTACCAGAAATAGGAATTTTCAGTCTATTATGATCATATATAATTATATTTTTCAGTTTTTTTACACATATAAAGCGAGGTATTTTGTACCAGTGTAAGGAACTGTCCTTTTCATGGAAAAGAAGGTAAAGGATAGTGACTGATTAGCATTAATGACCAAAGGGTTTTGCATAGATCGACGTAGCAATTATACTCCAGTTGCTATTTAAGTATGCAAACACTTTAATACATTGTCATTATTTGCTTTACACATGCTTAACAATTTTACCCTGTTAATTCGTTATGAATACCTGGGGTGCGATTCTGTAACTGTTTTACACGCCTACCGACAGTTGTCGGTGTCGTTGCGCAGCTTTTTCATCATATAAAATATCTGCGCAACACGTGTAAAACAGTTACAGAATATAGGCCCTGCTTCTCTATCTGTAAAGTAACCATAAATATATATATCAGATGTATGTAAAAAGCACAAATATGTACAATAAATACATTTTTTCATAAATTTTTATATTTTTATGATACAATATATATGTTAATTAAATGTTATTTAGCAGCATATCATCATCAGCTTTATTAGCATGTTTATATTTGTATTATATCTTTTCTACTATATTATATGTTTATATTATATTATATGTTGCATATATATTTTTTTATACACCTGTTATTGTACCAGTATTGCTGTATGTGTTATGTTTTGTTAGTCATATTGCATTCCTATTCTCTCAAACGCCATAAAAAATTTAATTGCTGTTTGCCATATTTTCTGCATGATTTAGAAATTTTATTAAAAACTTTCTATTGATTTGTATTTATATGACTATAACTTTTTATAATTCCATAATATTATAAATCTTTCTATAATATTATAAATCTTTAATTCGAATATGTTTTTGTTGAAAAGTATGTTTTTTTCTTGTTTATATTTTTTTTAGATTCGATTTAATAAAATATTTGTTTTATTTTATTTTGTACATTAAACATAATGTTATATTTTATTTTGTACATTAAATACAATGTGTTATAATGATGAGATTCAATTTTCATTAAATTGTTATACATTTTTCTTTCCAAAACTTCTATTTTTCGACCTGATACGAACTGCAGCATGAATGTACATCTTGCTTGCTCTTTTGCTCCTCAAAGATCTGATTTTTTTTCTGTCTCGGAAAATCTCCTAGTGCATGTCTTGACAGTAAGCATCGAATCGCACCATTTTCTTCTGTTTTCTAGTCGGCAGCATGGCTTTCCGCTGAAACTTTCGCTTTACTCTCTGCTAAAGAATTTGTTGGGCAAGTCTTTGGATGTATTAGCAAATGTTTGGATGCATTAGCGGTGGAAAAACGGCACGTTCCCGAGCCGGCACGAATGAATGTAACGTGACACGAAACGTAATTTGTCAGACTGGAGAAGCTGGTGAAGATACTACATAAAAAGGTGAACGGTGCCATGGCCACGGAAACGGTAAACAGGATTTGCGACGTCCTGGCTTCCGGTGTATATCCTGTTCCTGAAGACCAGGCTAAGGAACCAATGAATCAGATGCCGTTGTCATCATCATCATCTGAAGACGAAGCGGAAGGTGGCAACGACAACGATGATGATGACGAAAAGTCGGATACGTCCAGAAGTGAAAAGAACTCGTCAATCGCGAGCGATTCCAAAATTACACTCGTGATAGATAGTGTAAATTTATCCGGACCGGTAACCGATCTTTGAATATATGCATGTGTTGGAAGCGTGATTGTTGCCTTATAGATATTACGATGAATACGTATAACTTAAAAAATATGACTTCATGAAATTTCTACAGCGATTATATACGCAGAATCGCTGGCTGATAAACTAGTTGAACATAAGCAATTCAAAATATTTCAAAACATAAGCGATTTTCGAAATATTTCTTTTGTAAAATCATCGCAGTGATTTTATAAAGACAAATACGTGAATCGCCTTTTATAAAATCACCATGTTTCAATTTTACAATATGTACTTAATCTAGAACTATTTCGGAGTCATTAATATGTGTGATTTGGCAAGAACAGCGAATAATCGCTTTCATCGTAATATGTTGATTATACATTGCTTTTCTATAACTATTCTCGCGCGTTATTTAACTATTAGAGCGTATTGGCAAAGATATTGTTATCGCTTAAAACTTTATACGCATCATCATAGTTTTCATTTGAGATTGTTTACCTGATCGTTGCTCACCAACGATCATTACGCATCTTCGTTAGAGAATGATATCAATCATTAATAGATCATTGACTGTTATTATGACTTGGTCATTAATTCGTATGTATTTTCGAAATAATTATTTATTACTATTAAGCGCTGTTCTAATTAAGCGCGTAATTTTGTTAGACGTATTGTTATGTGAAATATTTCTACATTATTAACAATATTGAAACCGACTGGAATGCGATTGCAGGTTAAAATAGATGATATTTGCTTTGCATTTTGATATGGCTAGAATGATTCAAATGCGTGATCGAATATTTTTCAAAACGTATGACTTCAAAAATACTATTGTTTTTTTACAATATTTTGCATAACTGCATATGACGCTCAAATTTGCTTGATACATAACAAATGTTATATCTTCAATCATCGCAACACTGTTTTTTTTTTATTACATTGTCTTTTCCTTTCTTCAATTTTTCCTTTTTTATTAGTTGTTTTTTATTAGTTTAACCCTTTGTAATTCCATGGTCGATAATTCCATAGTCAGTATTTTAGTTTGACATATGCTTTACGGCGATTTCCGGAAACAGTTTTCCAAATGTTCGAATGCAGGATTACAATTTGCAAACTATATTTTTATAACATCCATAAATTCCTTTAAGTAATGTAAGTTAAGTGGTACACATTAAACTATGTTAAATTAAATTGAGGATGAAATTGTTCATTCTAATTCATTTTCAAGAAATAATTGGAACCGCGAAGGGTTAATACTAATTTCTCATACTTCATCTGTTATCTTACCACAATGCATCTTATCTTATCCACTGCTCATTAGTACAGATAAGCTTGTTCGACAATCATTGTTGCGTGAAAATGCTTTTGGGACATAATACGAAAAGCATTTCTTTTTATGCCTTTTAATTAAACAAAGCTCAACGCAGGTATATACAGACTTTAATATTAATAGATCGTACATGTTGAGGTGAAAATATTTCTTTCAACGTGTTTTTAAATATCTTTCACGTCTATCCATTCTTTTATGTATTAATATATCATTCTGATCACTTCCTTGAAAAAATAGCTCGATATTTAATTTTTGAGTTAAGCACGTAAATTCAAATATTCCATTGATACGTATATTCCATATCTTTACGTATAGACCTATTTTGTATTTTATAGCAGCTATATGTTAATTCTTCTTAGTCGTCTTGTTCGTATATTTATTATAAATTATAAGTAGATTTCTCGTATATTTTAAGAAAATTTTTAAAAGTACTTACAAATTTTTTTTATTATCATGAATTGTCTCGCTCAAGAGATAAGGTACTATGTTAAATGGATTAATGAATTAATTGGCACAGTTACCTCATTATCAACAATTACATACAATTACGTACAATTCTGCCAAAAAAATTTCTTATCTTAAAAAAAAATACAATTACATGATATGCTATAGAAATGCATGAATTAAAATCTTGGCTGCTAAGATATTAAGAGTTCCCAATTTTCACTCTGATTTAGAAGATTCTGTTTTACAATTTTCTGTCTTTGAATCACACTTAGACTATCACAGTTTGTACATGCAAGTTTATTTATCCACATACATCATGTCTTCGCCGGTACTGTTTACACATAGATATTTTTATGGATATTCTGCGGTTTTTACGGCAGATATTCCTACCGATATATCTCCCAACTGGCAATAAATACGTAGACGTAGTTTTACGAATGATAACACTCTATACGCATATCGTAAGCAGATATCGTGTCATATTTTGTATAACTTTTTGTAGAAGTCAATCAAATAAATTTCGCAATACTTCTTCGCATGAGCTAATCAATATAGGTACGTCATAACAGAGGTTTGGACTGTATTGGAATATACCGTCATTATCCATAATGAGCTCCATAATGAGCACTTGTTATTCCGTTTTACTTCACACAGATCAATAGGAGTTATTTGTACTAAATTTGCTCCGAACTCGAGATAATAAGTTATTGCTGCGATAAAGTAAATCTATACAAACTTGTTCGGTAAATATCAGATCATATCGCAAGTCTCACATGTGCCTCCATGTAAAATGTAATATCCATTTTATATATCTCGTCGTTGGTACATTTTGTTGAGATATTCTGCGTTCTTTTAAAAATAGTTGGATTAAGGAAAAATTGATAGGAATTTATGCCGTCGTATTGTATTCTTTATCTTTGAAAAGAAGATAATCTAGAAATAACCGATGATAACATTGAAATATATTGAAATTGCTCTTAATTTTTCCTTTTATTCTAAATATAATAATAGAATCTAATGTCTCTTAATGTAAGATAAAAATATTGATCTACTTTAATTTTAATAAATAAATTAATCAATATTAAGAGAAAAAAGGAAGGAATAAATAAAATTCCAAAACTTTAATCCTTGATATTAAAGAATTTGATAATTTGCAGCATAAATTCCTTCCAATTCTTTCCATCGTGAATTATCATTTACAGGATAAATTTATTGATAACTTTTAGTGAAATTTTAAATCTCTATCGTATTATCTATTTATTCGTATAAAAAAAGCTCACGAAAAAGAAGAAAAAGCATTTCTTAAACAAGATTAATAATTATCAATATATCTAAAACAATACTATGTAATGCGTATACGATGTAACATTATCTTCTTTAGCGAACTCGAAGTGCCATTAGAATCGAGCGTAGCTCAAGTTGTTCTATTTTCGATTATATTGCGAAACGTTGTAGAACAGCGTGGAATGTATCAAAATAATCTGAATAAAAATTACATATTTATTCAAAATGAAAAAAATTAGTTTATTTATGAGAATCTTGATTATTAAATGTAACATTGATAAAATAAAATGATTTTATTAGCGCTAATTAAAAAATGTTACATTATTTTTTTTCATAAAATTATATTTTCGAAATATTATTCATTTTGTTAGAACAATTTCTATTATGCTTCCTTATTAACAATATTTAATTGTTATACTATAACTATAAAATTTCATGAAAAACTGTGTCTAATTAGATTAGCTTAAAAAAATTCGATTTAATTTTCGAATAATCCGCGTATCCTTTTTTTATTTTGATTTGATTAAAATTGTTCATTGATAATAATTCATACCCTTGCTTGTTATATGCGCGATCCAGTTTTCTCTGTTATCACGAATAATGATCTCCCTTGATGAATTGCCAGGCCGCTCTCTCATTTTTCCGATGGCTCTATCAAAAGTGTTTTCTTACCCATGTTCCTCGCTTATGTACGGAGTATCCTCTGAGTGTTGTGATTAGAGGGATCTAGAAGATGTTATTCTTGCGTATGGATGTTTATCTTTACGCGCTGCGCAGCCTCCCACGAAGATCGAACTGAAACAATAAAAGGTCCAATATATCGATGGCATCGATGTCACTTAGATCCGGTCTAAGAATAAACGGACAAAAATAAATAGTGTGAAACGCGTTGCAATTCTTTTCCCTAATTTTTTCTCATATATAACCTATTTCCTTTTTAAATTTTAACGTTGAACTTTTAATATAAAACTTTTTAATTTTGTCAGATTTTAAAAGCATAATAAAGATTAAATTATCACTCAATTCAAATGAAAGAATTCGTTCATTTAAGGGAAAACAACAACAATATTAATAAAATTTTTTAGTGTTTTTGCGCATAAATATGTTACCATGATATTATCTTCTTTCCGTTGAATGACTTTTAAATAAGTCGATATATTGGCTACGCGAACGCTTTTAAATATTGTATATTTTCCGAATAATATAATTAATTATGAAAATGTTATTAATTATAAAAACGTTAATTTAAAACAAAATTTTGCATATTGATTATCCCGCTGACTTCCATTACCCTATTTTTACTTTTCTTTTAATATTTTTGTTTTCTTTTGATCTCAAGAGAAACTTAGTATATAATATCATAAATTACTACATACTCTTTTTATTTTAGTGACTCATTTGTGAATTTAATGTATTATAAATCTATTGTGTTCTTAATAAATTTGATTTATAAATGCAGTAAAACAAAATATGTATGAATAAAATGAAAAAAATATTCGGTTTTGAGAAATAAATTTTGTAACGGTTCTTGAAGTTTTTGCTATACATCTTGAGAACGAAGTGTCTAGACGACACGCACAACGTCACTTTTGTGTCTAGACGATGTTTTTATGATGTCTTTTAAGATACGTATAGTTTTTTAGATACGTATATCTCAAAAGACATCTTTATGACATTCTGAATGAATTTTCATGACGTCTTTTAGACATACATGTATGAGTGCTTATGCTTTTATTGTACCGTTGCGTCAATTATGTCACAGATATTTAATTGCACACGCACGATATTGTTGTATCTTTTTTTGAAATAATCTAAGACCCTTCAAATTTTAGAGAAGAAAAAAGTACCGTAAAAGCTCGGCAAAAAAGCACCGCCGCGCCGTCATAAATCAATTATTACTTTACAACAGTACTCTTTTTACGATCTTCCCTTTTTTTTAACCGACCGATTGAGAACTCCGGTTTTCCGCAACCAAAAAGGATATATTAGCGGGTACCCGGCGTTTTTCGTATACATCCGGTTTTACTGCGCCATTCGTGCCAAAGTAATTTTGTTTAGTGTGTATTAGTTTTCTAAGGGATTCACACACATATAACTATATTTGTATCGCAGAATAATGTAGTGCTTTGTTAAAAAAAATAAAAAAATATTGAAGTGGAGTCTATGCATGTATATGAACAAAAATCCTGCCAAAAGAAAATACATACTTAGAAACTAATTAAATAATGTGACAATTAAGAAAATTTCTCAAAAACTTTATTTTCAATCGTTAATATATCGATAATTGTAATTGAAATATCTCGACAATATTATTAAAGATAAATTCTTCGCAAGGAAGACTTTCGCGTATAATTTGGGGAAATCATCCAATTAGCCTACGAACGGCTTCAACATTTTTTCAGAACGTCTACGACATATATAACAGTCATAATTGCGGGCGACAATAACGCACCTTCTCATTACTACAACTCGTAATTTCTCGTTCCGCCCACTTCCGGTGTCTAACGCGATAATCGTCCTGAAGGAAAGAGAGAGAGGGAGAGAGAGAGAGAGAGAGAACGCCAAACGATCGATATTTCGCGAGACAGCATTTACTCGCTCGTGGGAGTGCGGGTCCTCGGATAATTGAAAGCTGCAGGAAAAATCGTGCGAGTCATCGCAGTACGAAGGTGGCTTATGGGGGGTGGAATTATTAAAATTGACTCGACGGAAGTGACGGCTAGCTAACAGAGAGGGTTGGCTGCGGCCGCTGCCGCTGGTCGAGAAATCGCTGCCAATTCGAGGCGTTTGATCGGCGGCGACTCATCCACCACCTGCCTGTCTTCCAATGCTATCTCATCGATCGACTTCGACCAATGCTCTGCGCGGCACGGCTCGTTAAAAATGACCAAAGCCCGTGTCCACTTCTATATGCACTTTGATGCTAAATGTGGCTATAATTGAATTCTCGGCTCGTAACTACTTTCTTAGTATGAGAGAAATAAAGCTAGAGTTATATGAATATATTTATTGCGAGATAATAAAGTATATCTTTTTTAGAAAGATAAAGATATCGAAAATTGTCATGTTTTTTTGAAGAAAAATTATTTTTAGTTATTATTTTGAAGATAAAAAAAATGTTAGATGTTGCATTCGTTTCAGTTACCTTAATTGTATGATTTCAGAGGTATATATTTAAATGTAAGCAATGTAAGACATATTCATATAAGTATAGAAACAAAGAGAAATATTTTGAATTTTAATTTAAATATTTAAGTTAAGCTCACAAGCGCGTATTCTGCTTTAGCAGAATTTTAATATAAAATTTAGTTACTGTAATATTTTCACATTCCATGTTTTACGGAAACATCTGAAGATCAATATGTTTTCTACGATTGTAAAAAAAATACTCACTTAAATCTTAATAGGAGAAAAATCATTTATAACGAATTTTGACATGAAACATCGCCTTGTATCGATAAGCGAAAATACTGTACATATATAAATAGAGATCTATTTGCGATTATACGCTATTAATAAGTTAGATGCGCCAAGCAAACAGAGCAAAACTTCTCGGATTGGCCTGATGGCCTGCTTGCAACTTTTATATCTCGCAACGTTTGCATTGAAACGGTGAAACAGAAATTTAACGAGAGAACGATAGAGACGGGGGCGCTCTTGTTTGCACAATCGATTCGCCACATACGTGCTTTTACGCGCGCGCTACAGAAACCTTCCCGCTCGGAAAATATCAAAAATCTTTCCGGATTCGCTTCTCAGACGGGAACGTTATGGAATGTTGCGTATTCTTTTTAACGTTTCATTTTCACTGTTTTAACCAAAATGTTCAAAATAAATAAAAATCATAGAAGGAAGAAGATAAAATATATATATCTATTTCAATATTATTTCGAGTTACTTTTTTAAGTTCATCAACAAATAGAACCATACAGGATATTATAAAAAATTGGCCATTTTCTTTAATTTTATCTGTAAGATAAAGATGGAGTTTGAACTGTTTTATTTAAATATTTAATGACAAAGTTTAGAATATACATAGAAACAAGCTACAATTGAAAACTTCATTATTACCGCATAAAAAAAATCTGTTACATTACTAATAGCACGTCCTCATAAATATCCGTATAAGTATTTTATGACTGACATGCCTTTAATCAAAAGAATATCAATATCAAGATAAAGATAAGCTGACTTAATAACTTTTTAATTAGAAAAGAACGATAGAAGAAGAGTCTTATTTGTCTATCAAGTCACAATCAAGAAATCAATAAAGTTCATTTAATAATTTGACGATAAATTATCATAATGTCTTTTTAGCAATTCTTTTAACATCTCTCAGTCTGATACGCATATCATATTAGTTATATCAAATATAGTATATAAAAATATGTAAGCATGATTAATAAATATATAATTAATGTGTAAACAGTACATATATGGAAAAGAAAGGTTTTGCTCAAAAATTTAGCTAGATGGAGATTTAAAAAATTAATAATTTTGTTGGATCATCAAAATAATTATATAGGACGCTTATAAAATTACTTTATTAATAAGTGGTGAAGGAGTCACCGATTTCGCCGTCATTATCTTGCATCGTAAAGATGTTTGGAGTGGCTCGCGTAGAATTTTCGTGATTACGCCTATCCCTGTAAAGCTTTTCCGTGGGATGAGGGTGCAGTCAATAGCGGCCGCCGTCACGCCGAGGGAATGAAAACGTGCGACGAGTCTATTATTTTTGCCTTGGGCCGATCGAGGGTGCGCCGCGGTGCCCGGGTTTTCGTCGGAGATAGGACGGCCAGTGAGATTCGGGGATCGCAAATCTGGGAAATCCACGGCGAGGCACGCACAGCACGTGACTATCCGGTCTGCGCCACGTTCGCGCCCGATAAAGCACACACATCGAAAATATCGTTTTTTAAGTGGCTCAATATGTCCCACGGCGCTTCTGCATCCTGTTACTCCGCAGTTCGCCCTCTCAATCCTTTCGGCAATTAAATTCCCAACTTTCTAAATTATTAAAGATTTTTTCTTCTAATTCTACGCGTGGTCAGTAATTAGCCGCGAGATATAGAAACAGAAGCAACAGTCTTTGCTTTTTAATATTGTCAAGTTCCAGGAAGCACTCTTCCACGTTTATATTTAAATCAATCATTCGGATCTTTTTATATATTTTAATATTGAAGCGAAAATATTAATATTAGTTTTGTTAATAATGCAAGAAATAAAACATATAAAACTGCATTTCCCAGAACCAATATAAAAATATTGATATATATGAACGATTACTTTGTTATAACAATTTCAAAACGGTTTACACGAAGGATTATTTTGCTATAACGATTTTTCAAACGCAACATTCAATATTTTTCGCATGCCAATAGCCATGAAACAATAAGTAATGTAAAATAAGAACTAAAATGATCAAAAATATATTGTAGCACATTATTATTTGTCGCTTTTAACTCTATCAGCTGAAAGTATCTTAATTATGTACCACAAATAATGTTTATTATATATTATGATCTTCGAAATTGCATCTAAAAATGTACCCAATGTAAATCTTGGAGCGTTTATGATACCTAATATATATATTTTTATCAGTTTGTACAAGTTGAATTTGTAAATATCACTCTCTGTGGATGAATCCCATTTTCGGATGCAAATTATGATATCGTTCGCAATGTGAATGAATCGTAAATATCCAACGGCTATTATCGGATAATTGCCGTTTGGAATTAATTAACATTTAGAAGCTAACGATGCTTTACTATTTGCCGACTTTCCGAACAATATTGATATGCAGTTTCATCCCCCCATTGTTTTCATATTAATCAATATACAAGTATTATAAATATCTGAATGCAAACGTATGGTCCTATGAAATTTAGATCGCAAGAGTACATAATAAATTGAACCTTTAATCTTAAACCCATCTTCCAAGTAGTTCCTTGTGTTTATTTACGTATTTGAGTTTATTTAACTTTTTTCCTCTAATCTTTAAAAATGTGACAAGGCAATAATATTAAAGGATTATTGTAAATATTAGAAGATTCTTTGTGTGCAATTTGAATAATATAATTAGGTAAATTCTATTTTTCAAATCCCAAATACAGTGTTACAAAAAGGAGGCGAGAAGATTAGGATTATTTGGATTTTCCTTTTCAGAAAATTGGCTTATATTAGTGCTTATCGAGATATAATACATTTCTTATGTTCTTTCAAACGCTTTACTTCAGTCAAAACACGTCCGTTTACATTGGCTTAGTCAACTTTAAACCGGTCACATTTGTTCACGCCTTCGACAAGGCTAAAATTATGATTTATTTCGATGCTTGAAAGAAAGTACATTATTCAATAAAGAAAATGCACAAAAACAAAGAAAATCATTATCCTCATTTTTGTATTCAAAAATTAAATTTTTTGTTCAACAATATTATGCATACACGAATCACTTAAACAAAATAATTTAAACAAGATAATGATACTAGTCGGAGATGAAATTGTCCTAATCAATGGTATTTTTTTCGAGAGTACTATTATCTGCCACTTCATGCTTTTACGTGCTCTTTTTTTTGCACTTCTCCGATTGCTAAAATTTTCAAGTCGAGAAAAATGACCTACATCGCGCTACGTTGTGGAGGATGTGCTTCAAAGATAGACACATTTGTTTTTCTTCTTATAAAATGCTGATTTCTTGACACAGTCACAAGACGCACCTGACTTTCCCTTTTTTTTTTACGCGAAATATCGACTTCTCAACACGAGCACGGAGTGAATCCTTAGGACAACAAATCTGTTGATGTTATGCTTTCCGCAATCGCGTGTGACAGGTACTACGTGTTATCTTCTGTCCATCTAGAATGTCCATCAGAAATATTTTTCTAGGACAAACTGAGATCTGCTATAGATTTCTGAAGAATACGAAGAGTCAGATAAAATTGAGAACATCCGGAGTATCCTAAATTTAAAAACACTGTGTTCCTAGTAAACATTGCAAAATACTGAGTTTTTATTGGCTGAATTATAGATTTGACAAATTATCGTCAGATAAAAATTAGGAAACATTTTATTATTAATTTAAATAATTATTAAACAGATATCGCCAGAATTAGTTTTATTGTTTCATAAAGAAAAAGATATAGAGATATATTTTTGTAGAAAAGAAAATGTTGAAATTTATCTTCTAATGTGTCGAAAAATAATTTGGTGTTGAAAAGCTCTAAATGAAAATGTATGAATGAGTAAATAGATACAGGAGGATGGAATCTGAAAGATCTTCGTCTCCATGAATATACGATTGCCCTTTTCGCAGATGTACGAAGCGAGCGCCATTCAGATAGCAATACAACACATACAGAAAGAATGGAAACGAATGAAGGTCCGAGAGAAGGAAGGGCTGTATAACCTTGTGTGCCTACGAGTTATCACCGGCGTTAATAATACGAGGGGCGAGAGAAAGAGAGAGAAAGAGGACCACCCACGTGGATCCAGGTAGGATCCTTTAGGAAGGAACTTCACAAAGTCGGTCCAGCCGGCTGTTCCTTCGTTCTGTCACCCTCTTTGTCCCTCTTATAAAAATGACAAAACACTTTTTATCAAGCTACCCGGGGACCTCGGACTTGCACCTTTTCCGGCTCACGAAAGTTAAACAATCCCAGGCACACACTAACTCGATCGCCAGGTAATATACCCAATGATCGAGCACGAGTATATTATGTGGTTTACATAAACGTTTAATGCGTCACGGAACTTGACTATATAAAAGCCGAGTTTTTTACTTTATTTAGCTATTTCACGCTTCTCAAGTTTGAAAATACAACAAATAGAAGAGCCCCTTGATATACTGATAATGATTACCATTCTTTAATTTATATTAAAAGACACAGATAACTTTTTAATACTTGCAGAGATATTTTGCAAAGGTAATTTGTTTTAAATGTACATATATCAATCTTTAATCTCTACATGACAATAAAAAGGCAATTGTTTTTTATTTTTACGCAAAATTTTCTTCAGCATTATTAACATTGATTATTCAAGTTTTAAAATGTCGAATATAAAATATACTTGATTTAATATCGCTAAATGAGTAGCAATATATTTGCAACATACGATTACGTTGTAATCCATTCGTGAATAATAAATGAATCGGTAATCAACCGCGGCAAATAAAAATTAAACGGAGCAATTTCGAGCAGATAAAATTTTCAAATAAACTGCTCTAGGACTGGTGCACCATGAATTTGCGTAATCACGCAATATAACGCATTTGCCCTTAGTAAATGAAAATGAAATTAAAAAATTCTATCCCGATTGCGCCGATTATTTCGCAACAAAAATTATATAAATAATGCTTAATAAATTTTTTAACAGCTATGAATTTAGTTCGAAAAACATTTCTTTCAAAACTTTTATATATAATGATTGATATTAGGAATTAAATTCAAGTATACAAATTCAATATCAACGATAATTGAAAAATTATTAATCCATATTTCATTAATTCAGATTAAATAATTAAATAATTTAAAAACATTACTTAAATGTAAATATCTCGTAAAACGTGATTCAATCTTGAATGAAATTTTTGTTAAATTAAAAAGTACACTTGAAAATTCAAGAATAAGCCTTTAGAAATTGTTGTAATCGAAAAATTTGCTCTCCTTTTTTTTTCAATAAAAATACCTTTCTGCTTAAAAAATCCGTTCATTTCATCGTGTGGAATAATTTCATAATTAGTCATCTATTTGAGTTGTTGCAGAAAGAAGATTTTTTTCAAAATACTTATATGTGCAAAAATTATCTGTTTGCTTGTATATTTATGCATTTAATAATCGCTGCATTTACGCACGATTGTTGAGTGCTCGGTCGGGCCGATGAAGGCCCGCGATACGCGATAATCTAGGTCAAATAGCAAATCGTTGTTTAATCGTAGATTAAGGATTTGTCCTAACCGAAACAAACAGCTCTCTCCTCTCTCCTCTCTCCTCTCTCCTCTCTCTCTCTCTCTCTCTCTCAATTGCGTGTACTTGCGTTCCAAGGGACCAAGCGGCGCGGAGGGAGCGATTTGTTATAACGAAGAGAACGGCGCGCTCGGCACAATGTAGTCACTTGTTTACAGGGACAATATTTTCATTCCGCAAACAATTCGTGGCTCGATAAAGACACGGTGTACAGGTGGGTGCTCGGCGAGGATCTAACGTTGTAACGAACGCGTCGTTGCTCGTTTGTGAACGCGCCTGTACATACATATATACACATATTGTATATACGTGTGTGTTTACGAATCTCTCAAGTAAAGTATTAGCCGACTCTAAACGCTTGAATCATCGAGTTGTGTGCCGTCGATTCCTCGACGTCGATCGCTGTATAGACGGAACGATATCCTGCGATTTTCTTTTCGCGCTTCGGGCCGGATTGGATCATAAAGCTATGAATGAGTCGCTGCTGCTCACGGGATTTCGCTTTTTATGCAAACTTATGTGAAAGTTATTTAAACAGCATTCCCTGCGAACAAATAAAGAGGTTCGCAGGCGAGGAAAGACTTCAAATCATGTTTACCACCGTTTTTGAGATATGATTTATAGTTTCGGAATATACGAATTATATTTTATAAATGACATTCGAAGAATTTTCGCATACTAGACAGTACATTTGTCGCAGAGATAATATTTTCGGAAACTTTAAACTAGAATATTCAAAATCAACATGTTTTATTAAATAAAAATATGTTTTCTTTATACGCTTTAACCTTTTATAGGATCATTCCTTTTCATTTTTTATAAACAATTTATGAGACTTGGCCTATGAGATAATTTAATAGTGTTTTATTCGAATCTGAGATCAAAAATTCAAAATAGAGAATCCAATGACAGACAGAAATTTAAAAAATAATCTGATTATCATAAAACTCAGATTTAGAAAATTTTTAATTACGAATATTAAGTTTTGCTTTATTTGAAACACACTAGTGCTACATAAACAGTATTATATATTGTTTTCCAAACTGACATCCAAATTCTAATTGTGTCCTGTGATGGCTGTGACATTAGATTCTTCTTCATTACTATTAGTTATATATTTTTTTGAAAAATTGACATTTTTAGACTCACACATTCAAAATTCTCGATGATATAAAAACCTCTTAAAATCAAGTTTCACGACAATCAATTTTTTTGAAATTTAAATTTTAGAATTCATACTCGAATTCAGTAATCCTAAGCAATTCTTAGAAAAGATTTTCTTGAAATTTTTTTTGTTAGAAAGCTCTCATCCTCAAAGAATTAAATAGGCCTGAGGGAACAACATTATTTTTTACATCAAAACTAGTACATACTTCATAAAGGGAAATAGACGTTTAATATTTAGTGAAAGCGAAAAAAAGTTTTAGTGCAGTCCAGTGCAGCAATAAAAAAGAAACCTTCGAATTCCATAGAGCTTAAAATTTCCAAGTAATTACAAAAAATGTAAAACCATTGCGTAAAATAAAGTACGTATTGTGTTTTTAAATATACTTTATTTTTTAAGTTAATATTCCCTTTTTTCTCTTTTTTTTAGAATTATCTTTTAGAAATGATCACATTGTAATAAAAAAGGAAACAAAATAGTTTCGAAAACATATCTCCTGAGATAATCTTATGACATTTACGATCGAGTGACTACAAGAATGGAAAATCTTTCTCTTTTTGAAGCATAAGGGGATGTTATCTATTAGTTCATAATGTTGTCGAAATCGGGTTACAAAATTAATAAATTAACCTTTTCAATGTATTTCATTAAAACAATTTTCTGTACAAAATTATATTATTCTTATAGCATAGGAAGTTCTTTGATTTTTCTGTAACATTTTCTGAAAAAAAAAAATGAATACTTCAAGATATTATATAATATGTTAATTATACGAAAAAAATAGTCTATAACGAGGAGTTTACATTGAGATCATCGATAAAGATTTCGCTGACAATGTTTTCATTGACATTATCTCGTCGAGACCATGTCTAGCCAGTAGTATGTACATTCACTGACATAAACATTGACCCACATATACATTTACTAACTTTTATGTACCGTTAACAAAGCACATCTTTAGATAATATCTCTCAAATATTTCCATTTAAAAAGCATAAATATTATTTCGTACTTACACTCTATGTTTTATCTTCGTTGCATATTCGATTGAACTCGCAATTAATTCGTCCTCTTTGTAACGATAGAATTTTACCTATTCTGCGGGAGTTTTGTTTCCAATGATCGAAAATTTCTGGTAAAAATAGAATGCATTTGTTCGCAATGAATGCGAACGTCTGCGAACATACCAATATTGCTGAAATTTGGTGTCAACGAAATGGTTTCAACGAACATATTGTCGGCAAACTCTTTGTCGGTAACTCTTTGTCTTCAATGTAATAGGTTCACTCACAAAAAAATCAGGTATAAGGTATACGATCAGATATATACGCACCAGGTATACGATCATAAAACATAAAAAAGATTACAGTAAGAGATTCAGTAAGATAATTCTCAAAACTATTTGGAAGAGGGCATAATTAGTTTCATAAAAATCTTTTTTATTGAATTTTCTCGTAAATAAGAACATGAAATAATTTTATACATCTGCATTCTTTCTTATTTTTATTTCAGACTTTTTTTTCGTAATGCTATACGGTATGAGTAGGTTAATTCCGTAATATGCCGAAATAATTTCTAGTATGTATCATGCAACTTTAATTGTAACAATTATATAAGTGTAGAAAGAATAGTTGAAAGAAATATGCATGTTATCTAGTGCGACCGTTACGTGCTGTCGGTTACTCCCCGTCGGCTAATGGACGCCATGTCGGAGGACGCCGACGGGATCGATCAGAGAGAGAGCAAAATGACGCAGCTATTCATTGTCATAAACGTTTTTTAGCTCTCAATACAAGCTCTCAATGCGCTTCACATAAATTTTCGACATTTTTGCATCAAGGGATGAAGATAGTTGTAATATTTATTATTTTCTATTCTTTCGAATTTATTCAATATTAATAACTGCAATTCTTCGATATTTATTAGTTTTTTTAAATGTTTAATAGCGAGTTTAATGAGAGATGTTAGAATCTGGAGAATAAATATCTTCAGAAAAAGAATAGAATCTCGATAAGCATTTTTGTTTTTGAAAATTATTATTTGTTAGAATTGATGTAAGATCGACAATAACAAGATTTATCACGGCACCCTCTTTTAAATAAGTTTCAAAACAAATATTTAAGAAAAAAAATAAAGCCTTTTATAGAATATTGTGATTTCATTGAAAGTATTGTCATAGATTAGACACATAATGCGTCTTCAATCTTTTTTCTCAGATATCGTAATAAAAAACAACAATAATTTCGACATAAGAAAGTAATGGAAAAGTTAATTTCTTATACATATACAGTTGTATTTCAAAGAAAATATTTTTACTTCCTTGAATAACAAATATTTTGATTAAATCTAGAATAGTTAATAAATAAATTACTCTGCATTGTCTGAATATTGTAGAATAGGACCTATTCTATAACTCCAGTATGTTATAGAATAAATTTTCAATCTTATTCTGATTTGAAACTTTTTATCTTCTTCATTACTAATAATTCTCATAAATTACATATATTTTTTCAATACTATGTTGTATTGATTAGAAAGAATTTTAGATAATTTATATATATATTTGATGTATTTGCAATGTGAATTCAAAAGATAGCATATTGACTTATAGATAGCATATTCACATTGACTTGACAATTAAAGTAAAAATTCATTTTTATTCGGTAATATCTTGAAAAGAATCGAGGAATAATTTAATATTTTGTTAATAAGAAAAAAATTAAACCTATTTGCTTACATTGATAGTTCTGTCAGAAGTTTATCTTATCTTAAGTAAATTCCTTTAAGTTATGACATTATTGAGACAAAGCATTGACACATTCTTTGTTCACGTGAGAAGGGCAGAGATATTTTCGAAAAATTAGAAAAAATAACTATCAGAATCAATTAATTATTTATGCTTCAGGATATGCTTGTGTGTAGATAGTAAATGACACGCGATAACATTTACGCAAAAAAAGAGATCTCGTGGAGAAAATTATAATGACGTCAATGAAAATTCAAATGAGATCGTAGGTGGAGAATGTAGGTAGACATAGGTATAGCTTAATGCAAAGCGTTTGTTTCTCTTTCCTATAAAATACTTAGACACTTATCTAACTCACTTATTTTTTATCTAGTAAAGTAAATGCAGTTTCAAAAGGTGACAGAGAAACTGAAAGATGTCCACTCGATATCAATACGGGAAAAGAATTAGAAAATTTCGAATCTACATCATGGCATATCAATTGACAAAAGAGCCTTTTATATAAATATATGCAAAAGAGACGTTTGACAGTAATGTCAAATGATATAAATGAATGAGCGAACTTACAGCGAGCGAGTAAAGCAAGTCATAACGCGCATTTAAATTTTTGATAGAAATGAAAGGCATTATTTTAAGCCATGTATAATCCAACCAATTCAATTCAATCTTAGAGATTCACTTTAGACTTATATAGTTTACTATACTCATCAGATTATATGATTGAATGAGAGAAAGAGATAAAAAATTTTTAGACAAGATAAAAATGGATAATGATGATTAGAGATTTTAATCCAAACTTTGCATGCGAACTAAGAATTCGTACACTCTTCTTTAGTCTAATAAATGCATAATAATAATTAATGTGAATCACTAATACAAAATACGAAGGTTATATTGTCGTCAATGCATACAAATTTATGTGAAAGTTTGACTATTGTTATTAAGAAAGATCAAATATTATTTAAAGTTCTTTTTCATATAGCTTCTGAAAACATTTGTTAAATCTCTCTCTCTTGTAATTACATCATATATTCAAATAAAAATATCACATCATTTTCATTTGATATATACAAAGTCTATGAAATATACGATCATAAATCTGATATAAAATCTATAGTATAAAAGCATAATAACGAATAAATAAGAATACATAAAATGATTGATTTATAGCAATACAACTAGAAAATGCATATCGTATTATACTTATGTACCCCACGTAGTATATTCCAAACTTTCCATCCGACGATTCCATAGCGACTCACGTGGATCAACCGGTCTTCTTCGCGGTCTCCATTGGACACTATCTCAAATAGTTCACCTCGTTCACGTCAGATTCACTTGTAAATTAACGAAACGATACCATGAACCGATCAACGTTACTACTCCAATTCATGCATTATTGTAAAATAGTACCGATTCGACAGGTCGGAAAGAAAAAGATGAAACGCGAGTAACAATTGATCGGATGAAGCGAAAATACACGTCACCGGAAATTGTTGGCAAGATCGTCCGCGAGAGAAGACGCGTAAGGGCGCGTCACGTACGCACGCACGGACGAAGGTGGCAGTTATCAAACGCGTGGCAGACGATAACATGACATGGGATAGAGGAGCTGTGCCGAGCCATGCCGTGGCGCGGCTGTTGCGGTCCGGCTTGATTCAGCACGGCACGACACGGCGCGGCACGGCACGGCGCGGCGCGGCGTGGCGTGGCGTGACCACGGCGTCGGAGGGGAGGAAAAGGCCGTGGCGCGCCACGCACGATCCAACGACGTGCGATTCATACTGCGATCGGGAGGACTGCCGGGCGCGTCGAAGCTATCGTCAGATTGGTCGGACGAAACACGAGCGGAAGTACGGCTGGTCCGCGATTGGTCGACCCGGGTACGTCGGGCGCGGCTCTCACAGCCGATGGTGGGGTATATTTGAACAAGAGCCGCCGACTCAAGAGTAGCGGAGTACACTCGCTAACCGGCCTCCATCCACAACACGGCACACAGAGAGAGGAGAGAGAAACTCGTTGGTACGCGAGGCGGAGTGTGTGGTGAGAGGTGGTGAGGCGGCTCAAACAGCAGCCCCGCTCGATCAAATAACCGACCGCGCGCGCGACCGACGAGCGGCCGTCACCATATAGTGGTTGGTGTTGTTTCGCGCACTCGTCCACGTCGTACAACACGCGAGCGAGAGCCTGGGCTCTTTTCCTGTCGTCGGCTTTGCCCTCCATGGTGTTGGGGTAACAATTACCCCTAACTCTCCCGCGGGGGGGTACCTACTCACTTTCGCGCTCGCGTTTGCTCCCGTCAGCTTCGTGTGCATCGAATGCGCATCTTCCCGTGAATAAACGGACTGTGCATTGTGTTCCGGGAAGAAGAGGCATAAGAGGTGAATAAAGTTCACCAGGTGCCACCTTGGTACTCGTCGCTCTCTGCTAACGCAGTACGCGCTCCCAACTCCTTCCAAGATTCTGTAAAGATACGCTCTCGTAACTTTTCTTCTCGCGTAGAAAGGAATAGCGTTTCTGCTCCAGGTTGTGACAAAAGAAAAAGTTCCGTCAATACAGTGCCGTTCAGTGCATCACCGCTCTGAGGAAGAATATTTGGTGAAGTTCTTCTTTCTGGTGAAGTTCTTCTTTCTTTAAGTGTGAGGCGAATTCTTCAGGCACTCGTCGCGCATCTCTCCGTGAGTCTTCTGTGCGTATAACGATCATTTCTTGTGATTTGTGACTCAGCAGCGATAGAAGACTAGAATTAGAGAATTCCTCGATTATAGCGAGCTGAGCGCGCGGACCGATATCAGATTCATCCGGTGGAAAAATTAAGGGAATACCCGACTGCCAGCAGCCGTGGTACCGCGGATTTCATGATTCTCGTTTGACAGCGACGACGCGACAGCAGGCCACCCCGGCACCGGTGAGCTCTATGACCATGCTTCAGTCGCAAAAGCTGTACGGCGATGCGGGTGCCATGACCAGTGCCGCAATGTCCAGTATGGGCAGCATGGCGCCCACGTACAGCTCGATAAACTCAATGGGATGCGTACCGATGGGCATGTCGATGGGAGTCGGAGTCGGGCCCAGCTGCAGTCCTCAGGGCGCTGGAGGTTTTAACATGAGTACCATGAGTTCAGCAATGGGAATGGCGTCGATGGGAGGCGGCGGGATGAGCGGTTACAGCGGTGCTTCCATGGGTGCCGGCGGTGCCTGTATGAGTGCCGTCGGATACGGTCCGTTGACTCCCGGCGGAGGCACCGGCGTCAGCCGGGATCCTCTCGCTCTAACAGAACCGGACTCGCCGAATTCAGCTCTACAGCGTGCCCGCAGCGACAAGTCCTATCGACGTAGTTACACTCACGCGAAGCCACCGTATTCCTACATCAGCCTGATCACCATGGCGATACAGAATGCGCCTCACAAGATGTTGACTCTCTCGGAGATTTATCAATTCATCATGGATCTGTTCCCATTTTACAGGCAGAATCAGCAGCGTTGGCAAAACTCTATTAGGCATTCCTTAAGCTTTAACGATTGCTTTGTCAAGGTGCCACGTACGCCGGATAAACCCGGTAAAGGATCATTTTGGACTCTGCACCCTGACAGCGGTAATATGTTTGAGAATGGTTGTTATTTACGACGTCAAAAGAGGTTCAAGGACGAGAAAAAAGAGCTGACCAGACAAAGCAACAAACACCAGCAACATCAGCATCAAGCGGCAGCTACGGTAGCGGTGGCAGCTGGCGCGACCATCGCCGGTCAACACAGTCCATCCACTCACGAAGTCGCGCCCGGTTCCAAGAAGACCGGTTCGTCCATCCACCATGGCGGCCCACAGCCGCAAGACGATAAAGACTTGCACTCGTTGGTGTCTTCGCACCATCACCATCACACGAGTCTGCATCAGCATCACACCGCTCTGAAGAGTGACACGGACATTGGCGGTCTTCTCGGACCCGATCTCAGCGCTGCACACGACGAACTCACCGCAATGGTCAGCCGCGGTATTCATCCGCAACTATTGTCCGATACCGCGAGCCTGCATCACGGCATGACAGGCAGCCTGAAGCAGGAACCGCTTTACGGAACGGCGGCCAATCATCCGTTTAGCATCAACAGGTTATTGCCGCGCGATACGGCGGGCACTTCTCCCGGTGCTCAGGATACCAAGCCGCCCGAGATGAAGATGTACGAGCAGCTGCATCAGAGCTACGCTAACTTTGGTTCGCCGCATCATCCGCACGCGCATTCAGCGCCGCCCAGCCATCATCATCACAACGGCATGCACGCCGGTACAAACGCCGCCGGGCCAATGCACATGACGAATCATCATCATCAGGAGTATTATCAGAGTCCGCTTTATCATCACGCGACAAGCGTGGCCACCACCAGCGCTCCTCCGCCGCCCGCTGTCGCCACCGCGGCACCGGGCTTGTGACATCACGCTACCCACCCTTACGCTTTGGCCTGAGTTGCTGCCGCCGCGGCTTACGTCGCGACCGCTGCCGCACCGATACCAACCCCGATGCCGGATTTGCCCGCGATCACGGCGTCCGCGACCAACGTGGCGCCGACGTCGCCTGCGACCTCCTCGACCTTCTCGTCACCACCGCGAGCACAGCCACGTCGACGCGCACGTCGTACCGACAACACTGATGATGACGCCGTCGACGCCGTTGTCTGTTGGCCACCCGATGATGACGATGAGTACGACGATGAGAACGAGGACGAGGAAGAGGAGAACATCGTCTACAGACGGTAAACTCGCCGAGAGGTAGGCTTCGGGGTATTTCACGGAGAATTATGGTTCATCGTCACGAGGATTGACATATTTTATGTTACTGCGTAATTGTTGGGCGAAATATTCTAGAGATTATTCTTATTAATTATAAGTAATATGTCTTCACATTACATGTAAAATATATGTAATATAATATTATTATTATTACTTTGATATATTCATACACACATTATTCAAGTTGCTTGTCAGAGAATCTAAAAATATTTCCTAAATTACTATTCTCTTTATAAAGAATTTTTGTATTCATATCCACACAATTTACTATTTATTCTTATAAGAAATAGAATAAAAAATCAATTTACATTATTATAAATAGATTAATATAAAGATGGAATTATCTTTTATACGTTACACAATAACTGATGAATATAGATTACATGAAAATTAATTTTTTTACATAACTATGCAATAGTGCGAAAAAAAGTAAATTTTTATATAGTTTGTATTTGTATTTTATATAAGTTTATATTTTTATACATTCATTGTCATTGATCAAAATTATCTCTAAAATTCGTTATATTTATAGTTTATCATTTATTGCATTTTCTATGAAGCTGCTTCTAGAATATTTAATAATAAAAGAGAATATGGATACGCGAGTTTAAATAAATTTGTAGAATATTATTCACATTCTTAAATATGCCCAAAACTTTAAGGAGGTCACGAATATAATATGTATTATGTTCAGAAAACAAGAAAGCAGATAGGGAAATAAATATTTACATGTGTACGATCTATTACATTTGCTTAAACTTATGTCCGTTACTGTGTGTTGTCACTTAACTGACAATGACTTCGTAAGCATCGTTTCAAGTACAATTGCAAACAACAATCGTGATAGAGGAGATTAAAACCCACTTTAGACGACATCTTTAATTCGTGAGAGAGTACTAATTCATAATTTTTTGGCGTACAATAACGAGAACGTTTGAGAGTCGAAATACACGGCGTATAAAATTGTGAATGGAATTTTGTTCTTATTGAAACATTTTACAATTACAAATGTGTTTCGTGGGAAAGTATCTCTACGTTTTTTTCCTTCTATTTCGAATGTTTGGTTATAACTTATCTTAATGTTATCTTTATTTCATAATCCACCCATTGAATTTATCTGCTCTGTATCGGGGATAGGTGTTCGGAGGAAGTATTTGAATGATCGGCACTGAATCATCCTGCATTCCGTATTCCCGTTTATCAAAGCTGAGCAGTTTGATATCATCGTACGAGTCCGCTGTATCGCAAGAGAGATTTTTATGATATATTTGAGTAACATCGACATACTCTTAGGCAATTAGATGCTGTGCATCTCGTCGGTACTCTATTTCTTGCACATCATCACATCAAGAGATTATGTAATAATCCGACACATACTTGAGTATTTACGATCGTCTTCCATCGTTTTACCATCTTCGAGTTAAATTTACAAAAATTTTGTTTAACAAAATTAATAAAAAGAAAACAAAACTGAAAAGGAACGCAAAAAAGAAGACCAAAAGTATATTTTATACAATCGTATTAAATAAAATTTAATATCGACTCTTCTTGATTTTATGTCTTCTTGGTTTTTATTCAACGACAATTTCACTTTATTCAATCATTTCAACATGATTCACAATTACGAAATTCAAAATTATTTCGTTTTTCTTCTTATGCTCGCCTTTTTATTACTCATATATAAATAATTTCATTATAATTTTTATAGAATTGTTTATATGCAAAATCAATTTTTCCAATGAAATTATATGTATGTATCTTTAACATAATAGGTACATACATTTTATACATATATTGAATATTAAATGACCGACGACGTTTTATATAAAGAAAGTGAGATTTTATATATGGAAGATAAGACAATATGAAACGAAAAAAAAGCAAGCAAAGAAATGAAAAAAACAAACTGAACATTTTATAATAATATAATAACTTACGATATGTTATTATATTATATAAAGATTAATATTATCCGAATTAAATACGTTTTCTCTATGTTTGCAAATTATTTATTTTCATATTATTCATACAGTTATTAGGTAATACAACTCATCAGAGTGCAAACAATGTTGACTTCTCGTTATTAGCTATCGTTTGCTTCCCTTTACCATGAAAGGCAGAAAGATTTTATACCTCATTGAGTCGTGTAATCGCTGGTAATTATTATCAACAATCCCTCAACTACACGATATTGCCTTAATTGACAATCTTACAAATTTGTTGAACAATATCGACATGACGGCATAATATCGATTTTAAAACAAATTAATATAATCCGTACTATAACGAAGATTTCATCGGAAATACTATTTATGTGGATGTGATGATGTCTCTATTAAATCAATCATTAATTATTAATGATCATCAATCATTAAATCCGATTTTTATGCATTTATTGTAACTATTTCGTAATTATTTTTTATTAAGAACAATAAGTTCAATTTAGCCTCTCGTGAAAATCTCTGGCTTACATGTCGATGATATTTTTTCTTTCTTCAATTTCGCAATCGAATTATATGAAATACAATCAATAAGAGAATAATAAAGTAATAATGTTGTGTATAAATAATGATTTCTTTCTTGTAAACTCGGTTCCAATGAGGGTAGATTTGAGCTTTTGATATCCCCAACAGTCATACATCTCGTATCCATGAGAATCGCCTAAGGATAATAAAAAATCGCAAGCAATTCATTATATACGATGCTTATTACGATTGCATGAGCCTCGCGGCGATGAACCGATCGGTACTTGAAAATCATTGACTAATATTAAAGGCGCACCCCGTTGAAAGGGGCGCGTTATTGCGGCAAGGGAGCGGCGTAAGCTTCGACAAGCAGTGCCAGCGAAAAAGTGAGAGCGGTGTCGGCAAAACTTGTGATACTATACGTGAAAATAAATATAAATTAATGAATGTACGCATCGCGCGAGAGAGAAAGGGCACGTATAAATATACATATATATATATATATATATA